>LS589578.1:248982-291007 GCA_900490775.1 Pristionchus maxplancki
CCCCTCCTCCCCTCCCCTCCTCCCCCCTTCCCTTCTCCAAGTAAGGGCGAAAGTTGTCTCCCTTCCCCTTTCGACTCTTCGATTCTCTGCAGATTGCATGATTATGATCTGAGAATGAGAAGAGAGAAAAGAGGGGAGAAAGGAGACAACTAAACCCAAGATTTATGATCCATACTAGGGGAACGTGTCAAAAGGCTATGTTTATGAACAAACCCGAAGAGGTCCTTGCAAATGTGGATTGCGCATACTCGTGGCCAACGTTTAGCCCATTGTCGGAAAATAAAGTCGATTGTTGTTTGGAAAAGTTTCCTTCACCTTTACAGATACATTGTAATAAAGTCTGCAGAATTGAAAGACAAATGAATCTGATGAATAGACTTCGAAATTATTGGATACCTATGTAGTGCTACATTACAAGTTGTGCTACTGATTTGCCACTGAAAAAGTTCTACAGACAGAAAGGCAGTGATGATCCGATTTAATTTGTGCTGTCTCCATTCCTCGAAGAATGGATTTGAACTGCTGATTGAAGATAAAGATCGATAACCGATGTAATAATGAGCAGAAGCATCGATTGAATACGAAGAGAGCGTGTTACGTGAATTGTGAAATAATATTTTCAGTCGTGTTATCTGTTATTATCTCACTTTTTTCGTAATTCTAATGAATGAAATAGATGTTGTGTGTGTTTATCCAATTCATAATGATCTCATAGTTTTCTTTCCATTCGATCTTACAATTGATCGATTCGACTCGTGATCCCTCTGAGATTCCTTCTCTCCTTCTCTACAGTCCAATCTGTACTTGGTTGTTGAAAGAGAAGAAAGAGAAGAGTCTGAAAGGGAGCAACATCTTCTCTCCTCCTTCCTTTCTCTCCTCTCTCATTCCCCCTCTCTTTGACTGTAAGACACAGTCCTCTCTCTCTTCAGATCAATCCCTCTCTGCTTCCATTCATTCCTCTATCAATCGAGTCGTTCTCTTATCATTCCCCCACTCATTCAGATGAAGGAAGGTTCTCTTCTTCTCCCTCTTCCTCCACTCCCGAATCTCCATGGTATCAAATCACTCCCTCCATCAATAATCCTCCATTTTCAGAGACGAAGACAAAGAGGAAGCCAATTCCTCGTATTCTCTTCAATCGAGGATCCTTCACAGTCGATGGCCCAGTGAGTATCTTCTTCTCTTTCTTTCTTCCAATCAGTCGATATTCCCACAGATGGTCGCTATCTTTCTCTCCCTTTGTCTCATCTTCTCATCCTTTGGAGGTCTCTTCGTCATTCCTGAGGTGAGAAGTCGATTAGATAAAGTAACCATTCTCCGTCTTCAGATCAAATATGTATTCTGCTTCATTCTTCTCTTCGAAATCGCAGTGATTCTCTCTGTTCTCGGGAAGAATCGATGTTGCATCGCTCTATTCATGATCCTCAAGGTACCAACTCATCCCATCTTCTTCATCAATTCCACTCTTCAGTTGACTGCATTCATAATCACTCTTCTCTCTGGTTTCCCCATGGGGTACGCACTGATCACTGTCGAGAAACCGACTAAGATGCTTGCTGGATATCTGAGAGACGTCCAACCCGAAGGTCGCCCTTTCGTACTCTCTTCGAAACTGAAAATAGGATGAAGAGCATATTCCTAATCATCCTTCCCTCTTCAGATCTTCTCCCCACGATGAATATCGCAGTATGGGCAATCTGTGTCTATTTCCTCTTCGCAACTCTCTTCTCTTATCTCCATTTCGCTTCTCTGGTCGAAACAATGAAGAGGGTGGATGAAATCCGTTCGATGAGAAAGGAGAATTCTCATCCTCTTCCTCCTCCTCCTAAAGTCATTACTCACTTTCCGATCATCATTGATTCTCCTCCTTCCTCTGTCTCTCAATTCGATGATGGAGACAAAATCTCAATGATTTCCAGTTCCGTTTAATCCTTTGATCGATTTTTCAGTACAAAATACGAGCATTTATTCATTCTTCTAATCGTTGATTCCTTGCCTTTCTCAATATTTCACCGACCTGTTCATGACGTTAGAAATTCTCGCGATTTTTCCACTAACGTAGACGATAAAGAGATATGTTTTACTCGTGATCGGAAGGAATCGATTGGAGAAACAAAAGAGAAGAGAAGAGACACTGTAAACAGTCTTCCCCCATCCCTTCCTTCCTTTTTGTAAGTTGACCCTTCTATTCAGAGTCTCCAATGGGTGAGTCATTCCCCATCTCTCCTTTCGTTCCCATATGCTTATCGTGATTGACTGTCTTTCTGTTCCGCATCTTCGTTTTTTCCATTGTTATCAGATGAGTAAATGTCAGACCTTCAAATAATTGTCTCTTCCCAATCCGTCTATAGGTTTGCTTCCAACACCCCTCACCCCTCTCGTTATCTTGTCTCTCTCTACCGTATGTCATAAGAAGAATGGGAACGATGTCAAAGGGAAGCGAGAGACTGATAAGAGTTCGTTCTATCGATATCACTGAACAGACATGAACAGACGATCATTTCCGTGAAATTAAACTATTTTTTACGGAAAACTCCTCAATTGCGTGTGCCCAATCAAGGAATTCCTATAGCAGGAATTGATCTACTCGCAAGATCAATAACTCGATTTGATTCATGTATTTGCCTTTGTGATCCATTCCCGCAGATGGGAGGAGCAGCTAATGTGAGTTATGCTCTGTAAATCACCAGTGTGGACTCAAGCGATTGTGACTACACTGTTATTTATAGAGTCACAACTTTACTCAAACAAATGAGTGAAACAACAGAACAACAACAACAACGGTAACACAATTGTTACATAGCAGGAGAAAGACTTCTAAACAAAAAAAACAATGATTAGTGGAAGTAAGGGGACTCGGCTCACGTCGCTTTCCAATCCTGTCCAAACTCGGCCTAGTCCGTCCAGCCCTCACGCAGATCGATCGATTCGCCCGTCTCCCTTCTCCATCTCCAGATCACCGTCACCGACGATATCCCCATCGTCCTCTACCGCCGCCATCTCCTTCTTCTCCTTCGCTGCCATTTCCGCCTGCAGTATTCGCTATACTCTGTTCATGATGAATGGGCAAGGATGTATATGAATGGTTTCGTAGGTCCCTTTACTCATGGTTTCATGGATTGTGAGAGGACGCGTTTTATTTCATTTCTCACTATTGCCGCATCCTCCACGTAAAGTAAAAAAGGCGAAGGGTGACACAGCCCGTCTTGCGTGGAAAAGCCTAACTACATTTACCTTTCTATCCTCCACGATGTCCATGAATGCAAGAAAAGAGGATGATAGCAGGTACGTGCGAGACTGAAACGGGATGATTCGGTCACCTTCCAAAAAGTAGCGTTCTCATGTAATATGTTGCTCCTAGAATTGCAAGCGATGCTGGTCCGTATAAATCGAAGGAAAACGAGGTGAGTCTAGAGGTGTTAGATAGTTAGCTGCATTCCATCACTCACCTTTTCCTCACTACTCAACATGGTGTCGCGATTCTCCAGGAGTTTGCGGTAACCGCGATCGATCGCGCGGCTAGTTGCTTCCGCATCCTGCGATAATTAAGCATAATTACGAAATTTAATATAATGCACAATTTAACACAATAGTTTTCCAATATGTATTAATCACGTACGCCAGCGACAGAAACGTGCATCGGGTCGATAATTGCCCTCCTCACAATAGTCCGAATAGAATCCGAGGGCTCCATCGCACTCCAAGTTCGAAACTTCTCAATTGAACCTCAAAAAATAATTAATCACTACCACAACTCTTGGTAACCAAAAGGCTTTGAATGGGCAAAGAAAAGCTACCAGTGATTTATTAATCGCGCAATTAAGATAAAAACGGATGAACCTTTACGGATAATCTCGGCCGGTGTCATGTTCCTGCACTCATTAACGTCGAGACCAGCGATCCGACAGCATAGTTCTTCCAGCTCCTTTTTCGTATCTGAAATACGTAACACTCCGATAACAAATGAGTTTCAACCAAACCGAAAACAAAAACAAATAAAAACACTCACACGTCGATTGGTCCAGGTCAGGTTGACGGGGCTTCTCCATTCTTTACGGCGTTTTGAGGGTTAAAAACTGCAATGATTATAATTATGGATCCATGGAGCAAAGAAAATGGACAGTCACATCACAACACCCGTTACTACTACAGAAGATTATTGGAAGAGGTACGGTATCTGAATCGTGAACTCGTTTTAAATGTAAAATTTTTCAGAATTAAAAAAAGGAAATTTCCCTGTACGGTCAGGAGGTGGAATTGCTCGGTAGTCTTCTCAGATAGTATCTAGTAGGACGAGGGAGAGGCGACAGGGGGGGGGGGTGGATTTATGCAGATGATTTCGTTTTTGGCCGTCAGCACCTACAGATGGAAACGAATAGTCTCGGGATCTCCCATAGATCGCTAGGAACTTTGATTTTCCTCTGAAATCTTGGATGGTAAAAAAATGCAGAAGGTACCAGAGGGTATGAAGTTTCGCAGAGCCGATATCTCAGTTAGATAGTAGAAGGAATTTCTGAATTCTGAGAAGTTTTTTTTCTCTAGTAAACCCATATTCGATCTATAAACTGAGGTACATCACGTCTTTCTACAAGGCTTCCGGATCTAACTCAACAAACTTCGCCGACGCAAACCCAGCAAAAGTGTAGTCAGTCTGAGGCACTTCTGGTTGTGATTCACAATGAACAGCTGAGTACTTGGATTTGATCTTGACGATGTGCCGATACCCTTCCCTATCTAGTATACCTTCCCGGCAATGAGGATTTCCCCTTCCTAACTTGCACATAAGCCAATATTGACTTATCTTCAAGTCTAATAGGTCAAATCAGTACCTGTCATTTTAGGAAAAATAGAGATGAGATGAGTCCTAGTGTCCCATTGAACATTATAATGAGAAGCAGTCGATGACAATTGAGTCATCCTTCCATTCGTTGTCTGTCCTCTTCTGATCATTCGATCTCGAGGATAAAATGTAATCGATGAGCACGTAGTCCTCTTCTTCCATTGACGTAATCACTGCTTCGTCTCGTGAGTGAAGAGAGGAATACGTGGAAACACTTGAGGTAGTGAGAAGACTAATGAGGAGACGTCAGAGGGGAGGAAGGCGGGAGGAAGGGAGAACAATTTATGGAGGAACAATTATTCGTTTTTTAATTATAAATAATAGTTATTTCTGAAGTATGAATAAACTTATGAAGTAATGCAAGATATTGCCAAGCACATGGCGTGAGTACTCTCTGTCTCTCTGAAGCAGAAAATGCGTTTCCATCTGGATCGATTGATTAACAGCAAGTTAATTGTTTCCAATCTTATTTTCATAGATCTCTTTTTGAACATTGTTTTCTCCCGCTCTGAATCTCTCATCGTATCCTCAAATGGGCGGAGTCTTTCCCTTTCATTTCGAAGAGGCGGAGTCTGGATTATTTAAGGGCTCGTCAATCTCATTCTCATTCAATTGACAGTCGTCTTTTCTCTTCTGGATCAATGAAGATTCTAACTCTCATAACCTTCGTCTTACTGGCGAATTTGGGGTTAGTAAAAAGACGACTGCATATAATCTCGTAAACTATGTTGAGAACGTAGTATTCGATTTACTTTTCTTATTAACGTAGATAGAATTCGTTCATTATATCACTATAACTAGATATTTCCGAATTGATTCCCTCCTCATAGGTGAATGATTCTCATTCCTTCAGATCTCTCAATGGTTGTTCCGATCACGACGAAACTCGTCGTCTCCATCAATTTCGATCACAAATCATGAGTGGAATGAAGATGAATAATGAACAATTAGAGAGAATCTCACCTGAGGTGAGGAAAGAGATGGAATATCCATTGAATATCGAATTGAGGCGATCGAAGAGGCGAGACAACTTCTTCCCATTCTCGAGACTCATCCTCATCTCGAACACACGAAGATTCACGTTATCGAGGATGAAACACCAATGAGTCAGTCTCATTCCCCTCTTCTATTATCAAAGTGATCCTATTTCAGCTCCATCTCAACATCTCTTCAATCTTCCCGATTCAATCTCTTCTCACGATCTTCTCAAATCCTTCCTCACCTTCTACATTCGACCGTAATTTGATTCGCTTCGATCTCTTCTCAACTTTCCTTTCAGTCTTCAACCCAAAACTCGTCTGACAATCGAAGTGAAGGCTCGTGAACTGTCCTCGGTAGTGTCTATCTATCGGAATCTCTCTTGAATATTTCCCTTCAGGATACTATCTACCATGTTGCTACCGAAGAGATCGATTCTCCCCAATGGATGAAGAAGATGAGAATGAAACTGGATGATCAACTTGTGATGAGGTACATACACTATCTCCCTCCTTACTCAATCTCAATTCTTCCCTTCAGATGGCTTGATCTTCCTGTTCGATCCATCATTCTCTCTATCGAATGCCGCGAGATTGATTCTGATCTCATCGTTCTCAAAGATGACGTCGACTCGACGGGCAAGGTGAGTATCCCTTCGATGAGTGAGAGAGTGTGGGGAATGAAGAGAGTGCACTCATTAGGGAGTGAGACTGAAGAGAAGTTGACATTCCGAGGATGAAGTGGTAGTCACGAGAAGGGATAAAGATATCCCAATTAGAGCAGTTGACTAATCCCCTTGAGAATTGACGAATGAAGGAGATGGTTCACGTCTATGACGATGAGATCATCAATCGAGATTATTGTAGAGTATGATTCTGGAATTGGATGTGACTGTTACTACGAAGAGAAAGAGAAGATCGTTCGAAGATCAACAGAAATGTGCGACGAAGAAAGACTCGAAGGAGATTCTTCCCAACCAAGAATGTTGTATGGCATCCAAAATTATCTCTTTGAGAGTAAGTGGGAGGATAAGGGGACTGATATGAATTGAGTACATTGTAGAGTGCCGAGCTGAATCTCCCCAACATAATCAGTCCTACTATCATCGAAATAAATTGGTGTGCTGGAGAATGCAATATGGAAAGTAGTTTCAAGGTAGATAGGAACAAAAAGGGAGAAGAGAGATCAGAGATGAATTTCAGCCTCTCTTTTCCTATTTCACTTCGAAAATTCACGATCAGGGAGGAAATGGACCGAGATGCTGTCATGCTTCCGAGTAAGTCGATCACTCTTCCAATCGTATCCATCATCACATCTACATATTCACTCTCACCGTGAAACAGGAAGAATTCTGTGATTCATTATCTTTCTTTTCTTTTTAGAAGCTCGAGTGTTGATTTCCTGTTCCTGGATGAGAATGGAACAGTGAAGAATGTAAGAATGGATGGAATTGTTGCCACTGAATGCGCATGTGCATGAAAAGACTCGAGGGATATTATTCCAATTCGTCATTCCGTCGTCTATTCATTTCCTTATTTCTATAAACTGACTACCATTGCGTACTCCTTTATCAAATGTTGAGTATTCATTTGAAGGAATGAAGGAATTTATTGTTTGACGGTTGAAAGACACTCGGATGAACAAATGACAGATTGAATTTCGATACAACAAATAAATATTATCGCTAGAGAGGGAATTCACAATCGAAGATGCGCTCACAACCCACTTTGAGATATTGAGAAAGGAATTCACACACTTTGTAACCAATGGCAAATATAACAGCAAACGTCTAGAAATGTACTAAGAGGGAATCGGAATGAAGAAAGAAAGAAGAGATCAAAAGAGTTTGTTAATCTTATTGGCACTCGATGTTTTCCTCGATGAATTGTCACTCGATGAATTCATCAAAAGAGGAGAAGCTGCGAATCCAATACTTCCACCTGAATACGATTGATTGAGAAGGAGAGGAGATGAACACAAACCGAGATCATTGCTGGATGATTTGACTGGTCGTGGACCGAGAGAATTGAGGAGAACGGCAGTCGTCGACCTTCCTCCCACCTAACAGAGAGATGATTCATTGAGTGGCTCGAAAGAGAACTAACGGGAGCAGTCTTAATCTCGTGTGGTTGGAGTACTCTCCTTCTCTTCTTCGGAAGCTTCGATCTCGCTTGTGCATGGGAGTAGAACATTGCGAAGTTAGAGACAATTACGGGAACCTGAATAGAGGAAGGAAGAATGAGAATGAAGAGTACGATAACTGACTGGAAGTGCGATAGTGAGAACTCCCATGAGGGCGCACACTGATCCGACCACCATCCCGAGGTATGTCTTTGGCACCTTGAATCACAATGAATTCATTGGACGATCACTCGATTCCCTCACGAGATCTCCGAATCCGACAGTGCAGATTGTGATGACCGCCCACCACAATCCAATCGGAATCGAATCGAATTGATTATTCGGATTCTCGACCAGTCTCTCTGCATAGTAAACGAGAGCTGCGAAGATGACGATACCCAGAAGGACGAAGAAAACGAGGAGGAAGAGTTCCTGAGGGGAGAGAGATTAGGGGATCTATGATGAGTATGCAGTACCTGAGCTGAGGCTTTGAAAGTCTGAATGAGTATCTTCAGTCCAACGGAGTGTTGAGTTAGTTTGAATAGTCGAAGAATTCGAATGATGGAGAAGAATTCAACAGAATCTCGATTTGATCCTGTTAGGAATGTCTCCAATCCCCAATCGATGTAGAAGAAAAGAGTTGCGATTAGATCGATTATGTTTACTGGCTCTCTGAAAAAATTTCCTTTATTTTTATTTCTGTTTAGTTCGAATTCACCTTATGAATGTTATCTTATTAGGGGTGAAAAATATACGAATGAAGAATTCCACCGTGAACCACACATTGCAGATTAATTCAAGGAAGAAAAAGGCAGGATGAGGTCTGGAAACTCTTTCTTTCCTCTTCTATTCATAGAGACCGCAAGGTGGAATGTCGTTTTGATCAACTGATGTCAAAACAGTAGCCGAACTGTCCCTCAGGACCCCAATAACATCATACTTTTGGATGTTTGTGAATATCTTTTCTCTAAGCCGCGCTAGAGCTGAAAAGGTGCATTCTCTTTTCCCTACATGATCGACTCTAAATCGGGTAGTAATACACAGGGGGCGGAGCCTAATTCCATACAAAGTTATCATGAGGGATCGGGAAAGCTCTCCCTAGCATGCGTCGGTAGTGTAGTGGTAGCGCGTCTACTTTGCAATCCGCCCGCTTGAGGTTCGAGTCCGGAAGGTTGCAAAACTTTTGCAAATGCTGGAGATAAACAACGGAAGTCGGAATCAAATAAATACGCGCGGACTGATTTCTTTCAAAGAGAAGCACAATTCGGGGACACTTCTGATTTCTGTTTTTTTCTTCTCTAATATTCTTTTAAAAATATAAGCAACATATTGCGAGTGGAGCACGATGATACGATAAGTAGAAAGCCTCTAATTCCATACTCTGCTATTCTTATTATCGATTTTGACCTACGTAATGTTGTCCGATCAATTTGCTCCACGGGCCGTTTATAGAGGCTCTGGATAGCTACAAAACGCGCCCTTGATCACTCGAAACGGATTTGAATTTGATTTGTGCTCCATCGGCGCAGGTTTTGCCCGATTCCTTTCTCCCTCAAAAGGGGCGGAGCTTGCGGTCTCTATCTATTCAACAGTGGACAACATACTTGGTGGAGATTTTCTCAACGAAGAGTGTATTGTTTAGTCGATGCGATTGGAATGCAGGAACTCTGAAGAGAAGATCTATCCCCTTCCATCGATCGATAATCAAGATACCGTAATGATGGATGTGTTTTGAGACAGAAACAAATGATGGAAATAACGACGAATGTAATAGACAGACAACTGATTCCCTGAAAGATATCGATTATGAGGATGTTTGGATGATTAGGGTATGTACCCGATGGGACCCCGAAAGAGACAGAGAAAGAGAGAAGGAAAGAGTGAATGAAGGAAGGACAACCACGAATCACATATGAAGAGGAAATTAGGAAAGTTATTAGAAGAACACACGAGTCATGCGGAGAGAGAAAGACTCACCATTGGATGAAGAGAAAGAGAGAGATATGGGCTGAAACTGAGATTGATTCATGGAATCTTTATCGAAACAGATGAATCTTCTAGCGAAGGAATTGGAAGATCAACGAGGACTAGAGAGACAATCGATCGATATGAAGGACGGAAGGATGAAACGATCAGCGGAACGGAATAATGAACAGCCATAGGATTCGAACCCGTAGGAGGAAATAACAGAAGATGAGGAAGAGGAAAGGGCAGTGGGATAAAGAGAACTCGTATGAAAGAAAGGGAAGAGATCGACATATGAAGATAAGGGAAATTGGGATTGAGGGGGAGAAATAGACTACGGTAATCAACTGAGGGTTCAATTGCTGGGTGGAGAATTGGAGAGGAGATGTGTATTGGGGCCACCATTGTGATTGATTTTAGTGGGTCCATTGGCGATTCTGAGAAAGGAAGATGGAATAAGGGATCGAGAGAAGGAAATACTTACGGAGATGTTGCTGTCGATGACTTCTTTCTATTCTTATGAGGATGATGATTTGGTTTGAGATGAGGAGCCATATTTCCACCAGGGGGTTTCACTTCGTGAGCCTGAGAACAGCGTATTGTGTATTGTTTGGTATTTGAGGGGTAAAGATAAGACGAATATACCTGCAGGACTCTCCTTCGCTTCTTCGGTAATTTGGCTCGTGCTTGTGAATGGGAATAGAGATTCGAGAAATTGGATACGATCACAGGAACCTAAGGGGAGAAATACTTGATGATGGGAGGACGTGATGATGACTTACTGGAAGGGCGATGGTCAATAGGCCCATCAGAGCACAAAGGGAACCAACCAACATTCCCAAATAAGTCTTTGGAACCTAAATCAAACATTTCTTAAAGTGTATAATATGGAATACTAACCATGTCTCCGAATCCAACAGTGGACACAGTAATCAAACTCCACCAGAGTCCAGCGGGAATCGAAGTGAATTGATTGGTTGGATTGATCTGAAGAGACCATCTCGTCTATCTATCATTTATCATCCGATCATCATCCTTGGGTCTACTCAATTGAATAGTCTCACTTGACTTCTCTCTGCATAGTAGACAAGAGCAGCGAAGATGACTATGGCCAGAAGGACGAAGAAAACGAGGAGGAGAAGTTCTTGTGCTGAGGCCTGTGAGAGGGATGAGAGGAGGTGAGAGGGGAAGTACAGTATTTCGGTTCATACCTTGAATGTCTGGATTAGAATCTTCAGTCCCGAGAAGTGCTGAGCCAATTTGAATAGACGAAGGACGCACAGAATCGAAATGAAATCGATCGTCAGAATTGAACCTGCAATATTTTTTACTCTGACAGGAAGAATCACCAACGTCCCAAAAAGTGATATTTCCATCGGTTGTTTTGCTCCTACTTATTTACAGAACTTTGTTGTTTCAACAAAATGAGCTACCCAATGAATTGAGAATCTGACCTGTGGAAATGAGTATTGTGTGGAGGATCAAATCAAAGTAGTAAGCTGTTGTTGCTGTGAAATCGATGATTGTAAGAGGAGAAGAGACGAATCGAGGGAAGGAAGGACAGAAGATCGTACGAATTATCTAGAAGAAGAATACATTGAGATGTTAAGGGGTCGGATACATGTCTCTACATCATTCTTCTCGTGAATCATTTGGAAGATTCTCACCAATTCGAATGTGAACCAGACGTTGCAAATGACGTCAATGTAGAAGAAAGCACTATGGGGAACAGTGAAATGTTTGACGGCCCCTGCAATTTGTCGCCCTTTACTCCATCTGCACTCTGTGACCTACCAATGGGTCTCGAATCGTAGTGATACTTCCCATCTCCCGTCTCTACTAAAGCATTCTCTACGATCACTGCAATGAGTAAGAGTAGATCAATAATCTCTGACTACAGTAACCTTCGATATGGGGAATTCGGAAGGTGGGATGAGTCTTGAGCATGAATGAGATTATTGAAGCAACGACGAAAAAGACGGAGAAGCACGATATTAACTGAATTGTTCTTTGATCTTTCGGGCCATTCATTTATCAGCCCGTCTCTTTCAAGGGAAAACGCGTCAATCAGAAGAAAAAGGAGGCGGGGTTGAGGGCAACTAAAGAGTTCACTCGATAGGGGAATTGAAAGGGTTGAAGGATCACTCGGCACTCGAGGGTTAGATAGGCAAACCAAGGAATATCGATAGGGTTTGGATGGAGTATTGATTGATTGACTCGTTCCCGCGAAGAAGCAATCACGGGATTACGGTACACAGCCGGGAGTACGGTAGTCGGCCAGAGTACAGTAAGCACAGATGTAAGTAGTATACGGTAGTGAGTGAGGCCGGACACAAGAGAGGCATAGAGAGAGAGGAGGAGAACCCCGTGGTGTATGTCGTAGTGTGGCGAGTGTGTCTAGAGAGTCGACGATTCCCACTCACTCGTGCATATTGGGAAGACCAAGGTTCGTCGAATAGAGACCAGATTCGAGGTTTTATCTGTTGCCATCGAGTGAGAGTACCAGAGTAATAATCATCTTCCCATCCAAACTGAAGAAGGAATGACGAATGGAATGGAACGATGGATCACTCACTTTCTTAGCTATTTCTTCCTGAGTTGGAGGATCTCCGTCTAAATCTAATGATTCGATCACAGCAAGAGTATCTTGGGTGTCCCTGCAATGAATTTTCCATAATTTTTCAATTCCCATTCGATATTCAATGCGCCAGAGAACGTTTCCTTTTACAGTCCTTATCTCATATTCATCTAGTGAAAGCTAACCCATTTTCGAATTTCATAGAATCTAATCTATCTACATCGATTCTAATCATTCTTCCTTTCTGAATAGTATTTACTAGGGTTGGCATTTTGATTCCCAAACGATCCACTCTGCGCGCGCGTCGAGAACGGAATGATTCCCAATTCACTCCTCTCCACGATTGGTGTGGAATCGAATGATTCCCTGTCAAAAAGTTTGGGAATCCAAGGATTCCCAACTTTTTTTCACTAATATGAACCGTGAAACACATATCGAACAAATCAAAAATTATGATTTTCGAAATTTTTCAGAGATGTCAGTCGTAACCTACCCTTGCCGTTGACTATTATTTCTTTCTGATAGTAGTTGAGATGCAACGTGAACATTAAAATTTCAATTTTGCGTGAAAATGTCGTTGATTAAGGTCATTTACAAGGGGAGAAAATTTCAAAATCATCCAATAATTCTGTAATCGAGCTTGCATGATGGGGGCATGAAAATAAGTTATCTCTAAAAATTTGGAGTCGATTCGATGATTTTGAGCCGAGCTATGACCTTGGGAATCCTGGATTCCCAGAACCACCGATTCCTAGAGTCGAAAGGTGCGGAATGAGTGGAATCAAAAGGATCTGGGAATCCGCGAAGAATCAAAATGCCAACCCTCGTATTTACCTGTGTTGAGTGTAAGTCATCCAACAGCACGGTTCCACTTGGTTCGAATCCAATCCCCAGAATTCCAATTCGTCCTCGAACAACGGCCCGCACACATTCGTGGGGTAATGCAGTTTTCCTGCAATGGGTAATCGCGATTGGATGACGTCTGATAGAATGGTTGACGTAAGGGAAGAACTGCATAGGAAATGAGAGTTCGAAAGAAGTGTGCAAGACATTTCAATCTTGAAGAGTCCTTTCTTTTGTTTCTACCCAATTTCCTTCTTCTTGCACACTTTTTCTCATCATCGTCGCTTTGCATCAGAGTGTTTCACTCCTCCCCTTCTCTCTAGTCTCAATTCCCCTTCCTCCCATCTCAGAAGAAGGAGGAAAGGACTTTTGTGGGTGGGAGAAAATGAGGAAAACGGCAACAAGAAGAGGAAGAGTGAATAATCGAATGGGGAGAAGGTGGAATTACTCGCATTCTCAGATGGGAGAAATGAGAGAATGAAGAAGGACTCTCACCTGTTCGATAGTAATTGAGGATCATGGCGAATACTCCAGGATGACGATCGAAGAAATATTCATTGAGCACCGGATCGTAGTTTGCGAGGTTCGGAGTTAATCTGACAATTATTTTGCACGATGTGTATTTTTATTCACTTTTTTATTTCCCTCTTTCAAAGAAAATTAATCTCATTCTAGTCGGTATTTCGATGGAATAAACGACTGGGAATCTTTTTCGTATTTGGTCATAAATCGTATTTTTAGCTGTTTGAATGCAGCTGAATCGAATTGATAATGTCGACAGACATCTGTTTTCTTCACTGAATGTCGTGTACACAGTCATAAGAGAGAGGAAGATAATAAGAAGGGAATACCGTGATAATCTAGTGGCGGGGATCTTCTTGAGTACATGAGTGTACGTCTCGTGTCGAATTCCTCCCACATTCAGAATCACCCGATGTTCAGTGTCCATCCACGACTGAGAAACAATCAAGTTGATCTATTTTGAACCTTCGAGAGAAAGAATAAAAGTGAGTTGACCTCTCCAATTGCATCGCCTCTCGAAATACAAAAAGTCTTTCGACGATTTCGATCGAAAGGAATCAAATGGAGCATTTAGAAGGGGAGAAAGAAGAGAGTAGATCAAGAACGGAAGAGGGGAGAAACTATTTCGTCCCCAGTTGGAGTTGTTCAGATGGAAGGAATTTGGAAGCTATTGAGAAGAAAGAGAAGAAGAGACAGCGAGAAGGCTGGGAAAAGGAAGAATGACCTTTCAGATTTCTCATTTCTAATCCCTCGAATCATACGAAGAATACGACTGTAGAGATACAATATCTCGTAGAGAAGGAAAGGGAATGAAACGACAAAGGAAGATCGTAAATCAAGGGAAATACGGTAGAATGATCGATATTGTGGAGAAGAAGAGGGGAGATGTGGGGATAGAGAGACTAACAGTATTTATGCCGTTTCTTTTCTGTCTCTACAGATTGAGATGGAGGATGAAGAGAAGGGGAAGGGGAAGGAGTAGGAAAGACAGAAGAATCAGTGTTTATGTAGAAAGAGGGGAGAAGAGAAGGAGAGAGGTGATTGAGTGATTAGATAGAGAGAACAAGTGGTTACTCTAACGGAAACTATTACAGAGACTCACGGGATCACCAATATTTGGGAAAAATAACGTTCTTTGATATTTTCAAAAAAAACCCTAATTTTTTGTTCCGTTGAGTTAGGCATGAAAAGATGAGTAGATCACGAATTTTTCTTGTCAGAAGAAGGGGGAGGAATAGAATACGGCCTAGTTTCTTTCTCCCTCACCTTTGAGGAAAATTCTTGAGACTGCACTGGAATCCAAAGGTGAGAAGGAGAAAGAATTCAACCGGAATGAGAGAACTACAGAGTAAGAAGAAAGGATGATGGATACTCCAGATCTGTTCTACGAGATGAATGAATGAAGGAAAGAGGAAGAGAGACAACGACAGAGGAGGAACAGGGAAGGGTACAGATTGGATGAGGAAGACAACAAAACAACGAGAGTGACAATAGATATAGAGGGAACTCATTCAAGAGAAACACTTTGAAGAAGAGAGGATAAGCTGTTCGTTTATCGCTTCGTATGGGTGTGAACGAAGTCCCCTTAGTATACCTCTCCCCCTCCCCCTCCTACTCCCTCCTTCTCTCTCAGGACTCGTCTCATTTCAAACGAGCGCGCTCTCAAATTTCTACTGGAGGGCCATCCCGATTTCCTCTATGATGAAGTCATTTCTTGTCTAGAAGAGGTCAGAGGGTAGGTCAAGAATAGGGAGACTCCTTCGATCTGAGAGGAGAGAGGGGGAGGGGAAGTGGACATGATTAGAAGATTGTCTTATCTCACTTCTGATTTATTGCATTGAGTGAAGAGAAGAAGAAAAGAGAAGAGAAGACTAATTGAAACGAGATCATGAAATGAAGAGAGGAAGGAAAGAGAAGAAGAGGTACGAAGAATTCCTTCGTTTTACATAGATGAAACATCCAGATGATCTCTAAGGGCAAATGAAGGATTATCCAGAAGAGAAGAATGGAAGAAGAAAAGGAAATGAAAGGTGATGAGAACAGTTAAGAATGGAGTGAAGAAGAGAAGAAAATGAAGAAGAAAAGAGAGCACATGGAAAGAAATGCAATCTACATACGTTTAGGAGAAAAGGAGAAGAAGAGAGGACGAAGAAGTTTGAAGAGATGAGAGAGAAGAATCTCGTAGGTACAATGGAGATTTTTGGAAAGGAAGGAAGGAAGGAGAAAAGGTCGATGCGATAGAAGAAGTATGGATATGGATATGAATGATCATACAATATAAATGTTCGGATGCAATAACTGATCATATCATATTCGGTAACTGGTAATTGTAGCTCAACTGATGATTGAGAGATATAATTCATAGACTAACGAAGTCTTCGATGTAGAAGAGAGATTCCACTCTTCTCTAAGAGCCCGAATAGAATAGAATGGAAAGGAGGGATTGAGTTTATCAGAAGAAGAATGGGAAGAAGGGAGGAGATCCACTTGAATGTCCTTATGAAGAGGGACAGATGCAATAAGGAGAAAGGAAGGAGGAGGGGGGACATGAGAGGGGAGTGCGGTCTAGATGCGGCGGGTTTGGATGAGTGATCAGAGATGAAGGTGAGATGAGAAGAGTGACAGAATGCATAGTCTCATCATGGAGTGGAGACTTTCACTGAGTCCCTCTCTCTCTCTGACCAACTGTCCTCTGTTCGAAGGAAAGAAGAAGAGGAGGAGAGGGAGGAGAAGGAGGGAATGTTGGCACAACACAAGTGATCACCACTCACGAGAGCAAGGACGACATTAAAAGAGTTGAGATACCACATGGAATACACACCTTTGATCTGTCCAATGGAAGGAAGGGTGAGGGAGGAGAGTGAGATAGTTGATCAAATGAAAGAATGATTAGCCGTCCATTTGAAATATGACACGACGAGTATTTGAAAACTGCCTTTGTAAGCAGTGGAAATGTTTATTTGTAGGAGGAAGGAGGGAAGAGAAAGGAAGAAGAGATCAAAAGACATCGGAAGACGAAGAGGAATGGAATTACTCGACTGAGTTGCTTACAACTGATAGGAAATAGAAGAAGGAAGAGGGTCGAATGACAGATTCATAATAGAGAGATGAGACCTTTCCCGACCCATTCTGAAGAAGAAATTGGAAGAGTGATTGAATGAGAAGAAGAGAAGACGTTCGTAATAGAGGAATAACTGAACGGAGAATGAGGAGAAAAAAGGAAGAGAATGAGAGAAAAGGGTCGGTCTGTTATTAGAATACATTCTTTTCCTCCTTTCTCCTCCTTGACGTGAGAATTAGCGATACGAAATTAAACAGTCCTTTAAACCAACCATCGTTCCACCTAATACTATGATTTAGACATGGATTCAAAGTAGAAATATAGTGAGTGAAATATCAAGTGGTATTCCTATCTGATTCTTCATTCATTAATTCTTCTTCGTCTTCTTCCTTCTATGGGTATTCTATCTCTGCATTTTCTAGTGACTGCAACCCTTTGTTGACCTATTCCATCCCCCATCGAAAGAGATCCCTCCTCTTTCAGACTATTGATCTCACGAGATATTACTCACTATGGCAATACAAATAGAGTAAAAGGTTACGGTAGAGACGCTAAACTTTCATCGCGTAAATATTCTATCTTGGATACGGGAGGATAAAAATGGATCACGAAAAGATAAAAATGAGTGATGGAAGGAGGACAAACCTTTGGATTTCTTCGTGAACTCCTCAATGGTTGATCTCTTGCTATTCTTTGGACGGATGAATTGTCACTATTGTGCATGAGAGTGACACTTCTCGTTGCATGGAGTGAAGATCTTCGTCTGCCCTTCCTTCCCATTTCTTCTCGTTCCCGAAGACTTCCCGTCTCCTTCAGTCGACTCAACCATCCAGTCGATCCCCCACTCATCCCCTCCTCCACTCCTGATCGTTTCCCAAGGGATTTACGAAGAAACTCTTCAGCCAGGAATCGTTGGAGCATAGGAGGCAGAAGAGACACTAGAAGGTGGGAACGGATGATGTTCTTGAGATGGGAAGAGGAGGTCGAAAGAAGGGAGGAAGAAGGGGTGGAGAGACGAGGAGAAAGAGATAGGGGGATTAAAGGGGAGAGAAGGCATAGACAGACGAGGACAGATAAATACTGTATAGTCTCGATTGAGAGAGACAGAGAAAGAGATACTTCCACTGTATAGGAGATGAGAGAAGGGCCTTCGAAGACTACGATGGGGGATTCAGATGGAGGAGCATCGACGATCGGAGGGATGAATCACGAACTGATGAGAGGAGAGGATGAGTACGGTAGTGTCGTCGTCTGAGTCCATTATCGTATAGATGGAATCTCTAATTTCATTGGCACATTGAGAAGGAGCGTCCATTACTATTCGTCTTTCCATTACTGGAGTGTTCACCATTCTTACCCTTTTGATGTAGCCTCCCTTCGAAGGAAGAAGAAGGACAGAGACTCTCTCCGAGTACTGTGAAACTCGTTGAGAAGAGGATAAGAAAGAATGTTGTTCGAGGAAGGAAAAGGAAGAGGAGATGATTAGATTATGTCTCATTCTTCTGATTCATATCCAGTCTATTACCCATATTCTGCCTGTTCCTCTCTCTCTTCAATTGAAGAGAAGACTCGAGAGGAAGGTTGGAAGGGACCTCCAATTCGACCCAACCATGAATAATTTGTAACCAGATCTCATTCAACTTTGTCATTTAGACTCAGAGGGTTTAGACAAATTGAGTGCTTGTAATGAAATGAGCGAAGAAGGAGGAGGAGGAGGAGCATGAGAAGGAAGTAACTCCTCCCTCCACTTCATCAATCATTTTCCCATCTCTCACAATGAGAAGACCACTTTCGCACTTATCTCGATCCATCTATCTCTCTTCCTTGCTTCTCAATCATTTCGACGACCTTTGAGACCTAGGGGAATCTCTCGTTTAGAGAGGAGGGGAGGAAGGAGTTCTCCAGCCATCAGACCAGAACAAGAAGAAGGAATCAAGTGAGAATAACAGTGAGATCAATAGATCGAGAGATATAAAAGGTGACGAGTCTCACTCACAGAATTGGTCGCCCCTATTGCAATGGCGACATCTCCTGATCTTCGTAAGGAACTCCAGTAGCCATTTCTCCTCATTCCTGAATTTACCAGTCCAATCGATCGATATTCGAGGAGCGCGAGCAGAAATAAGAAAGGGACGAAGACTAACAAGACTTGTAAGAGTGACCAGATAAGAGGAAAAAATCGAGAACACTCTAAGAAAAGAGAGGGAAGATAGGAAAATACCAAGAAATGAATGTGATTGTAAAGTATTGATGGGAATTCGCGTAAATAGCCGCAAGAGAGATTTAGAACCATTATTTTGAGCAGTCAGATATTGAGAAGGGTCACAAATGAGTGACAATCAAATCGAATGGAGTGAAAACAGTGAAAAATGGAGTGGTCGCGAGAAGAAGAGAATGATGAGTGATGATGATTGATTGAGATTGGAGGAGTCAGAGGAGAGAAGGAGAGAAAGACTAGACCATCTATGAAAGAGGATACATTCAGAAGAGTGTAATCGAAGAGTGCTCAATGGATGAATGAAGGGAGAAGGTAGGTCAAAGGAAGGAAACATTCATTTCTATGATAGATAGACTGTCTCGTCTCAGATGGATTGAGGGCGGGAATATTCTAGTTGTTGTCACTTCCTCCCTTCACGAATGGAGAGGAATGAGGACATCGAAGGGGAGGTCAGACTGAGAAGAAGAGATGAATGAATTATAGATCATTCCTAGATTATCTGCAGATATTTGGTTGAAGAATAATGATAGGGAAGGGAGAGAAGTGATCTAGGGAAGTAATTCCAGTGAGAAGACTGGAGGAGACAAGGATATTGGACGAACTAATTGAAAGAAGTGAAAGAGCAGAGAAGAGAAGGAAGGAATGGGAACGGAGAGGGGGAGAGTGTGTATACCTATTAGGAGTGATAGAATTGGAGAAGAAGACTGGAAGGGGAAGTACACGTGTTCACGCGATAGAGGAAGATATGAGAAACTAAAGCAAAATGAAGTCATTTTAAACGATCTCACCATTGCAATCTCTCTTGCAGAATGCGTCAAAGGCGAAATAAAAGTGGTGAAATCACAGACGTAATTGTGGAATGGAAACGTGAGAAGTGAAGGTCCAATGTGAAACGAAAGGAAAGAGATTGGAAACAATCAGAGAGACAAAAGAGAATGAGTATAAAGAATGTTGGAAGAAGTCAGAAGGACCCTTCATAACCAGTAATATTTTGGTCCTTCTTACACTAATCCTCGAAGAGGAAAGAGAAGTTTTAGACGTCTCTTATTGTGGGAAGGGAACCGAAATGTCTCCTACTAAATGTAGTTGATATTGAATGGAAAGTGAGAAGAAGGGTAAGTTGGTTGAACACCCACGAGAGAGAAACGGACAATAAGTTGAGAATGTATTGGAGGCCCGCGAAAGACACTTGTTATCTCCTCTCGAAGAGATGAAGAAGAGAGAGAATAGAAGTGGGCTAATCGAAAGAATAGAGATTCATAGATAGAATAAAGAAGTTTGATCAGAAGTGGAAGAAGGAAGAACGAATGAAGGGATCTCCAGATTGAATCCAAGTTCTTTCTATTTAGTGGCAATCAAATCGAGAAAAGGAAGACAAAACAAACCTGTGAAAGATCGAAAGTTGAGAATCTGAGTGGAATGAAGAGAAGAGAAAGATTGAAGAGATGGTCGAAGGAAAGGAATGAAGGGTCTAGTCTAATTCTACTGAGTACGTAAGGGAGAAAGGAGAGTGAACGAAGTGGACTGAAAACTACTCGAAGATGAGTATTCTAATCAATCTGATGAGTCCTTTCTAATAGAGAGAAGGACGAGATTGATTGTGTATAGAAAAGGTGGAGTTAGACTCATTGTGAACTACTTGGGAAGAGAGGAAAAGGGGAGAAAAGGAAGAAGGGAAGAGAAGGAGAGACTTGATTGTTAAAGTAGAACAATTAGTGCGTACTACAGGAGAGGGAGAGGGAGGGAGATGTCATCTCGAGTGAGTTCCATTCCATTCTGAGATTGACGGATTCCTTCCTTCCACTGCAGGGAATTAAGACCTGCTCTATTAGCATCCATTTCTTTTCGTAACTTTATTTCAAGGAATTTATATCAAGGAATTTGTATTTTCACATTGGATTTGCGAGGATTTGGAACAACGTCGAATTAAATTATTATTTTCGTTTTCTTGCAGTTTTTTTCCATCAGGGTGAAATGAAAAGTGAACTTACAGCTTTCCTATCCTGCAACGAACTCTCATCGTAGAACATCCTCACGGACGAACGTTTCCTTGCTGATCGAGAGAATCTGAAAAGATTCACAGTGACCAACTGTTACAAATTATACTTCTACGACCAACCTAAACGAATAGTCCTAGGAAACCGTAAAAAATGCATGTGATACAAAAAAAATCAATTTAAGGTATGGAAACTAACGATTCGTTCATAATCGACTCTGCTAATGCTCCAATAGAAAAATTTTGACGTGCATTCTCTTTGCCTATGTGAGTGAGTCGATCTCATAACCTCCATCCATCCGGTAATATAATATGTTTTGGCCCCTCAAAAGACCACCGAAATTTCTCCTTTTCGTTCTCTTAGATAAGAATATGCATGAAGCAGTGAGAATAAAATTGGAATGAATGAGGAATTAGATGAAGGGAAGATTGAAGGTCAACAATTCCATAATATCTAATTTGATATTTATTTTGCTATCACATTTTACCGATTATTTTTCAGGCCACATTGAAACAAATTGCACAAATACGAAAAAACATGATACCCTCTTTCAACGAAAGAACGATCAGATCCAGCCATACTCGAGTCGTCTTCTGTGTTTATTCCCAAGTAGTCCATCTGAAATATGAATAACTTCATTTGAGAAAATCGAAAGAAAAGAGTAATTGTAGATCTAAAACACGCGATCTTCCTCAAATTGCAGCTTTGATTTCCCCCTGAGAAAGAAAGAATGCGCCCCTCGAACGAAGCGAAGTCCGTATGTTTAGAGAGATTTCGTCGTTCTCCCACCATTTTACAGCTTCTCGTCTCATTGGACCCACAGGGAATGGAAAGAGGAGAGGAATGGAGAGGAAGATCGGAATGACATTGTCAGAAGTGTGAAGGAACGAGGAGAAGTCCGGAAGTAGAAAGGAAGAATGCTGTGATCGAGAAGAAGAGAAGAAGAGAGACGAGGCTCCCATTCAACTATTTATCATCCCTAATCTCAAGAGATCATTGAGAGTTGCAGGACCAATCTGTTCTCTACACCACTGCATCACTCGCTCTCCCAGTCCCTCTATCGTTCCGATGGTGATAAATGGCAATTTGGAAAGTATAAGAGGATCAGATAGAGTATGAAATGGAGTGATTGAACAGATTGGAGTAAAAAGATGAGGAGATCGTGGAGAGGAGGAGGAAAACGGACTCATTTAATGCTCCCATAACAAAAAAAATGTTCTGATTTCCACATGTACTCTGAATTCAATCGTTGGTTTAATCGAAAGAACGATCGCAAAAAGACTCTTCACACAATGGCAGAGAAGTTATAATTAAATTTGGTATGGAAAATCAGATAAAAACAGATGTAGAAAAAAAAGTGAATAGAATGATTAAAGATAAGGAAGGAACAATTGAATTTTGAAGTAATCGTGACTAGATTGACTCTCTCAAGTGCAGATACAAGTTGAATGGAGGGGAGTTTCCCCGTTGGTCGGAATGGAAGAAAGGGACGAAGAAGAATGAGCGGAGAAGGAAGAGAAGAAGGTCGAAGGAGATGGAACGACGATGGAATCAGAGGAGAGATTGAGAAGGTCAAAAGAGAACAAGAGAGATATCTGTAGAAGCATGGAGGATTACGATCGAGAAAATAAGTTACAGAAAACCCACAGTACCGTTCTCCGGTTTTCGAAATGATTTCACTCTTTTTCGCGACAGAATCAAGTGAAATCTTCGAAATTCAATCGCAGTCCACTCTACCAAAACAGAAAACGTGTGGGCCCGCCCAATTTACTTCATTTCCTTCGTTGACTCGATGAGAATGCACGCAACTTCCAATTTAGACAGCAAACTTTCCAGAATGAAATAATTAAGGGTTGATCTTTCGAGGGAAATTCTCGATGAAAACAATGCGCCATCACGCATCAGAGATCGAAGTAGGGCATTTCTGCATGCAATGCCCACTCTTTTTCTATTTTTCGTAACATTTACATAATTTTAAATTTCTCAGCAAATGAAAAAATAAATAGCCTTTCATTAATATTTAGTGCCAATTGACTGCCATAATTGAAAAGAGAGAGAGAAAACTAATCAGAAGGAGGGGATGGAAGGAGAACGAACCGTCTTGGAAGCGTGCAACTTTGTGTGGATGGGAGCTGGTTGGATCTCAGGTTTCGAGTTTCTCTTCCCTTCCTTCTCCTCATTCTCTCCATCAATGGGAGGTCGATCAGTGGAGGGAGTCTTGATCAACGGTGTGCTACGAATACGAATGGCCATTCGTGAGTAGAGGAAGAGGACGATGATAAGAAGGGAAGGAAGGGCGGAGAAAGAGATCTGAGAGAGGGAGAGAGGACCATAGAGAGAGAAGACGACCAATTAGAAAATGTGTATGGACATCCATTGAATAGAGAGATTGTGCCATTCTTCCAGTGAGAAGAAGAGAGAGAATCTCAAGATAGAAAAGACATTAGAATGACCAGCTGAGAGTTTCCTTGAAAGGAGAAGGAGGAAGAGAAGGATGATATACGTGAGGATGAGTATACTTGTAGATCGAATGTAGTGAACATGCAGAAGGAGAGTCTATCTAATAAGATGAATGAAGTAGAGGAATCTGAGAGAGAGAGAGAGAGACAGATGGAAAGTGCAGAGGAAGAGGTGGAGAAGGGACTGTGACCTCTTGAGAGAGGAAGGGATGACACACTACTAATGAAATGGACGGAGTAGAGAACTATTCTCAAACAGTGAATGAGACATTGCAAGGAGAGGAATGAAACGAGAAGAAAGTAACCAATATCCATTGCTCAATCTATCGAAATACCAAGCGTTCAGCGTTATTAGTTCCATTTCTCTCTCGAAATGAATGGGAGAGAAGGTTGATGTTGACTACTCCTTCTCCTTCTACAAAATCTCGACCATTTTTCTCCTGTTTTTTCCCGCTCCAATGTAATCAGACCCATGACGATGCACTCTTGGAATTTCCAAATGCATCATTAAATCATTATGATCATCATGAAACTGCTCAATTTCTGTTTGATTTCTCCACACTTTGGTATCTCCCTTCTCTGAACATTTCTTCATATCTGATCTACTCCTTTCATTGGTCATTCGTACACTTCCCTAGCAAGGGGGAATCCATCAATATTTCACCTTTCCTTCTCACATTTCCCCCTCGAAGACGTCAAAATACTCACGGGGTCTTTCAATTGACGTGACTGAGTTGCATCTGAAGATGAAGAAGAAGAATGAAATGGAGCTGAGAAGAGGATTGAGAAGGAAATTGAAGGGCCGAAGATGGGTTGAATGAAGACACGTATAGGATGGAAGGAGAGAAGAGAAGGGGAGGAGGTCAAACTATGCAGATTCAGTAGGGGTAGATAGGAAGAAGAAGAGAAGGAGACTCACAATAATCAACCATTGAGTTTGGAGTGCTTTTGTAGTGTTTATAGCAGTCCGTTCATAATTATGAGTGTTGTGTAAATCGGTTTGTAAGCTTGAACAATTTCTGTTTTCGTAATCTTTGATTATCTAACTTGTGAATCCCCTCCTATTAAAGCAGTTGTATCGTTTCTGCGCAGATCTTTCTAACCGATCCTTTATCAAATCACAACGATTGAAAAGTGAAAAGGACAACTAACAGTTTGGTGAATAGGCTCATAGTAGTTTCGAGTAGACAAAGGAAACGAACCGATGTGAGAACGAGTAATAATAAATAAACGAAAAATCAACCTACTCTGGGACTCGAAAAAGAGTTTGCGGTTTCAACAAAGTAATTTCGAAAAAGAAAATGTCATCGAGGTCATGAAAAACCTAACGAAGTCTAGACAACTCCAATTCAAACAAACACTTTCGTCTACCAGAATGTTAGCACAGTTTTAGAACAGAAAAACGTATTTGGTGAGATAAGGGGGTGAGATATAAACTAAATTGAGATTAAATAGACATAAGAGTTGATAACAGTCAATGATACAGTTTGGTGATTGAGTATCAGATTCGACTACTGATTATTCACGAGGGTAGAAGTATGTTACGCAACATAGTTGGTGACCTAGGGAGGAAAGGGGTCTACTCTACCTTCTTAGCCAGGAAGAGAGAATGATTGTCAGCAACAGAGACGGAGATGATCTTGTATCCATCCAGATGGGCCGATGAGATCGGAGTTGGCACAGGAACAACCTCAAATTAATACAAATAAATTCTCATCTGTTATATTTAGCATAGACTCATCAACCATCTCAAACGTGTAATTAAATGTATGTCTCACCTTATCATCATCATCCTTAATTCCCAATCCGAGTTGTCCACTTGTATCACATCCCCATCCGAATGCATTTCCCTCCTCGTCCCATGCAATCGACGCGCCCAATTTTGCAGAGCATCCACTCATCTCAAAATATGTCGTATTTCATTTTCTTACCAAAAAACGAAGATATTTCACGATTGCAATCATGAGTTCTATAAATAGTTCTCCTGATAGTCTCACTCACTTTCGTATCCAACTTGTCCACCTTCTGGAGTGTAGTGTATCTCCAATGGGCAGTGTCATCATTGCCAGTCCACGTTCCCAGCCCAAGGGCATTGTCAGTGTTCTTTCCAATGGCGAACACCTCTCCTGCAATCAACCCCATTCAAACAATAATACCATCCTTCTAACGAAAGGGACCGTATACATATTTGAAAGAATACGTTGGATAGAAGTAGTGCCTACCATCAGTGGATCGGGCGACGATATGCTGCACTCCGGCCATATGAGTGTAGTTCCTCTTCCCATACGCATCCGCCTCCGTCGGCTTGCACACCTAAGGGGCAGCCAATCACAACTATCCACTCATTGATATGCATCACGAAGTACTACTCAGACATAATCATATCTCCTCTCTCTCACCTTGAAGTCCCTGTCATCTTCCTGAGGGGCGACGTCGCCAGCACCAGCAGCTGAAAGGATCCATCTGCATCTAGTGAACAGCATATTGCAGTTAACTAGGTAAATGTATAATCTAGCGCGATAAAACAGCAATAGATGGAGGGAGAGGGGAGAAAAGAAAGACTGCGGACAAACCCTGCTCCTCTTCCTCTCTGAGAGTCTTATCGAAGGGAGTTCCCAGATGGCCAAAGTTGTTGAGTCCGAATGTGTACACTGTGTCAGTGGTGGAGATGGCAGCAGTCCAGTATCCAGCTGCATGGATATCCTGCAATTACACTCACTTTTCATATTACTCCTCTTTCTCCAATATATTTGAACACACTTTTTTCATTTTTGATAGTTGATGAAAGTTGGCAAAGTTCCGACCCTTTCATTCCATTGACACATCACTGAAGCTTGAGATAAATAGAGAGATGGGCTGACCTTGAATAGGAGCTCCTTGTACTTCTTATCGAGTACCTTCACTTGCAGAGCATCGCCTGATCCATCCACCATGTAACCTGACACACAATATCATTTCAACCATTATCCGAACAATCCAATTATCGTTGAGTCTCTCAACTTGAGACCTGATAAACACCAAAAACAAAAAAGTGAAAAAGATACGTGATCTGATGGTTCCAGTCCTGGTAGTTCTTCCCAACTGTCCCATTGATCCATCTCCGAACGTGAAGAGATGTCCATCATGTGAGAGCATTGCAAGATGATTTTCACCTGCTGCGATCTAAACGAACAAAAGATAATCAAAGACTATGAGAATGAGAATCTGGAATTGTCTTCAAGAGTAGCGACAACTCTTTTACCTTGGCGATAACTTTATTCTTCCTGTGGATAATCACTACTGGCTTCTCCTTCATTTCGTGCAGAAGAGGATGTACGTTGATCTCCCCGGATAGATCCTTAAATATCCCATGATATTTCACAGGATGTTCTTCAGAATGAGAACAATTTTCTTCTAATTCTGACTCACCCTGAGATTTCCCCATGCGATAACAGATCCTTTATCAGTGAGTGCAGCCGAGAAGGAAGCACCGGCAGTGAGCATTACCACCTCAACCAATCCACTACTCATTACGCAACCCACTTTCAATTCCAACCTTTCCATGCTCATCGGCAAAATTGGGCACGAGATCGGACAGTTTGATCTCAGCGAATTCATCCGTTGATCCATCCTTCTCCACTCCCTCGGCAGGTACTGTACCCTGCAAGGATTATATTTAATTTTTCATTCAAATCAAGCGAAATTACATTTGCAAAGACTATATGAACTCGAGAAAATATTGTATCTCCTCATTCTTCGCACTTTCCCTCAACCAGCTCAGTCGTCAATGGAATCACTCTTCCTCATCCTTCTACCATTTTTCTCCCCATTCCTCTTAATAATCATCTGCTCTAAGAACACCAGTCGAGAACCCGTCAAAAGCCAAGAACTCATCACTAAACGCGAGACGAATAAATTGACTCCGTCTGTATCGACGAAGACAACGTCAGAGTCGTATCTACAACCATCCACCTCAGATGACGTCAATCTCAAGGATGAATCACTCAAAATCAACAAATTGTTTGATGGCGAGTGTACTGTAGCTGGAAGCATGCAAAGAGCCAAGGAAAGAACAAGAGAGACACAGTCTGTTACTGGAGAAGAAGAAATTAAAGACCGTTCGAGAAAAGAAAAGAGAACAAACAATGAAGATAGATCGAGAAAGGAGAGAAGGGCATCAAGGAAGAAGGCTAGAGATGATGATAGAAGTGAGCGAAGTATCGATGAAAGAGCAACTTGCAGTGAAAAGGTAGGATAATACTCATTATTCCTAGCTTTTTCAGCCCATATTTCAGGCACTTCGAAGCCATAGAGAGACCGACGACGAGAGATCGACTATTGCTACTTGAAGCGATTTTTACTCACAATATCTTATTTTAAAATAATAGAAGAATCCAGATGCAATAAAGGATTTTTGTGCACTATTCTGACTCGTACAAATAAGATATACGGCGCACCTTCTCGTTAATTCCGCAGGAAAAGATGCGATTATCCTCGGTGAGCAGTAGGGAGTGCACGCCACCAGCAATAACCTAGAAAAATAAGAGATAGCTTCCGAGGGAAAAATGAAGAAAGTACCTGCGCGATCTTCATTTCGTCTTCTTCAACAATATCAACCTTTCTCGGTTTCTTAGTAGTAGTACGACCGGGATGGCCAAGTTGCTCGCCTTCGCCTAAATAACGCAATATAAATGAAACAAGGAATGTAGATATCACTTACCACAAGAGAGAACTCGGTCTCCCACGTTAGATCTGTTAATGAAGTCCTCCCATGAAAGAGTAAGTCCTTTCGTCTTTCCTAAAACAATTGTACTTTCCTGTGGCTGATCCAACTGCATCGCGTACCACCTTTCTTTGAGGGAGTAGGAGGGGCAGAAGGTCCGCCGCTGGGCTCATCAGCTTCACTCGTCTTTCTCTTGCGGCCACGACCCGTCTTCGCCTCAGTCTCCTAATAAAATATTTTATTCAATATGTGAAAAAAAGTATAACCTTAGGAGGAGCAGGAGCCTTTTTCGCCGCCCGTCCGCGCCTTTTCGGGGGCGACATTTTGCCTTCATCCTCCTTCTCGTCTTTCTAAATTAAGGCAATTAATAAATGTTTGATCATGTTCCGTTGACTCACGCTTTCCGCTGAAGCGTCGCCCTCGGTGTCCTCCATCTTTTCATCTTCCGTATTCGAATCGGCATTGGGCGCTGCCTCCTCTGCAGGGTCCTGTTCGGTTTCCATCTTCTCTTCCTCCGACGCCTCCTTGGCGTCGTCCACTTTCGCTTCCTCGGCCTTAGCTTCTTCTACTTTGGCTTCCTCAGCCTTAGTCTCTTCGACTTTCGCTTCGTCGGCGGCCTTGGTCTCCTCTACTTTCGCTTCATCGGCCTGTGCGGGTTGTTGAGACTTGGTCTTGGTGTTTCTCTTGGGCGGCATTTCTGAAACAAATCGGCATAGATCGCCAGAAACAAATGAAACAAACAAAACAAAGAATCAACAGACAGTAATTAATTACGAAAAATTGCGGAAATTCAAAATTCATTTTCTGTTGTTACTCAAAAAGCACTGACGCGCACACAACACCGCACACCCCTACCGTAACCGTTGAACTCGAAACAAGCCTGTCGCACACATCACCATCTGATTTTTAATTATTGATGTTTTCACTTTTTCCTGGTATTTTGTTGCATATTTTGTTATTCAGATGGGTTGGGTACACCTAGGAGCATGTCTCCTGTTGATTTCCCCGGTTTTGGCCCTTTTTGAAGACCAAGTCGGAAAGTTTGACTGGTGAGTTGATTCTGTTATTATTCATGTTTTACTCTCGTACAGGAAAAGAATCATAAAGATTCCCATGGTTCAGGAGACAAAGGTTCGTCGGATGTCCTTCTCAAATCTGCCTCGATAAGTCTCGAGGAGGCAGAATTGACAACATTCTCCTCACTTCCAAGGAACAAGCTGTCGCTGCTATTTCACTGAATAACGGAGATATCGGTATTCAATGATATTGCTATTAGCAGCCTTCTCTATGGTTTAAATCTCAGCCTGGCGTCGTCTCCAAGAGAATAACGTTACCGATGACATTTCCTTCGCGACTACTGAGCAGTGTGAGTTTTTTCCCAAATATTGGCTATCATTTACTTTGATTGATATGTGCTTTCCAGTGATGGTAACTGTCTCCGATAGCGGTAGATCAGTGCGTGCATGGGAGAAGAGTAAGGGAGGCCTTCGATGGAGTGTGTGGCTGAGTGACACTCCTTCCACCAGGTACTTCCATTAGTATGCAGAGACGATCGTGTCTACTGGCGAATGCGATTTGAAGTGTCCTACGGCATAGATTATCTTGAATAATAACTTTTTTTCATATTATATTATTGTAGTGTCTCGGTTGGTGCAACTGGCGATCTCGCAGCAGTCGTCTCAGGAAATACCATTTATGGAATAGAAGGAAGTGATATCACTAGCTATTCGTGGAAGGGAGTCATCACTAAAAGGTATTTTAATTCTGACCACATTCTCAATCACATTTAAAATAGAATGGTGAAATAGCTGTGATTTGTCAGTACTTCTTCTATGTCTTTCTATGTATAATATTTGAGTGATTGGTCTCGTGTCTCCACTATGGCATCTTCTGCCACTGGATCTGGTTCTTCCCTTCTTCGATCTGAACTCGTTCTTGTCACGGGAATCAATGGACAGAAAGTACGACATTATCTCAATCTGAGACTCAATCTTCATAATTGAGGTAACCCTCACTCCCATCGATGCATCCGGTCTCTCTTCGGAAGGATCAGTCTCTATCTCTGCCAATTGGTTCCATTCCGAGAGGTGAATCAATTCCTATGTCTCCTCTATTCTCCCAATCTCCATGTATTCAGATGTGTTATCTCTCGTGAGACTCTATGGTGTCTCTCTTCCACTGGATCTCTCACTTCTCTTCCCCTCTCAACCTCTGCTAAATCCACCACGCTTATCACCAAGGTTTATTCAAGAAGTTGTATGATTGATTGCTTTGATCTGGATATTTAGCCCGGCACCCTCCGACCCCTCTCCATCTCCAACACAATTGCTGTTGTGGGAGAGAGCGAGACGACGGTCTTCCAATTGAAGGGAACTGAGATCAAGAAGGTACGAATGACATGTCGGCCATTGCAAAGATGATCTTATGCGTACTTCATATTGTTATAGAGATGAGTAAACTGGATATTAACATTGCAGATTCTTTCTCTTCCTTTCTCAGTCGATTCGATCGAAGGAGTATCTGTGGATGGGGAGAATGAGAAGGGAGTTATTGTAGTCGCCCACTCATTTTACAGTCTGGCAGTATATGAACTGGAGAAGGGAACTCAACTGGCCAAGGTTCGAATATTCTACTTAATTGTTATATGACAATTATAAAACATATACCATAGAGCTGGGAGTAATAATATATTTTTGAATCTTCTCTCTTATTCAGGCAACTCTCCATTCGTCTCCTACTCGTGTTCCCATCTCAACCCTTCTCATCTCTTCTCCTTCATCCACTTCTCCCTCTGAATTCCAAATCGTCGCAATCTCTTCCGACTGCAGAATTGAGAGTCTCGTTCTCGATGTGAAGCAGACTGGTGAGTACGGTAGAGAGATTATCAAGAACTGAACAAAATGCGATATTATTCATTGCAGGAGAACCATTCATGGAATGGACTCGTGAAGAGGCACTCGCTAGAGTTAGCAAGGTATGAGAGAGAGGAGGGATGGGGGATGGTAGTGATTGTGTCAATTCAGGCTGAGATGCTTGATCTTCCTCTCTCTGAATTGCAAGCATCGATCGAGAGTGAATTCGAAGGAGGAGATTGTGAGGATTCACATCACTTATCTATTTAGTATCGTTGATTACCGTAATCATTATATTGTTTCAGTGGGAATCGTTGGTGCCTTCATCCGTAGAGTAACCACTCAAGCACATCAAGTGAAGAGATGGGCTATTCAGGTATCGTAGACGGAAGATTTTGAAGAGTCATCGCTGCTCTTAATCGTAATCTTCAGACATCTCATCAGCTGATGTCTCTCTCTTCCTCTCTTTCATTTGGTCGAAGTGGAAATCTGGCTGAGATTCTGGGAAGAATTAGAAATCAGGATGGAGTACGGTAAGTGACGATCGATTGATGTTCTGATCATTGAAATCAATCGATTTCAGTGCATCCCGAAGTGAACCTTTCGAGAGAGACTTCTTCAATACTAGGAAACTCGTGTTGTTGACTACTCTTGAAGTAAGTTGATAGGTTGTTGCCTGATAATATTGAAGTCTATGATTTAAAAAAAATTGTATTGGAGGGAGTAATCTACGGTCTGGACAATGCGGATGGTCGCATGGTGTGGAGATTGAATGTAGATGAGGGATCCACTCATTTCTCTCCCCTCAAGAGTCAATTGGGAGAAGAGACGGTGAGATTGATGAATCAATACTTCTCTTCGTCCGCATCTTAGATCCAACTACCCAAATGGATGGGAATGTGTGAGTATCGTCGTGTCTTCCAGATGCCCGTGTACATGCAACGAACAGCCGTCCATCCTGGACTCAATCCCATCGCCACTGCTGTGTACAAGGATAAGGTAGGGTGGAGAGATGAGGGAGACTAGGAGGAACAGGAAAAAGAATGGAAATGATTAATAAACATTGATGAGATAAGATGAATAATATTTCAGAAGTCGCTGGAAGCAGTTTTCGTCTCGTTCGATCCAATGACTGGAAAAGTGAGAATTGATTGGTATGAATAATGATAGTGAGAGGTATCTCTTAGATTCTGTCTACTCGTCGTACTCCTCCCGTCAAACGAGTTGATATTCTTCCCAAGGAAATCTCTGACCATCTCCATCCTCTTGTTATCATTCTCAAGAGTGGAAAGGTTTGCTATTTGCTGTTTTGAGATTCAACGAGCTCACAAATATCTATTATCACCCCTGTACATTTTTTACGAATTAGACCAATTCGTCTCTTAAGGTGGTGTTCGAACCAGAATTGCCTGCTGGCATGAAGGCGATGCCTCCCCTCCATGTAATGGATATCGACCCTGAGACTGGTGAGAGAGATGGCCATTGGAGGAAGAGTACCGTTGTGTGATTGCAGGAGCATTGGAGGGAATGGAGTTGTCAATTGTCAATGGAGTGGGATCTCTCTCTAAGAGATGGACTGGTGATCTATCCTTCGAGAAGGATGAAAAGGCTGTGATCGTCCAGGGAAAACCACCCAATCGTATGTTTCACTTTCCATTATATTCACAGAATGCATTTTAAATAAAACATTCTAATTTATAGTGCCTATTTATCAGGGTGACTAATGGTGGTTGATTGCAGAGCGTGTGCACTCTCGTGGTCGCGTTCTCCTCGATAGAAATGTCCACTACAAATACATCAATCCAAATCTCGTTGCTATCGCGTCCCTTGACGAGGTCAGTTACCCTATAGAAGGCTTAGTCTGGAATGAGATGATGTGCAGGTGCGTCAGACTCTCTCCATCCATCTCATTGACTCCGTCTCTGGCCAGGTATTCGAGGGGAGGGGAAGGGGAAGTCATCTCTCTCTCTCTCAGATCGTGCACAGTGGTCGTATCACGAAGGTCACGGGTCCCATCCATCTCGTCCATTGCGAACACTGGGTCGCCGTGAGTTGATCTGTCGTCTGAGAGAGACAATCGAGGGAATGGACCCATTGCAGTATTCGTATTGGTCTGAGAAGAATCGACGTACCGAATTGGGTATTCTCGAGTTGTATGAAGGAGATGAACTGCCAGAGAGCAATGTGTCAGTTATTTTATCTTTTATTTTTTGTTTATTTGTTTTTATTAATTGTTGTGTAAACAATTGTTTAATTAAGCTTCGACTCGTTCGTTCCAACTCTCCATCAGCCGACTGCTATTGTCGCCTCGTATATATTCTCACAAGGAATCGAGGCCATGGGAGTATCCGAGACTGGTAAGGGGAGAGGAGAAGGGGAAGGGGAAGTAAAGGAGTATGTGTATTGCAGAGCAAGGAGCGACTACTCGATCTCTCGTCATGGCTCTTCCCTTCGGAGGACTATTCGAGGTATTACTTGTACATTTTACCTGTGTTTTTATTCTTTGTATTGTACTTGTATTTGTATGCTCTACTGATATGTCCTTTATTCGTAACATGATATAATTATGACCAGGTGACTCGTCGCTTCATTGATGCAACTCGTCCCGTTGAGTTCACTCAGGAGATGAGAGAAGAGGGAATGGTCCCCTATATGCCCGAAATTCCCATTGGTAAGTAAAGTGCGAGCGAATGATATCACTTGAAAAATTTGTGAGGGATAAATATTTGTTTTCAGCCACTGAGGATATGGTGAACTACAACCAGAGTGTATTCAGCATCAAGACCATTAAAGCATTGTCAGTTGATTATTCATTACATTAATTTCACATTCTTTTGTGAAGGAGTGACTGTCCAATTGATGATTGCAGCCCCTCCGGTCTCGAGTCGACTTCTCTCATGCTGGCCTATGGTCTGGATATGTTCTACACTCGTCTCACTCCATCGGGAACATTCGATATCCTCAAGGATGATTACGATACCGGATTGATCACGTCAGTACTATATATTCAGTATTCACTTTCAGCACTCATTCGAATCCATCTTTAGGAATTTCTTAGAATCAGTCTAGTTCCATCCGTCTCTCCCTTCACTCCTCCCCATTGCAGTCTCGTGCTTGTCGCTCTCTTCGTTGGTTCGTACGTCTGCAAGAGGATAGTGAAGAGGAACTCGATCAAGGCAGCCTGGGCCTAATACCGTATCATACCGTATCTCTCCTTATCAGGAAGTACTGTATCCATCATGTATCAACCCCACTTGTTTCATTGGTGTGCTCAAAGCAATCTTAGTGAAATTGTCAGCTCACCCATCCTAACCATAGTCAGTTTCACATTCGAAAGTGAATCACGGGATTACTGTATTATCTCTCTGAAGGTAGATCGATCTACCGTAATCTCTTGATATCCATTTTGCGATGCCAATCATGTGTAATGATGCTCCCTTCTCCTTTTAGCTCTATGTTGATTGTTGCGAGCTTTACTCTGCTGTATCCCCTCCCCATCACTTAATTATCACCTCACCTTCTTACCTTTCTATCTGATTCCACTTCACTTTCAGTTGATTGTACTCTAATTATTTGTAATAATTTAGTTTGGAATTGCCATTGATTGATAAGTTTCTTCTCCTTCTAGTCCTTTCTCGACTTAGTTCCTTCGATTTCCATTCAGTCACAGGTTACCTTCATCCGTAATTCCAGTTGTGATAATTACAATAATAAAATAGTTTTTTTTTTAAATTCCATAATTGTTTGTTTTCTCCACATTAACAGTTCGAGAGCTTAATCATCAATGGTCAGATATTAACTAGGAATGGGTAGAAAAAGAGATGAATATTGGGAGGGCGGTGCTCTCTTCGATCCCCTCGGGTCAATCAAGTTCTCAATTCATCCCAATGGCACGACCCTTCATCCTCTCTTTCTCCCCCACAGTTCCTTCCTCTCCTCTCGATTTCATTCATTCCCTCTTCCCTCGATCCAAGTCTGTCAAACCGGCACTTCGATTTGCCATCGAACACCCTATTGTTCCATTCAATTCAACTCAGATTAGCCATAAATGCCCTTTCGGCTTCTTCATAGCCGTAGATCCTTATCTTCTGCCTCTCATTTCTCATGCGGAGGTTCTTCCTCATCTTTCATTGATTTCGTAATTTATAGTCTTCATGTATTCTCCGTCGAAGGATTGATTCCCTTCATCCTCTCTCTTCAGGCCCCTTCTCCCCATCTCTCCTCCTCTTCCCTCCTTCAGCCGGTCCATGCGACATCTCTCCCTTCTGCTGCTCTTCACTGCAGCAGCTTCATCCATTCCGTATGATAGTCATCTTAGAAGAGAATTAGTTCCCGAGACTGAAATGGATCTTTGTCAGAGAGGAAGTGGAAATCGATGGATTGGAGACACTCGTGGCATTGAGTGCACCGAAGAGTGAAGAGACTGATGGAAACAATAAGAGTCAGTTACTTTAGATCGAATAGTAATCATTCTTCATTCTTATCACTATTCTCTTTTGATCTCCTCAAGGGAATGGCATAATCAGTTCCAAATATCCTCTTCCATTATCTCTTCTTTTCTTCTCTTCACTTTCCCTTTTGGTGCCCTGATCCTTCATTCTTTTTGCAACCATTGCGCAATGGGGGAAATTGAGGGAAGAAGTGGAACAGAGCAAGGGGAGATAAGGGAGGGGGAGGATTGGAAAAGTGATTAGATGGATTGATATGGATGAGAAGCATGCTGTTTAAATTAGCGTGAGGTGTGAATTGCTACTTTTTCAACGAGAGATTGTACAGAGTGTGAACGAGGTTGTCCAGTGCACATCTAGATCTGTGCGGTGGCTTGTTCTTCGAGCCTATGAGCTCTATAGAATGCTGTGATCTAAAGAGAACTCTTCTTCAGAGGCGCGACTCACTTTCTTCGACGATGCAAATGAAGTGAGAGTATCAAAACCAGTGGAGAAGAAGCAACCAAAACTGCGATATGTCGCCCCCAAGTCGACCACTACTTCGACTCCTACGACAACTGAAGAATCTTCTACGACACTCGCGACAGCAACGACAGTTCTGTCAACGACTGCTCCTTCCACGACAGTCTCAACGACTACATCTTCATCCACTCAGACTCCTTCTCCTTCCGTTTCGTCAGAATTCCCGACCCCTGCTGCAATGCCAACTGAGAGTCTGACCACTGAAGTAGAGAAGAAAGTTGAGAAACTCGTCGAAATTTCGACGCAGAAACCATTTCTGGTGAGCGATCCGTTAGAAAATGAAGAAATCAAACAGTTTAGATCCCGATTCCTCTTCCCAATCCGGAGATTCTTCGAGCGATTGTTGAAACTTCCGAGCCCATTCTCATTCAGGTTCGTTCTTTTTTGTATGTAAAAGTTTTGAACGCTGCTGCAAAAAAGTTGCGAGACCGTTAAAAGAAATTATATATTTCAGTTGCCGTATCTTCCGAAGGTTTCGGGAGTCCTCACTGCAGGTCAATCTATTCAGTCAACCCCCTGGGGAACTGAAACCAACACGGATGAGGTATGCCATTACTGAAAGAACTTGAACATTCAATATTTTAAAGAAATTGCCTCTCTCTGCCGAAGTGACTGTTCCTCCTCCCGTTGAGATTGGAAGTGAATTGGATATGGGAGAGACTTCTCCATTCCTTCCCGATGAATCCCTTCTCACTCATCTACCTATTATCACTCAATCTCCCGAAGGGAAGAAAGAAGAGAAAATGAGTGCTGAAGATATGGAAAGAGCTCGTGTTCTCATGACTGTCAGTTGAAACACCCGAATCATTGGACTAACTTCAATTCATAGGCTCTCCGTGCCATGAGATCAGAGGTAGAGGAAACACTCCGACAGATTAGCGAAGGAGAGAAAACAGTGGTGAGGAGTGAGTATTTCGTTTCTAATGATCCCTCTAATACGCAGTTGAACCTCGAAGTGACGACTGTCTCTCCCTCGACGACGACTTCATCTGCACCATCGAGTACAACCACAGTGACGACTACGACATCAACGACAACGACGGCAGTTCCATCCACAACGACAACGTCTTCCCCTCCATCGACGACCTCTTCCATCCCCTCGACTTCCCCTCCTCCTCCATCGACAACTCGTCGTCCCATTCCAGTGGATGAAGTGAAGAGTACGGAAGCAGTTCAGGTTGATTCGGAAAAAGGAGAAAAGAAGACGAAGGTATCGAAGAGATCGAGTAGATGAAGAGAAGAGAAAGAGAGTGTGTTCAGGTGACTCCCAATAACGATGCCGTCATTGTTGTCGATAATTCGACCACTAAATCGTCGAAGAAGATCGAAGGATACACGAAGACTATTTCGAAGTACGACGGCTTAGTCACTTTGATGACGAATATTTTCCTTCCAGAGTGGTTGATAATGATCGAAGGACGAAAGTGATAGAGAAGGGACCTCATGATAACTCATTCCTTCCATCGGAAGAAAACGAACCAAGACCGAAGAAAGTAAGGCAGACTTGAGATCGATAAAGATATTATTAGAGCGATATCGACCTTTTTCTAGGTTCTTCCGAAGAAGCGTCATCTTATTGAGAATGATGAAGTAGTCGTTGTGAAGAGAATCAAAAAGAGATTGAGGAAAAGAGTAAAGAAGGTAATATCATCTTATGGATTTATCTGAGATAGGGATAATCTCTCCCATCATAATCTCCCATCATTCACATTCTCAGTTGATCTCATCATCTCCCATCACTCCTTCTTCTACTCTTCCTTCCACTACTCCCTCTCCCACTCCTTCCACCACTACTCCTCCTCTTCCTCCTCCTCCTCCTTCAACACCTTCCCCTTCTTCACTTCGTCGATTCGTAGTGCCACGAGCAGCAATATCTCAGTCTCCTCATCAATACCAGGTACAATGGCCGCTCTTCCATCCCCCACTCGAAGTATCCATCAATGTCTTCTGCAGGTCTCTCCAACATCAGTGCAGCCTCTTCAGTTGCAGCCCCCCGCAGTGGCACGAGCAGCCCCCATATATCGACGTGAATTCTACCCCACTCTCTCCCCTTATGTATTCGGAGATCAGAGAGTGTTCGTTCATTCAGTTCTCTTCAATCGATAGACAATGCATTGCAGACAGCAACAGTACTATCCTTCCCCTCAGCCCTCTCTCCCAGCCTATCAACCTCTCCAACAGCCTCTCCTTCCTCAGTTGCAACTGCAGCCTCAACAACCCCAACTGCCGATCCTTCGTTATGAACCAGTTGTCTATTATAGACCAGTTTATGGAAGGAAGAAGAGAGAAACGATCAAGAGCAGACACGAATTCCTTTTCGAGAAGAATCAGAAGGAAATGAGAGTCACGAAGGTAGAATCGAACAATTCGCTGATCACAATTCCTTTCATCTCACCCTTTTCAGACGGGCGAATCTCGTTTCTCCCATCTTCATTCAGTGATTTCTCCCTCTCTTTCGTATGATGGGAAGAAGAAACACGAAAGAGTATTCGAGAAGAGAGAAGAGAAGGTCGTAGTGAGGAAAGTGAATGAAGAAGAGAAGAAGAATGGAACCACACTCAATCTTCCCAAATCACCTACTCTAAGAAAGGTTAGATATCATCAGAAATTTTTACCCTATCTACTTCCTTTTGAATAGATCGTCATTGCATTTCTCCTCATTTCTCATTTCAGTCGTCATCCGAACCCCACAGTCGTACAAAAAGAGTGAAGAGAGGAGCAGATCTGAGTGAAGTGAATAGGGAATTGGATGAGATCGAGAGAGCTCTCAATGGACAAGTTAGAATGATATTTGATCTCTTCTTCCATCTTCTCCTTTCCAGAGAGGACCAATCCAGATTGGAGAAAGGGAAGAAAGACACACGGGAGTTGATGAACTGGAGAGTGAATTAGAGATGATTGAAAAGATGAAAAGACGAGGGAAAGAAGATATTGAAGAGGTTCGATTGAAGAAGATGAGATAGTGAATGAGATAAGTAATTCAGTCTGATCTAATGGAGAACGAAGATTTCGATGGTGAAGATGAGGAGGAAATTCCCGAGAAAGAAGAAGAAGAGAAAGCCTCTCCCAGTTATAAGAAAGTAAGGAGGCGATTAAGAATAGATCTGCATAGTTCCTTCAACATGAAATTGTCTCTTTCAGTCTCTGTCAACGATCGAAGAATTGAAATCTCTGGAGGATTCAGTACAAGTTGATCACGAACAAATGAAGAAACATCCACAGGGAGAACTGAGAGTGAGAATGATTCATCCATTCGAAAGAAGAATGTTCCCTTCCAGCTAAACAAAGGAGAGAGACCAAAACTATTCTCACATGGAAGAACTATTACTGAGCAGATCCGAGGATCCGTGGTATGTCATTCTTCGTATGGTCTCTATTGATCTTTGATCTCTCAGGATGTGGGAGACTACGAATACGATGCACAAATCGCAGACTCCTTCGCTCTCCCTGCATCAGATAGTGAATTGGAGGAATTGTACCATGCACGGTATTCGATGATCTCTCTCTCTCTCTCTTCCACTGTTGTGTTCAGTCTTCGAGCAGCAGAATTGGCCCCTGTCTCTCCCACTGCAGCTCCATTGAGGAGTAGGAGACACAGAACGAGTCCCCCTTCCAGAGATGAGGTCGAAGAAGTGACCAGAAGGACGAGGAAGAGGACAACGACTACTCAGATTCCCACTACTACGAGGTACGAAGGGGTTCATCATTGCTCATCAATTCGTGTTCAGTTGATCGATAAATAGGAAACATTGTAACGTCTTTTGTCGTGTAGATTGTTCAGTGTTTCATCCTCACGATGCCGTTCGAATTATGATTGATTATCAATTTCATCTCTTGATCCTTGAGATCTCATCGTCGTACTCGTCGACCAGCCACAATCATTCCCAATTTCCATCCAAAGGCAAGGAGGAGGAATGGACTAGTGATGATGCAATCCCTCCCTCTGTTCAGGAAGCATCGGCAGACACGGCGACGATGGCATCTCTGCCCCTTTTCCCTTCTGAGGAAGAGACGACAGTGAGAGCGAGAGCACTCAGGAGGAATAGACATGTGAGAGAGAACTATTAACGTGACAACTTAATTTCCTTACAATGGCTTTGCTTATTAAACTTTTCCCTTTCAGACGCACGAAGCTACGTCAACGACGACGTCGACTCCAGAGACAACGACGAGAAGAGCAGGAAGACCGGCTAGAGTCCTCCCCAAGAAAGTGAGATTGGTTGAATGATAAAGAGAGTGATCGAGTAAATATGAAAGAATGAAAGTATGTAAGACAAAATAATGGCTTGAGGAATCAGCCTTCGCTCTTCCCGCGGGAGGCAATCGTTTCTTCTACGATCGTGATTCATCCTCTCAAGTAGTGACTCGATCCCCTCCCATTTCTCCTCCCACTCTCATCCCCCAACAATCCCTTCCCACCATCTCCCCCTCTCTCTCCATCGATGAATTGGCTGTTCTCCCAAGAGAAGCTTTGCTGGCCGAATTGAAGAGATTGAGTGGGCAATTGGAGAATCGATTGGAAGAGAGAGAAGAAGGTCCTTCATCGACTGTCCTTCCTCCCCCTCCAAGAGATGAAGATATTGTCGATGAAGAGGATAGGGAATTGAGAGATGCCATTGCAAAGGGAGAGAAGAATAATGATCCATTCGAATTCGTCGGAAGAAGAAAGGAGACTACCACGACTACTACAACTACTGTAGCCACTACGACGGAGAAGGTACTGTAGGGGAGGAATACGGTAGAGGAAGGAATTGATTGCAGGAGCAGCAGCATGATCTGTTCGCGTTTGCTCTTCCTTCGAACAAGAAAGGGGAACGACTCACGGTTTGTTATTACGTTCAGCAAAGGAACGATTTGTTCGAGTGGTTGGCAGCATACAAATCAATGTTTCCTTCAGGTGGAAGACCTCGTTGTCTCCGATGCAGTGAATGAATCGTCGATCGGAGAGGAACTAGATCAGATTCTCTCGGATGTCGGAGGTAGGGGATAGAGGGAGGGAAGGAGACCATCTGGAGTACAGAAGGAAGAAAAGTCATTGCAGTGGGAGATAATTCGATCGGAACGAGAAAGAGAGCCATCGAAGCTATTATGGACTTCAAGAAGAAGAAGAATGGTCAGGGAAGATTAATCACTGATTACTGATCCAATTGAATTACAGGAGATTCGAGAGCAAAGAAATGCCAACCAACTTCGTGCACTGAAGAGAAGATTCCCAAGGTTTGGAATTCGGAATATTCGAAAAGAACTAATTGCTCAGGACGATCTCGAACTGGTCTCCCAATTGCAAGCAGTGAACATGAAGCATCCACTTGCCAAGGAGGGAAAGTTCAGTCTATTCGCGACGAATAAGAAGAGCTATTACATCCTCCCCGATGGAAGAGTGAGTACATTCAGTTGAGGAGGGAGAGTGATGGAATGGAATGGCAGGTGTTGGTTGTGAATGAACAGTCGAAACTCGCACGGACCAATTCGGGAGAGGAATTGCATCTCGATGATGAGGTGAGAGAGAGGGAGGGAATATCAATGAGAAGGGTCCATCAGAGTTCCGAGGGAATCGTCACTGAGTATTCATCTGCTCCACTTCCCACTACGACAACTACCGTACTCCCGACTACGGTAGTGGTGGGTGAAAATCGATTGAATGGAGGAGAAGAGAGGTTTCAGCCGAGAAGAAGAACGACTACTACAGTGGCCACTACGACGAGGAAGAGAGTGAGGACGAGACCTCCCACGACGGTGAGAGGGGGAGGTCCATGGGATAGGATGAGACCTCCCACGACGGTGAGAGAGGGAGGTCCATGGGATAGGATGAGACCTCCCACGACGGTGAGAGGGGGAGGTCCATGGGATAGGATGAGACCTCCCACGACGGTGAGAGAGGGAGGTCCATGGGATAGGATGAGACCTCCCACGACGGTG
>LS589578.1:298420-351030 GCA_900490775.1 Pristionchus maxplancki
CCTAATAGGCAAGGCGCGTGCTAGTCACGCCGGGTAAGGTTCCTTCGCTTTTTTACCAGTGGTAAACCAGTTGGGACTGGTTTACCACTGGTAACCTCTCAACTGGTAAACAACTGGTAGACGCACTTGTTTACCACTGGTAAAGCCAAACTCCGCCCCCCTGCACTGGTTTACCACTGGTTGGGAGAAACCAGAGTGGGGGGATGGAGGGAGTGATCGACCGTGCATAGGGAGTAGTGATTGAGAGGACTGCACAACCCGTTCCATTCTTGATGCATCTCAATCCAACTTCCTTCGTCACTCGCATTGTTCCTTTCAGAACTGCAATGGTCGACCGACTACCGTACTCTGTCTATACCGTATTCTCACCGATATCGACTACCGTGCCAACGGCGTTGTCACTCAATCGTTCAGTTGCCATGATGAAGTTGCCTGCTGCATTGTTCACCAACACATTCGGAGTCTGACCGAATCTAGAGATGTAGAGTTGTACAGTGAAATTAACATCGCCTAGATAATATAATCTAAAAATGACACAAACAGTAGATAATCTATGTGGTTCTCAATAGCTCAGTACAATACCCCCCCCCCCCCTCTACCATACTCACTTCTTCTCAATCTCATCGATAGCTGCAGCCACAAGAGTGGAATCCTTTACATCCATCTTGAATGGCTCGCAAACTCCTCCCGTCTCCTTACGAATTTCCGCCGCCGTCTTCTCCAGTACATCCGTCCGTCTGCAGTCGTAGAGTAATCCTACAGTAACCTTAGCTGGATAAACTACAGTACCTGGCCGCAATGGCAACTTTCGCTCCGAGCGCCGCGAAAGTCGTCGCGATTGCCTTACCTGAGGATAGGGGATTGACAAGTTATAGGGATGAATATATCTCCTAGCAGTGAATCACTCACCAATACCAGTGCCACCCCCGGTGACGAGAGCGATCTGGAAAGGAGATGATGACCATTCACAAATTGGCTAACAGATTAGGTCAATAACGAACCTTATTCTTCATAGCCCCATCTCGAAGGGCAAGAGTAGTGTTGGCTGGGAAGAACTTGGCAGGATTCGGGCAGGTCATTTCTGAAGATCAATTGATTGGAGAAATAAGAGAATGACCATTGGTCGAAGAGAGGAGAGAACAACAACGAGAAGTGACGGAGAGGAGACAGACAGATGGACTCGTGGCTACAGTGTAGTGTAGTTTAGAGAATAACGAGCATGAATGGTGCACTCTTTGTGCATAGATAGATGAGGAATGTATGGTTTAGGAATGTATGGAATGTATGGGAATGTATGGATGAGGAATGTAACATATGGTTTGAAACGCGCATCGACTTTTTGTAATTTACAGTAATCAAAGGATCCATTTGAAAACAATAATGGACAGTTACCACCAGTCAGGTCGGAACTATTAAATAGCAAAAGGAGGCGAAAAGATTACGAGAAAAAGATAAGCAAAAAGAGCAAAATAAAGCAGTAAGTGATAACTATCCTAGTCAAAGCAGCGGACGTTGTAGTTTGTAGCCGGTGGTGAATTCCGGGTTTCATCGCGAGTTGTACTTTGTACTGCTTTGTTGTTTCCCCTCGTATGCCTTCACATTTAGTTTATTCTACGTTCTTGATAAGTGTATGCTCGTTTAGCTTGTTGGATATGCAGTCTTCTCGTCTCGGCCACTTTACAAGACTTCTCTCGACAACCAGGCAGCGATTAGCAGATATTGAGGTACGGTAATTGATTGTATTCGTTGATTATCGGTAAATTATAGTTCAAAAGCTTGAAATGACAGGTCTCAGAGGCTAGCCCGTACGTCTACCATGTCAAGCTCAATAAGCCGAAGAAAAGAAACACCTTTACGATGGATTTGTGGAAGTGAGTGCTGCACATGCATCTTCTCGGGTCTCTATCATCCATATTTCTTTGTAGAGAATCTCGCAAGATCTTCGACGATCTCTCTGTGAATCCCAAATGCCGATCAATTGTCGTTTCTGGGGAGGGCAAGTCTTTCTGTGCCGGAATAGACCTTCAGGAGGGATTCGGGGTTCGTTCTATTGCCCATTTCACGCTGTCAGTCGATATATACTTTTTTTCAGCAACTAATGGAAATTTTCGAAAACGATCAATTGGATGCAGCCAGAAAGGGACGATTCATGAGGGAATTCATTGCCGCCGCACAAGATGGATACACGGCTCTTGAGGTTCGAATAGTTTTCTATGACTTTATTTGGTTCTACTATTGTATTTGTTTTAGAAGTATAGCGATCTGTATGTACGCGTGATAGGTGAAAGAGGGCTTTCTTTATTGTGATGATGCTTTTTTGTCCCTATTGAACTTGTTTGAGCGGTTTGTCTTCACATATCAGGACAGTAATTCTTCAAATACTCTCTGTCGGAACGTTTGTTCTTGACCATATGGATTTCACCTAGATCCAACGTTTTCTGGAATGCAATATTATATATGGTTAGCCGCAAGAATGTAAGAACCTTGGGTTCGTCTTCCGTGTAGTAATACTCAGAGGGGATATCGACGCGAAAATGCACCTCGCAGGTCCTTTTATCGCACCTGACATATATAAAATAGTTTGTAGTTAACGAGTCAGTCTATCTAACATCATCCCTCGATTATTGCAATTGTTAAATGATCCGGCACCAGTTCTCCAACACGGAATTCTGATCTCGAGGAAGAATGTATGCCCCCAATACTGTAATCATTTTTGATGAGCTACGCGGCCTTTCTTTGAAGAGGTTAATAATTGACAAATAGCGCGCGCACTATTACTACTACCTCATTGTGCATTCCGCTTATCTCAAATTGTCCATCTGTATCGCTTGTCGTAGCACTGAGATGATCATTCGAACCGACTGTTTCATGGTGCCCATATTATTGACTGGAAGAGGTGAGTCTTACTGGCATCGTATTCCATGAGTCTGACATCTTGATATGAAATACTTGAATTGGAATTGGTGGAAACATTTCCACACACAAGTTTCCCTTTGATATGCACCTGAAGTCTACAACCTGTTCATATGCCCATCGTATAATAGATGGTTTAGTTTATGAGAGTTATACTGTAGTATTATTCGGAGCAACTTGCATATCGAAAGAAGGCAGAGGTGGTGGGGAGAAGAGTAGAAAGGAAAAAGAGACAACCCAACAACATGAATGACGCGAGAAAGAATGAAAATGGGTGACGTGTTTTAAAAAATTTCAATCTATTATCTGTTTTCAATTTGCTCTCTCTCTCTCTCTCTCTCTCTCTCGGCGTATTTGTATTTTGTATAATTAATGGAATCGCATTCAGCGCAGAGACTCAGTGGTGTAATCGAAGTTATGTATCGAATACGCATTGTGTTCGAAGTAATGATCGATGCACATCCTTCAATTGTTTTATTTCGACATAGAACTCTCATTTCATATTTTTCCAAACTCATTTATATTTAACGGTTCAAATTTTTTTTTTCTTATAGGCACATTTTCTTTCTACCGTACCCTCTAGCATCCCTAAGGACATCGAAATCTCCGAGGTTTACGGTTTTCTGAAAGTTCAGCAATTGAATTAGGTGCTAGGGACGAGGAGGAATCATTGTAACCTTTGGTTCGCCTTTTTCATATTGAGATTCGGGGGGAACATTATATGTTACGTAGTACTCGCAATTGGGATCATCGCACCTCGAATATGCATGATATTCGAAGGAATGGAGGGGGGACTCACATGTCAGCACTGTATTCGCATTTCTTATAATCATTTTTCCAGCAGGGAACTTTGATCTCGATGAAGAATTTATTACCCCACAACTGAAATGATTGCCTTAGATGATGGTATGGACATGGTTTGTACCTCATCGGAAGATCCAGAGACAATGAATTCACCTCCTTGCGTGGTCTTAGTCGTATCCAAATTGTCGTCTTCCACTAAGAATTCGAAATAGCTTGCGACAAGGATGACGTTTACTTACTCCCAAAATCGTATTCTCTCAACTGGATAGTCACATTCGGAAGAAGAGCGGGTACGGGACCAGTTACTCTATTTGAGATACAATACACAGCCCCAGTCACCTCCACCTGCTCAGAATACGGTAGATATTTATGGGAGTACTGTAGCAAACTAACAAATTTAGGACCAGCTTGCGCCAGGGCAGCCAGTAAGAGAAGACCAATGAGTAGCATTGTAGGAAGTGAAAATGAAGAGATATTTCTCTCCCTTCTCCCTCTCATTGTGAACAACGACGGCAACATTTGCATTAGCAAAAACGTAAACGCTTATGCAAGTTCATAGAAATTCATACTAGTTATTGTAACAACTGAAAAAAATGACTGAAAGTGAAAGACATAGGAAGATGTTGGTACTCGGCAGAAGTTGCCACACATGAAGATATGAATTGAATTGCAGAGATGCTACAAGCCGATCATCGTGGCTGTCCACTCTCATTGCATCGGGGCTGGCATCGATCTGATCACTGCGTGCGATATCAGATTGGCTGCCAAAGATGCCGTATTCTCAATCAAGGTGCAGAGGGAACAGGGAGGGAGGGGGGGGGATGAAGACGAATGAGAGGAATTGATTGATTGAGGAAGTGGACGTGGGATTGGCTGCAGATGTGGGAACACTCGCGAGAATCCAGAAGGTCGTCGGCAATGATTCACTCACAAGAGAACTTGCACTTACTGCAAGGAATTTTGGAGCAGATGAGGCACTCAGTTACGGTAGGAGGCAGTATACGGGATGATCAGTTATCGATTATCCCAGGTCTCATCTCGAAGATCTACCCCGATCAAGCGACTACGGTAGCTGCAGCACTCGAGATGGCAGCGACGATCGCTGCGAAGAGTCCCATTGCTGTTCAGGTAATCAATAACGAGAGGATCAACCGATAATCGGTATTTCAGGGCACGAAGGTTAATCTGAACTACGGTAGAGACCACACAGTGAAGGAGTCTCTCGACTACATCCTTGCATGGAATATGTCTCAATTGAACACAGAGGATCTGATGAAGAGTGCAATGGCTGCCATGACGAAAGAGAAGGCAGAGTTCAATGATGTGTGAAGTACGGTAGACAGTTTGCGGTAGATTACTGTACATATTGAACCATGCACTAACGAGTTATGCCCATTTGAATAAACGTGGTTATTTATTCGCATGCAGATTGTCTTCTCTCGATAATTGATCCGTTAGAGGCGGAACTATCAATATCTGCGTAAGCGAGAGAAAGGATTCTCATGGGATCCCCATTAGAGGCATTCGTTCCTCTAGATCGTGCACCTTGTCAGTCTGTGCACCTGTAGTGTATTGTTGTGTGTGAACCTGTGTCTCTATTCCCCCCCCCCCCTCCCCTCTCTCTCTCTCTCTTCCATGTTCCAATCTAGGTACTGATTAGACTACAAACTACACTATGCAGTACCCTCTCATACGCTGTCCATATCTTACTTCCCTTGTTTTGCCAGTCCCCCATTTACCCTCCTCTCAGTTGCTACCATGTCTTCCAATACGTAAGTGTGCATCCTCCGTGTTCTACCCCATCCCTCAGAGCTTCCATTCCTTCCATTCCAGTAGTTTCCGTGGGAAGACCGTGATCATCACTGGTGCATCAAGAGGAATTGGCAAGAGCATCGGTTTAAAGTTGGCCAAGGTAGGTCAAAACTTCCATCTATCTAAGTATTCCTTGCCTACCGTAATCGATAAAATGTATTCATTGCAGGATGGGGCGAACATTGTCATCGCAGCTAAGACTGCAACTCCTCATCCCAAACTTCCCGGAACAATCTACACTGCTGCTGAGGAGATGGAGAAGGTGAGGGAGGATAGGGGGGGATGGAGTAATGGCTTATCTCTGAAGGCAGGAGGAAAGGCCCTTGCATGTGTGGTCGACGTGCGTGATCAGTCGTCCATCCAGAAGTGCATCGATGAGACAATTGCGAAGTGAGTGATCCTTGATGAAGTTGTCAATGCATTGTTGGAGTTTCAACAGAGATTCAATAAAAAATTGCAATGAATATAACTAGTGGGCTACGGTTTACTTTTTCAGATTTGGAGGCATCGACATCCTCGTCAACAATGCATCTGCCATCGCATTGACTAGTGAGTCTGGTCTACCACACACATCATTCATCCTATTCTGCAGATACTGACGAGACGGATATGAAGAGATACGATCTCATGCACAGCATCAACACCAGAGGAACCTATCTATTGTTAGTACTTAGCCTTCCTTTTTGTGTGTGTGATGAATGTAGCTGTCATGGCGTTGCATCCAATTCGGGATTTATTCTGATCTGTTGTGATTTGCTCCCCTCTTCAGCACTAAATTGTGTCTTCCTCATCTGCGTGCCTCTGCCTCTCGTGGTCGCAATCCCCACATCCTCAATATCTCTCCTCCTCTCGCCATGGAACCACAGTACTTCGCCGGCCATGTTGCCTACACCATGGCCAAGTGAGTGAAGGAAATGAATGGAATTACGAGAACGATAGTATTAACTGACCTCTGGCAATTAATTCTGATATTTAGAGATGTTTAGTCATCTAATTGATTCGTAATATCATTGAGTGTGCAAAATGGATGATTACTGTTGACTACTTCTAGAATCGGAATGTCGATGTGTGTGCTTGGAATGGCTGAGGAATTCAAACAGGACGGAATCGCTGTCAATGCACTCTGGCCACTCACAAGTGAGGATACGGTAGATATCGATTGGGGGTGAGGATGGATACGGGAATGAGATATTGGCAGTGATCTGGACAGCGGCAGCAGATATGTTGATGGGAGAAGGAAAGGGAGAGGGAAGCAGACATCCAGAGATTATGAGTGATGCCGCCCATGTGATATTGAGCAAGACTAGCAAGAGGTGAGTAGATGGAGGAGCACGGGGAAAGGAATTCGTACTGCTAGTTTACTCATTCTGAAAATGGCCCGATCTAATATCCTTTTTGAGTTACACTGGTAACTTCGCCATTGACGAGGATGTTCTGAGAGCAGAGGGAGTGACGGATATCGAGAAGTATGATGTCCATCCTGGTGAGAGATTAAGAGATATTAATCAATGTAGAAATAAGAAGGAATGTTGGTGAAAGACTGCTTTCAGGAGAGTATCTCATTCCCGACTTCATGATCGACCCCTCGAAGTATCCTGTATTCAACAATCGAGCCAAGCTATGATCCACATCCCATAAATTCCCTTCTCTCTAATCTAGCCTCACACTGTATGCTGTATCAATTTATTGATTATTTTCCACCGGTATTTCATCTGGGAGGACTTTGTACTTTCCACTTTGAGATTACGATAAAGAGATAAGAATGGAAACCTCATGGCCTCACTCCCCTCAAAAGCTGTTCAAATCGGCTTCTATACCTTTCTCTTTTCGTTCTCCCTCATATTATCTATCATCATACAGGGTGGAATACTTGGATTAAAGCCTCGAGATGCACAACGTTGGGTGCGTCATTGTCTAATTGATCTTTGACCTCTCGATTACTCATTGCAGTAAATTCGCTGGTCGTACCGCTCTTATTACGGGAGCTTCTCGTGGTATTGGAAAGCAAATCGCACTTAAACTCGCCAAGGTATACTGTAAAGAAGTTATCGATTCAATTATCTCTTCAGGATGGCGCCAATATCATTGTGGCAGCGAAGACTGCGACTCCCCATGCCAAATTGCCGGGAACGATCTACACTGCTGCTGAGGAGATCGAGAAGGTACTGTGGTGCATACTGTAGCATGTGAATACCGTACTCTGCAGGCTGGAGGCAAGGCTCTTCCTATTGTTGTCGATGTGAGAGACGAATCGAATGTACAAGACTGCGTGGAGTCTGCAGTCAAGAAGTACTCTTTCCCTCTCTCATCCACCGTAATCCATTGATGTGCAGGTTCGGAGGCATCGACATCCTCATTAACAATGCGTCTGCCATCTCTCTGACTGGTGAGGAACTCATCAACTGTCTGATTGGTATCTGATCCCTTCAGGAACTCTGGACACTGATATGAAGAGATACGATCTCATGCACAGCATCAACACCAGAGGAACCTTCCTCATGTAATCTCCCCTCTTCAGAATCTCCCGAAATGGTTAAGCTCAGGTCAAAGTCGTGCATTCCCTATCTGAAGCAGGGCAAGAATCCTCACATCCTCAATATCTCTCCACCTCTTCTCATGGAGCCGAGATGGTGAGTGGTGTAGATGAAGAATTGGATTCAATTTGATAATCACACAGGTTCGCCAACCACGTCGCCTACACTATGGCTAAGTGAGTGGCTTTTCCGATAAGAGTAGGATAGGAGGTAATCGATTATTCATATTCAGATTCGGAATGTCTATGTGTGTGTTGGGAATGCACGAGGAACTTCGTCCCGATAGAATCGCCGTCAATGCACTTTGGCCACTCACTTGTTAGTTATCGGATTCACTCGGGGAGATAGGGGAGGGATGAGTAGTGAGTGGGATGAGGGAAGTGGAGAGTGGACTAAGAGTACTCGTCATGATCTCCTCTCTAGCCATCTGGACAGCAGCAATGGAGATGCTCTCCCATGGAGAAGGAGCTGCTGGTTCGAGATCGCCCCAGATTATGGCTGATGCTGCCTATGCCATGCTCAGCAAGAACTCGGCTGAGTGAGTACTGTAGCATAGAGAGGAGTACTGTAGAGGTGCAATTATCGATAACCGTCTTCGATCCGTGCAGATACACTGGCAACTTCGCCATCGATGAGGATATCTTGAGGGCCGAAGGAGTGACTGACTTCGACCAGTATGCACTCGACCCCAGTGAGTACAGTACTCTCACTTCCTGGTTCATGAGTTATCGATTGCAGGTGCTCCTCTCACTCCTGACTTCTTCATTCCCGGAGGCACTTACGATAATCAATTCTCGCAGAAGAAAGAGAGAAAAGTGAGGAAATGAAAGATATAAATTAATGGTGGGAGTGATTTCAGGCTTCTCGTGATACGATCAACAAGGAATTGGTGAAGGGAGAGATCGGAGATGTTCTTATCAAGATGAAGACTCTTCTCTCCACTGAACTTGTCCAAAAAATCGATGCCACCTTCGACTTCGAGTTGACTGGTAAGAAATGTGCCCACGCAATGATAGAAATTCGTCTGAATGTTTCAGAATCATCCGGCGCAGACAAAATTTTCCTCGACCTCAAGAATGGATCTGGAGCCATCGGAGAAGGACTTATCCCAGGAGGTATACTGTAGAGCGAAGAGGGAATCGATAACTGATTGAATGCATGCAGGTGCTGATGTTCTATTCAAGTGCACTGCCACTGATTTCGTCAAGATGTTCAATGGAAAGCTTTCGCCCACGACTGCATTTATGACCAAGAAACTCGTCATCAAGGTAGTCGAGGGTGGATATGGTAGAGGGTATGGTATCTTTACAGGGAAATATCCCCAAGGCGATGAAACTCGAGAACTTGATGAAGAAGATGAAGAAGTAAGGATCCCCCCAATCAATTAATTATCTGTTTGGTTCGATTACGGTGGTGTACCCTACAATGTAAAAATGACAGTTTGTAATTAGGGCAGTGGATGAATGTTTGTATCAAAGCATAAATTTATGAACGTGTAGTATTTTACAAGATGACATGATAAATTGTTAATCGTGATCCATCGAAGAAGAGTCTTCCATGAGAGGTACGGTATCGGGAAGAGTGTCTGATTCATTGTTATGAGAGGCATCGACCATATCAGAATCCCCACTCTCCGCAATGATTTCATTCTCCTTGTCCTGGAATATATTATTATTTTATTTTATTTTTATTATTGTCCTGAATTATATGTATAACTATGCACCTCATCTCCGTCTTCCTCGGTTTCTTCCTCTTCTGTTTCGTTGTCGAAACCAGTATCATCTGGGTAGGAATATTGATTGATCATAATGAAATTATGAGATACCTTCAGTATCTTCTGTCTCTTCTTCAGCCTCCTCGGTTTCTTCCATGGTCTCTGTTTCTTCAGCAGTTTCCTTTCCATCTCCAACCGTCTCAGCACCATCCCCTCCCTCCGCAGTAGTCTTTGATCTCTCCACTTTCTCAAACTCAGGCCAATCATCGAGAGCACCCTGCAGAAGTTGGAAGACGGGAGATTGCTTGATCACAGTGTCTGCAATCAATCAGTGCGAACTACATAGGATCGAACCAATTTTATATTTGATTAACAGGAGATTTAAAGCGAAGCGGAACTTTCTGGAGAGAGCAGAGGATGAATGGAATACTTACTGATATCCTTAGTCTGGATAGTCTTCCTCTTATCGAGAACGGCCTGTGTGAATGCAGCCTTAGCGAGAAGACAAACGAAGGCTTCCGTGCCCTTGGCCATCAACTTGACAGCTTCTGCATTGATCATGTGGACGTTGGGATCAATCTGATAAAGAAACATGATATTGCCAATTGGAATAAAGCAGATCGAACTCACTTTGGCGATTTTCTTGACCTTCGACAGAGGGAGACGAGTCTGAACGAGATCATCGAATTGATTACCGGTCTCTTGAGAATCCGCGTGACTGGACATACTCTGGAAAAGGGAATTTAGATCACGATACGGTTTTATGGAGGAATTATTGATCGAACCAGTTCGAACCAGCGATTTTCCCGCACAATAATTCTACGGACTCAATTGATAACTGGTTTATTTTTTAATCGAAAAAAGTTTTTTTTAAAATAACTCTATTTTTAATAAATGATTTCGTTTTCATTTAACAAGACAGAAAATCGGATGTCGAAAAGAATTAACTTTTCTATTAAAAAATGTAAATAAGTAGTCATTTGTTGATACGTTTTTCGAGTGATGCACATCGCACACCCTACAGTATGAAAAACCTTCGAATCTTCCGGAGATTCATCTTGTTTCGATAGCTTCCTCGGGGGTTTGTCTGTTCTATCTCAGTTGATTCATACTCGATTTTCCTTTTTATCAGTCTGTCATCTTCGCAATCGTTTTCTGCTTTTATCCACAATGTTATGCTTGAATTCCTCGCCTCTAACAAAATCCAATTTGCTCTTTTAAGACAGCAAGATGATGGGTGCTGGCGGTCAACCGATCATCGTGCTCAGTCAGGGCACTAAGCGTGAGAGCGGACATCACGTCCAGATTGGAAACATCACGGCTTGCAAGGTAAGAGAAAGATTGACGGCTTTGATAATTGCATTCCGTTGGAACGATCATGTTACAGTTGATGTTTCTCGTTTAGACGATTGCTGATGTCATCCGTACGTCTCTCGGTCCCCGTGCCATGCTCAAGATGCTCATGGACCCCATGGGAGGAATTGTCATGACCAACGACGGAAACGCCATCCTCAGAGAGATCACCGTTAGTGGTTTTACATGGTTTCAATTATTATTTTTTATATTGCAACACATCACGATTCTTTATAGGTCAAACACCCGGCCGCGAAGTCCATGATTGACATCGCTCGCACCCAGGATGAGGAAACTGGAGACGGTAAGACTATTCATGTCTAGTTGACAAGGGAATTCGTTTATAATATTTCTATTTGATTTGATAATTATAATAATACTGGTTTTAATATGCAGGTACCACCTCCGTTATCGTTCTTGCGGGAGAGGTTATGTCACAGGCTCAGCAATTCCTCGAGCAGAAGATCCACCCCACTATCATCATTCAGGTATCTCTCTTTCACTTGAGCTATCGCACTAATACTTGTTCCCTGATTATATCGTAATATTGGATGTTGAGGCGTACCGTGCTGCTCTGGAGGAAGCGATCAAACTTGCCGAGGAGAAGTTCTCTCGCACCATTGATATCAACAATGACGAGGAGGTAAGGAATACTAGATATCATTTGTTTGAAATGTTGAAGAATTACATAATTATTTTTGTTATTTCAGATCAAGACCGTTGTTCGGTCGTGCCTGGGCACTAAGATGATCTCCAAGTGGATGGATCTGGCTGTTGATATCGCCCTCAATGCCGTCAAGACCATCAGAGTCGATAAGGTGTGTTGGCTCGTAAGCATTTCGGTTTCATCTACAACTTTTTATTTATTCGATCTCTTAATGAGAAGGAGATGTTTTCAGGGAGGAATCAACGAGATCGACATCAAGAGATATTGTCGTATCGAAAAAATCCCCGGAGGAATGATCGAGGACTGTAAGGTCATCAAGGGTGTCATCCTCAATAAGGATGTCGTCCATGCTAAGGTCAATACAGCTTCATAGTTCTCTACATCTAACTGTCAATTGGGGACATTTGTAAAGTTGAATTGAAAGTGATAAATTGAATACTTTGCAGATGCGTCGCCGTATCGAGAATCCCCGTGTGGTTCTGCTCGATTGCAATCTGGAGTACAAGAAGGGAGAATCTCAGACTAGTCTGGAGATCGTCCGTGAAGAGGATATCAGCAAGATCCTCGAACAGGTAAGTACTGATTGATACATATTCACCATTGTAATTTTACAATGATGTGTTCATTACAACTAATATTGTATGAATCGTACTCTTTTTAAAAATCGTTCATTCCAGGAGGAGATTGCTATTCGCAAGCAGTGCGATGAGATCATCGCAGTGAAGCCCGATCTCGTCTTCACTGAGAAGGGTGAGGAGTGAGAGAGATTGAATTGCTTTATATTCTTTACGGCCGACTTATTGTTCGTATTAATCAATAAATTAATTGAGGTGTCTCTGACCTCGCTCAGCACTTCCTTCTCAAAGCAGGAATCACCGTTCTCAGGAGATTGAAGAAGACCGACAACAACAGATTGGCCAGGTCAGACCATTAGCTCGTTTAGGATTTTTTTTGTGATTTACAAGAAGGTTTGTTTTTGTGATTACAAGAAAGTGTATTTTTTTGGCTTATCGTTCCATGCGATGCAAAAGAATCATATTTTTATACAGAGTGTGCAATGCCCGTATCGTGAATGATTCATGTGATCTGAGAGAGGAAGACGTCGGAACGGGAGCTGATCTATTCGAAATCACCAAGATTGGAGATGAGTAAGTACTAGTCATTGCCTTTGTTTTCTGTGACTATTCTAGTCGCGTATCTTGGCGGTCCATTCCGCTTGGTCTCTTTTTCAGATACTACACGTACGTGACTTCCTCTAAGACGACAGCATGCACAGTGGTTCTCCGTGGTCCCAGCAAGGACGTCATCAACGAGGTCGAGAGAAACCTCCAGGTGAACACTCGCTATTATCAATCCCCTTTTAGGATTTAGTTATTAGCATTTTTGAATTGATGTTTTCGTTCGATTAAAATTTTCGAATTAAATAAATGCCTATCGATTCGTAATATTTGCAATAAATAAGTAAATTAAGGACGCCCTTCACGTTGTCCGCAATGTCTTCCTCAATCCTCGTCTCGTCCCTGGAGGAGGAGCACTCGAAATGGCACTCGCCCATGTACTTGTTTACTTCCTCATGATTTATATAGATCGGGTGATTCCTGCTTATAACCGATCTCTTTATAGGCTCTGGTTGAGAAGGGCAAATCCATCGAGGGAGTTCGTCAGTTCCCGTACAAGGCTGTCGCCAGATCACTAGAGGTGCTCACTGTTTATTATTTTCTCACCCCCCCCCCCCTTCAAACCTTCATTTTCTAAAGTTTGATGTATGATTCTCCCCCTTCAGGTGATTCCTCGTACGCTGGTGCAGAATTGTGGTGGATCGACGATTCGTCAGTTGACTGCTCTTCGTGCGAAGCATGCCCAGTCTGGAGATAACTGGACGTGGGGAATCGATGGATGCTCTGGAAAATTGGTGCGACACCATTTTTTATTATACCTAAGTTGTTCCAGTTTTGAACTTCAGAGAATACGCTTGAATTCCAATTGCATACAATTGTAAAATGCTTCTTTGCAGGTTGATATGAAGGAACTGGGCATCTGGGATCCCCTGAGTGTCAGAATCCAGGTATGTTTATCACCCTTCATTCTCTCAGTATCATGGATAGCATTGTGACAAATTTGTCTCTTGTCAGGTTCTGAAGACTGCAGTGGAGACCTCTGTGATGCTTCTCCGTATCGACGATATTGTCTCTGGTGAGTGGGAGATCATCAAGGGAGGGGGGGGGAGTACTAAAGTTGCTGCCCATCTATTCCATATGACCTCTTATTTTGAGGCACGAAGAAGGCGAATGGAGGCGATGGACCCGTGAAGGAGATGCCGATGTAAGAGGATTACGGTAGCCTCGATCTCTCACTCAATCGATAATTGATCTACACTTCTCTTCTAAACTTGCATCATCCCTATCTAATCAATTTGCTAGCTTTCACATACTGCGATGCTCTTACGCTATAATTTCTGATCTTTTTCTTTCGCTGTTTACACACTTTTAAAACCAATTGTTTGTTACAGTAATGTTGTTTGTTTGTGATGCTTCTCGTTGAACTTTGATCTGTGACTTCGCTCTCGCCCTTTAATGATAATCTGTCCGCGTGATCCACCCTTGTTTGTCAGAGTGAAGTGATAAAAATGTAAAAGCTTATTTATTACAATGTTAGTTACATGTCTCGAAGACTACGCAAATAAAAAAAACAATATAAACATATTTTAAAAGGGCAATTTTCACAGGGAAATAAACATTAAGTACAGATAGAACTTTTAGACTCGTGTCAATGAGATTAGATATTATTGAGCTGTTGTTTCCTTCTCTTGATTTCATGTTCTATCCTCTCGTACTCCATCCTCTTCGCACATTCAATGATATGAGTGTGTAGATGGAGAGTGGACTCGAATCCATCCATTCCACATCCAGTGCATCCATCCACACATTCTCCCTTCACACTCTTCGATCGACGAGATGAGAAATCGAATTCAGAGGGGGCATTCCCACAATCGTTCATCTGAGAGAAGATCGCGTCATTACTATGGAATCGACAACACGAGAAGGAGGGATACTTACAAGGACGGGAATGGGATTGGGAAGAACTTTTCTGCATGGATTCGTGTCTTCTCCCTTCTCGTCGATGGATGGAGTGAGATGGGAATCGTAATCATCGAATGAAGCGAAGAGACGACCACAAGGACGACACAGATGACCATCTCGACAACCTGCAATGCATTCCCTTCCCATCATTCCTCCCTCTCTCAATGGTGGAGTGTGGTGAGTGTGGAAGTTGTCTGCAGGCCGAACCAGCCATCTATGCCGCTCGTCGACTGTGGCACGAGGTTGACCCCCTCCCATCAGTACTCTCCACCACCCCTCCCTACCGTACTCCTCTCTCAGGGTCACTTCCGTTGTCGTGGATGCACTCGAGTAATCCACGAGGACGAGCAGTACGCACTGGTAGTCGATGAGAATGGATGTCCCCATGAGGTACGGTAGATACCGTAGTCACGAGAGATTGATGAGGACCACTCTAGGAGACTAAGAACGAGCCTCACTCATTGTGTCGCAAGTGCTTCGAACAGCGAAGCTCTGTCAAGTGTCACGGTCAGTCCCCCCCCTCCCTCCTCCCCTCCTTCTCTCTTCTCTTCCTCCTCCACCTCGGCCATCTCAGGCTGCAATCGTGGGATAGTCTCTACTCGATTCGTGGAGGCTGATGGACGGATGTGGCACTCCTACTGCTTCGTGTGTGCCTTCTGCCAGTTGGTGCGTGCACAGAGTAGGAAAAGGTCGTAAAAAAAACCTAAAATCCGTAAACGTACCCGGTTTTCAAGGGTAGGGTCAACGTGGAGAAGTACCTAGAAGTCTAAAACGTACCCGGTATTTCGAAAGTATTGCCCATTTTCGAGGTTTTTGCTTAAACATACCCGGGGATCTGACGATTTTATCACCTGACTTTTCCATCTATGTGCGTGCATCGAGTGCAGCTCCCTATCTGTCCTCTCCGAATGGTCGTCTATTGCAGGAAGTGAGTGATTCGTACGTGCACGATGAGGATGGTCGTCCCCTCCACAAAGTGTGTTTCCTCGATCGAGCAATGAAGGCTGCCATTGTCGACGAGGGAGCCAGACTACCCATCTGATCTACCGTATCCCCACCCCCTCCCGGGAAACCATTCCATACGAGCATATATAAATAACCTAAGCCATCAGAGTAATAAACAATGATGAACTGACCTCTGCCAATTCTTCGTTTGGAGACGATTTGAACGGATTTCTTCTCGAAGACATCTTCTGAAGGGAGAGAGAAGAAGGAAGAACGACGAGGTGCGATCTGTCGCATTATCAGATCTCTGCAATGCATTTCAATCATCAACCAACGGGTTTCAATGATCAACTTGTTCCAAGTCAAAGAGTAATTTACCTGAGTGTCGGGACGGATCTTCCCGTAAAGGGAGGCAAAGGTCCTTTATATTTGTTAGGCTGAATAAATCTATGTTTTTTTCATACCGCAATTCTTGCCTACCTCACTGAAATGAATGTCGTACATGGTTACATTCTGAGGACGGGCAAATCTTTCGAGAATACCCATTCCATCTCTCATCTTATTTCGACCTCCCATTGCGAGAAGATCCTCATCTGAATATCGATTGATCACTTCTTATCTCTACAGTATCCCTATCTACCGTATTCCTCACCAATCTCATCATCTCCGAGAGTGTTCAATTCTGCACAAGCTCCTGCCCCTGTTCCCCTCCAATAATGAATATTCTTGAGGGTGCAATCGTGATTGGAGATAGTGGAGATAGAGCGAGTGGCCAGTCCACAACGAGCACAGTGGAGGGGAGGAATACGGGGCTGTAAGAAGGGATACTGTAGACAATCGATCGGTAACTGAAGGAGAAGACAGTACCTTGATGTCCAACAGGATGTACTTCCTCTTGATGAGATTGAGCGTATTTCTCTTCAGTATTTTCCGTCTGTTCTTCTTCTGTCCTCTGAATTTATCGTGTGAAATGACGGGGATTTCGTCCCTCAGTCTCTGCTAGAGAGAGACACTTCACACTAATTGAATAGTCACTTCTCTCTCCATTCACCCCCCCCCCCCTAGGACGATAAGTTGACAACTAATTTATATTGGAAATCTGCGCTTTTCACATGTTTTCAATCAATTGGATCTTCTAGGTTCGTCTATTCCGCGTGAGTCTCTCACTCATTGACTCACAGTGTAATGCCGTCTCCCTTGATTCCATACTTCCCTCAACCACTTACGATTCCTTTCTGATACAAACTATCGGGTTTCCTTCTACTCAAATCTTATTGTGTTCCAGTACCCTCATTCTCTAAAGATCAAAGACTAACCTCAGAAGAGGAACTCGGAAGCAGGGGTGGATGTACTTGTAATACTTCCGAGGAAGTTGAGAGATTCGCATATTCCTGATCGCTAATCGATCGATGACTCGTCGGATTCTGTACTCGCTGTTATTGATTCTTCTCGTATGTGTCCCTCTACTGGAGAGTAGAGGAGGACGAAGAGGAGGAAAAGGAAAGGGAAAGAGCAATCTGCAATTCGCACAGGTTAGTATTCGACGACAGTGAAGATTGACTGAAAAAAATGGAAGATTGAAGGTGGCTGAATTCTCTCTCATTCATACAACTCTCGCGGACAATAGAGTAAGTGATGAGTAGAGACTAGACTAAAGGAATGAGACTATCTGATTCCATATTACAGAGTGCTCACATCGTGACCGGATCACATTTCTCGCAAATGTTTAGGTGAGTTTGAAATTGTGAAGTAGAGAAGTACAAATTTCAGACTAGGCTACAAGTTGGTTCTGATTTGTAAGGCAAAAGGAACTCCGAGACCTACAATCAAATGGTACAAGGAAGGAGCAGAAATGCAGCCAAAAAACAATGTACATGTAAGTATCCAACAAAGATAACATCTGAGATAAGATTGATCGAACACATTTAAAAGATATGGGTGTTTTATCTGTCCAAACCTATTCGCCTTATCTATCGACATTTATCTTTCGTTGCCTACCGTAACCATTAGATAATTACAGTACTACGAGAAGCCAATCAATGAGAACATGATTTGGAGCAAGCTAGAAGTCGACCCAGCGACAATGGGAGATCAAGGAGTCTACGCGTGTGTCGCTAATAATGAGTATGGAGTCATGGCAAAGAATTTTAAAGCAGAATATGGGTACTGAGAATAAATATTTCCAACAAACGTTCATGCATCGATATTCGTAGTACCACATTTTGTACATATCGCAACCGATATAAGCATTAAACTATACAAACAACCAAACACACAATTAAAAGATAAAATATATATATATAGGAAAATAAGAAAATATAAAAAGATAGATGGTCAAATTTTTTTCTATTCGAGGCCGGGAATGAAGCCGGAGAATAGTCAGAAAAGTCGAAATCTGTGTGTAGTCATCTCGATTTATTTTCATGATCGAATATTTCGTTTTGTAGCTTTCTTATTTGCTATAGAATGTTTATTTCCCAGCCCTGGTGTACCTGTCAATGTGTGTTATCTGATTTTCGAAACTTTGACCGGTTTTCGTTGGACAGGTGATAATTCCAGCTAGACACTTTTCTCGATTAGTGGAATCATTCTGGATCGGGTTATGACGCTTATCAGATCACAAATCAGTAAGATCAGAATCTATGTGCAATGACCTTGATGATGGGGATTCTTGTATAGTGGTCGATGACTGCTGCCGAGTATCATTGTCTGCCCTCCTATAGATCATATTTCAAACCGGAACACGGATTGATGTAGTAGACGGAGTGAATTTGAGCCATTGAGAAGAGTGAGATGGATGAAAAAAAGAGAAGTGGGGAAGTTTATTGAATGCATAGCTTGCTTTTGGTCTCGGGAAAGTTGGCAGGAGAAGGAGAGTGAGGGTGGAAAGGAGAGAGAAGAGGGAGAGACGGGAGAGGAAGGACAGGCGGGGCTATTATACTGGCTACACACACTGTGCACATATCGATCGATAGCCGACCTCTCCTCGCTATCATTAGTCACTGTCGATGAATACCATCTATCTTCGCTCTTTTCCATCCTCCCTTCTCTCCATCCTCACTTTATCATGACTTCTCTCACCCCGACTTTTTTATTTTTGTCACGTTTCACTGTTTCACAATCCTGATCAATGGCGGTCTGATCACGTCTTTCTTTTTCCTTGGTATAAACATTAAAGTTATTGTCCCCCGATAATGTACATCGATTATTCACGCCTGATTCATTGCGATCATTTCGTCAGGTAAAAGTCTTGTGAAACACGCGTAAAGATAGCTATTTTTCTACGTAATCTCGTCACTCATGGGTATTTGCGTGCGTAGAATCATATGAAAGAGCGATAAGTATACGTTACTGGTAAATCTCCTTGGAAATGTAGGCCTGTGCGTCATTAGGTCTTTTTAAGCGTGTGAAAATAGCCAGGTGAATTCATAAAAGTGGATAGCTAGGCAACCAATACAACTCCAGTATACACCTCCCCTTCTCACTACTATTAGTTCTACCGTTTGTATTCATCTATTCCCTTCTTTCCCATTTCACTCCATTCTCCTTCTCTATTCGATTTCTGACCGTGATTCATCATGTCGACAAAGGTAATCAATCGAGATTTTCCAGACGTCATATAGTTTCCCATCTTATTCGCGCAATGTCGGCAAAAGTAAATGGTTATTTTTGCAGGTTAGGAAAGTGATGCAAACCATCAAGTGTGTAGTAGTCGGAGACGGAGCTGTCGGTCAGTTTATTTTTATTTTTTTATTATCAATATTATTACCATAATCTCATTAAACTCAAAGAGTTGTCCTCCTTGCGAGGCTATTTGTTGTTGTTGTTGTTTGCACTAATTTGTGAAAGACACATTTTTAATCAATAGTTGGTTGTTGCACGAGATTGTGCGATTGTGAGAAGATTAGAAAGTTCACAGCTTGCTTATTTTTAATCTCTCTTCTTCTAGGTAAGACGTGTCTGCTCATCTCATACACAACGAACAAATTCCCCTCGGAATACGTTCCCACTGTCTTCGATAATTATGCCGTGAGTTATATATATTTCGAAGTGTAATCTACAATTATTTCCCCCTAAGGGAGCTCTAAACATAAGTGAATTTGTTGTTCATCCAGTGGTCACTAATCAAATGAGGTTCGTTCCCTCCAGACGACAGATATACGTTGTAAGGAGGGAGATAAACTCGGCCTGTCTTTGGGAGCACCAGCTGATTCACTGATCCCCCCTCCACCCTTCTCCCTGTCTTCCTCGCGAAAGGGAATAGAAAAGAGCAAAACAAGTCTGAGTGAAGGGAGGAAGCAAGTTGCAGATGCAGACTTATCGTAATAAGTAGTTAGTGAAGGTGGCTGGAAAATATTCCGTATGACGTGACATTTTATTGCAAAAAGAAGTTAGTCTCACCAGAAGATAAGGTCATGAGAATCTTGGTGTGATGGTTGACGGCTTAATGATGAGACGTGGCACTTCATATTTTCTTGTTGGGATGAATGGGTGAATGAATGGTATGGTTGAGGTGACTGTGATGATCGGAGGCGAGCCGTACACACTGGGACTATTCGATACTGCCGGACAGGAGGATTACGATCGATTGAGGCCACTCTCTTATCCACAGGTTAGTCATCGGTGCAGTCATATTCCAACATATTTTGTTGCCCAAGAGTGAATTTGAGATTTAAGTTCATTGCCCTCCAATCACTGTGAGTAGTCATCGATTATTCTTTTTTTTCTCTTCAGACTGATGTCTTCCTCGTTTGTTTCTCTGTCGTCGCCCCTGCTTCATTCGAAAACGTCAAGGAAAAGGTACGAATATTTTCCAAATCAAATCGTATTATACTTATTGTTGGTCATGAAATATAGTCAATAATTCATAATATTGATTGCTCTTGATCCTTTCCTTCCCACTTCCTCTCTCGACCTCTTCCTTGTCTAATTTCCTTCTTCCAGTGGGTTCCTGAGATCGCCCATCACTGCTCTCGCACTCCTTTCCTCCTCGTGGGAACCCAGGTTTGTATATATTCAGTGGTTAAACTATCTGTTTTATTTTATGTTATTTATATTTTATTATGACAAACCGGATCCATATGAGTATCAATCTAATTAGTGTATCATGAGAAAGATGTCATTATATCGTTTCCCTCGCTCGTCCCTCTCTCCAGTGCCCTCTTCCATCCCTCTCTACAGGTTGATCTGCGAGATGATCCTTCGATGATCGAGAAATTGGCAAAGAACAAGCAGAAGCCAATCTCATCTGATGTGGGAGAGAAATTGGCGAAGGAACTGAAGGCAGTGAAGTATGTCGAGTGTTCCGCCCTCACTCAGGTACACTTACAATTTCATTATTCTTCTTTCAATTAACACAGTACATTATCTTTTTTTTACATTTTTAAGAAAAAGTCAATTAATGTTTTGTGGAATTAGAGAAGCCTGATCGTTGTGTGAGAATGAGTTCATTGCGATTGAATGGTCTTCTCCATCTTCCATTCTTCATTTCGTTCTCTTTCAGAAAGGACTGAAGAATGTGTTCGACGAGGCAATTCTTGCTGCTCTCGAACCTCCCCAGCAAGAGAAGAAGAGAAAGTGTGTCATCCTGTAAGCACACGATTTCCCATTTATCGATTGAGTCTCCTCTCACCTAGTCTCTCCCCTCCCTCCCCTCCCCTCCTTCACTGTATACTCCCGTTGGCTTATTAGCTACGACATGCACACACACCACATCCAATTCCACTTTTCTACTTGACAGTCCTCTTTCTACTCTCATTTCCATTTGTTCAATAGACTCGTTTCCTTCCAATTCTCATTATTATACACTTCTATTTGCAGTCTTACCAACCCCACCCCGCCCCAATTTGAATTGGCACTCTGACCTACCCTCCTCCCAGTGTTTCTACCGTATCCCTCTCCTTTCTTTTCCTATCCTACCGTAATCTGCCTTCACTCGTCTCGTGTCGCACATCCAATGGAATACAGTTAATCGATCGATTGTTTCGTCTTCTTGAGCTAAATGCCTTGGTTATTCTTCTCTACAGTTACTAAGTGTACTATGTTTCCGTTAGGGATGCCTTATGGAGTGCTTTTCTCATTTTACATACTTCTCGTCAGATGTTTAGAGTTTGTAAAATAAGGAGAGCTCCTCTTATTGATTGTTATCCCTTGACTAATTGTAAGATGTATCCTCTTTCTCCATTCAATCGATACACATTCTCTTCTAACTTATCCTAGTATGTGTTATTTGAGTGTTGCATACTTGTTCGATCCTTGTCCTCATCGTGTTCCATCTTCCTCTTCTTCTTTCCCTAGGCTCCGCCCCTTTTCCTACTCCTCTCATTTTGTTATATACATTTTTATAATCTTATTTTGTGTGTGCGAGTCATGATTGTCCTCTCTTTGTAATAATAGACTCCCTTCTTGACTGTTTCAATCTATCGAATCGACAACTGACTATTTCCCCCGTGTGGAATGAATGAGAGAAGTAATCTTCCTTCTCTCCTTGACCTACCAAGAGATGAAGTGAAGCAGTAGATACTTACTCTCATCTTCTCACTCTGCTCATTGCCTCACTTCTCTTTCTCGCTCCCAACTAAATAAAGCTGGTTTGATTGAGTGATCTTTGATCTATGGGGGACAGTGGAAAGTGTGCAGTGATCGCCATGTATCTCTTATCAATTGGATTGGAAAGGGGAAGAAAAGGAGAGATCAGACCATTCTAGAAGAGAAAATATCAAGGGTGCGACATGGCTAACACGGTGAGCTGAAGTTTCTTTCATCTATTTTTTTCTTGTTTTCGCTTACTCATTTCTGCGACGATACTTATGGGTGGGGGAAAGACTAACGTTTTATTGTGTGATTGGTGTGATGAGAACTTGTGTATGTGCAGGTGAAGGTGGGAATCATCGGAGGAACGGGACTGGAGGATCCCCAGATACTCGAGAATGCCAGACTTATCGAGAATGTTGACACTCCCTATGGAAAGATCAGTGATCAAATGCTCGAGGGTCAGTCTGCATAGTTTTGATCAATATGACATACTGTTTCAATGGTTTGATGACTCGAGTGGGTTATCATCTGTTATCTTCGCTCTCTCAGGTTCCATCCATGGTGTCCCCTGTGTCATTCTCTCTCGTCATGGGCGTGCTCACGACATCAACCCATCCAATGTCAACTATCGAGCCAATCTATGGGCACTCGCTGAGCAAGGTCAGTGCCAATCGATAGAGAGAGAGAGACTACCGTATCCATTGCAGGAGTCACCGTGATCATTGCATCCACTGCATGCGGAAGTCTGCAGGAGAATGTCAAACCTGGAGACCTCCTCTTCCCCGACTCAGTCTACGATAGGTAAGGAGTACGGTAGAGGAGGGATACTGTAGATGCAGCTGATGACGTCATGTGAATTGGAAACGTGGTTGAGTTGGTAAAAATGATTGTTTCTCTCAGGACATTCGGTCGTCAGATCACTTTCTTCGATGGTCAAGAGGGTCATCAACCGGGAGTCTGCCATATTCCCATGCATCCTCTCTACCATGAACCACTCAGACAGGTCTGCTCATCTACTATCACAATTAATATCACGCAAAGTGACTAAATAATGAATGTACAGATTCTGATCTCGACGGCGAAGTCTCTCCAGTCGTCGATCCCCGATTTGAGACTGCACGAAGAGGGATTCGGAGTGTGCATCGAAGGTATTATCAATGATATACATCCACATTTAAATTCATTCTTTAACTCTTGATCCTCCCTCCCTCTCCCTCTTCTCAGGTCCTCGTTTCTCCACTCGTGCTGAATCTCGAGTCTTCCGTTCTTGGGGAGCAGCCATCGTCAATATGACCATGATCCCTGAGGGTCCTCTCGCCAAGGTACGGTAGATGAAAGACTACTGTAGGAAGCATACGGTACCTTTCAGGAACTGGGTATTCCCTACGCTCCCGTTGCACTCATCACTGACTACGACTGCTGGAAGGATGATGCAGAGCATGTGAGTGGAGGGAGGGGAGGGGACTACTAGGTGAAGGAAGTAATGAAGCTATGGAAGATGGCCACTCCCGACGGGGTGGGATTGATCTTATCCAATTCATCCGTCCCCCTTTGCAGGTCTCAGTCGAATTGGTCTCTGCCACTCTTCGTGCCAATGCCGACAAGGCAAAGAGATTGTTCATTGAAGCAATCAAGGAAGTCGCGAAGAAGGATTGGACTGAGGATGTGAAGGAATTGAAGGTGAGGAAGAGAATGAATACGTTCAATCGACTACAAGGTATACGATGTATCATTGAAGGCGTCGATTCGTGCCTCAGTTATGCTTCCATCCGAAGTGAAGATCAGACATTTGGATGGGGGAGATCAGTGAAGATTATCCATCAATTGATTTATGAGTTGACCACTTTGTTGTTGCACCACTCCATCCGTCGTTGTTCATTATTACCACTTTGATACATTCCATATTGAGATAAACCTTGTTTTTTTCTGTAATCTGATTTGTTTATCTCAGCACCAGTAGCATTGAATGGAGCTTCAATGGGGAAAAGTGACGAGAAGAGGTAGTTCTTGTCCAACTGGGGCATGAGAACGAACGTGCACTTCTGAGTGTGAGCATGAATTGAAATGAGATGGAACGAATAATGGGACTGGAGTTAATTGTTGGAAGCAACAAAAGAAAGATCATTGTGTAGATCACATTTATTGTCGACAAGAAATGATGAGATTACATTGATTGCGTGTCATGGGGATAGCGCAGTGAGAGATGAGATGACACCCGTACTGGAGTGCGCTTTAGGAAACGTCGAATCAGAAGAATACGCAAGAATATGGCTAGACATGTTTCAGATCGTAATCCGTGAAGAGACTGGAGATGGAATGGGAAGAAGAGAGGATGGAAGTAGATCAGAGGTAGATCACTTCTTCTCTTTTGTGAATCGTTTCATTACTTTCTTCACGTTGTTGAGATAGTGTTGTTTAGTGTGAGGATGAACGGGAATATCGAAGATTACCTTTGAAAGAGAAGATTCGATTGAAGAAAAGGAAGAATACTCACTGGTTCATTCGCCAATTGAAGATTCTCATCACAGAGTGAACAATTGATGAACTTAGTGTAGCCATCGGAAGTGCAACCATAGCCTGAGAAAGAATTGGAATTGGTATGGAAAGAAAACCTTCCCAACTTCATTAATCTGTCATTCCGGTTGAAAAAGTTTATTGAGTCGAAAAGTAAAGGTGATAATAAGATGTAATCACCTTCATGAATATGACTGAATACATGGTACTTCGGTTTGATTCTCTTAGTGACCGAATTGAGAAGTTCCACACATCCAACTCTCTGCCCATTCTTCAGTGTATCTCCATGACCTGAAGAGAACGACGATGATGATGATCTTCGTGATCAGAGACTACTTCATCCTTCACATACCCAATGGAGGAGTGTGAGTGATGAGTACATCCACTCCAGATGGAATCTGATTCCATTTCTCAAGTAGATTCGTCCCACGAGGAAGATTGAAAGCCCAGTTATCGATTTTTGGCTGCCTGAAATATAATCAATATTCGAAGATTTTTTGTATGCTTTCAAGACCAGGGACAAATGGAATTCTGGACCTACCAAGGTGTTCCATAGATGGTTATTCCAAATAATTCAATGAGGGAATCCTGAATTAGATGATTATAATGAAATTTCATTATGATGAAAACATACTTGCAGATAAATAGCATTGGTGATCAGAGGTTTGGGAGTGGTCAGTTTATTGGATGCGATGGAGGCAACGAGTGCTTGCTTCAGAGCAATCTCTTTCGGATCAGTCACATTGTCTGGGAGATCAAAGATCAATCGGTAGATGGGAGAGAATAACTGACTGTTCGTCTTGAGGAATTGTTCATCGAAAGTGCACTCGTGATTACCCGCAATGATCACTTTGTATGCATGCTTCTGCTGTCCTTCAATTCAATTGATGATTGAAACTCAGGGAAAGAATCTTGCCTACCAAGCCATGTGTTGAATGCTTTGACCTCCTTCGGAAGACCACAAGTTGTGAAATCGCCAGAGATAACGAGAATGTCGCCTGAGATTGAGAATTGATCTCAGGATTCATATGCATCAGTAGGAGCAGTGTCGTACCCTGGGGGACTTCTCTGGGGAATTCCCCATGGGTGCATCCAAGACAGACGAATCGAACGGCCTCTCCCTTCACTGGAGTGTCCCTCTTCATCTTAATCATCAACCAATTATTCACTGTGTTTCATGATCGATCGCATTGATATCCCCTCCTCAGTACTAATCCCTCCCTCCCCTCGATTCTCTCCTCATCTCTCGTTGGTTGTGACAGGAGTGCTCAATCTAAGGGAACGAAGCAGGCAAAACATTGGATGAGGAGAAGAGGGAAAGGAGGACACCAACTGACTAGCCGAGATGAGAAGAAGAAGGGAGATCTATGGAGAACATTTGACATCAAACGGAAAGAGAAATGAGATAATGGAGAGAGGTATCGAGAGGGTCAGATAGGAGAATGGAGATGTACCTGAATGACCTTCTTCACGGGTCTCTTCGCTTTGAGCATCTCCCATGCGACTGTCGGGTCAGTCGTGTACTGATGAGGTTGAATCTGCAATGAATGAAAGGAGGATCAAGGAAGAAAGGAGATATCAACTACTACAGAGACATTCACACTGTCTATCACTCAATTATACTTCGATTCTGGAACGAAGAACTATTGTAATGACACACATTGGCTTCTCTCCTATCGATGGCCGAGATGGAAGGGGCCATTCCAATTGATTTCCTTCTATTCTCGAGTATATTCTCAGCCGAGAGTCGTCGTCCCGATGGCACGACACTCTTCCTCTTCTCTCTCACTGCATCTTTAATCGTCGTCGCTCCGAAGTAGTTTCGATTCGTTAGCATTCTGGAAGGACGAAGACGAATTGAAGAGGAATGGAAGGAACGAGACAATGAGAAGGAGAGGATGAGAATGGAGGACTTGGTGAGATGGGAGAAACATTGAGATGGAATTTCTCTTTGTGATCGAGAGAATCGAGCAGTTGTCGCGTGAGATTCGAAGGGGAATTATATGAGAAGAATTGAGATGGATTGGAAGATAAAAGAGACTGAGACGAACGATGGATCAGACATCGAAGTGAATGAAAGATTAATTTGACTCCGAGATTCAAACTGACGGTAAACAGGTATCTATTTCATCGTTCTACAGAGTGCGAAAGAAGGGAATTGACTGAAATCAAAATCGTATGCTGAAAGAACAAAGAGGAATATGAGATGAGGAAGGACTTTGAGGAGTAGTCGAACAAATGGAAAAGTGATGGTAAGACGAGAAGGAAAGGACAGATGATACACCAGAAGAATTCAGAGAACTTCATTTCCGATTTGCCTTCCGGAAACGATTGAACGAACTATCTACTTGTTTTATGAATGAAATATTCAGTTCTTTCTAGGATGTGATGAGTGAATGAAGGAATCGACGAGAGAAGAAGGGAATGCTATTGAACATGAGAGAGAGAGAAGAGAGTGGAAGAAAAAGGAGGAGAAGCAAGAGAAGAGATTGATTGTGATTGAAGAAGAGAATCAGATGACTGAAGAAAGAGAGAGACATGGGCAAGTACTGTAGAATGCCAATGCTCCATTGTGAGATCATTGAGCTAGAGTGAATACCCTGGTCGTCAGATGGGGAGGACAATGAAAGAGAAAGTGATTAGGAAGAGGACGAAGAGGAGCAATAAGGAAGAGATTCGACAAGGAGGAAAATGGGATGAAGGAAGGAGAAGGAATAGTGCCAGAGGAGGAGGAAAGGGTGGGGATTCTTGCAGAGAGAAGGAAGATGATGGACGGAAGTGAGTTTGAAGATCAGATTGAGTTGCAAAGAGAATGAGTAGAGTTAGGACGGAGGGAGGGAGGATGTTAGTGATCGACGAGTCAGTTATCAACAACAACAGGTAATTAATCAATGAGACACTCCCACTCAATCCATTCGAGAGAGGGCTCCGTACTTACCATTGAACACAATCCTTCCATTTGAATGGTTCCCCTTCGTCCTTTGGTTGAATTGGATCGATCGAGTGAGATGGAAGTACGACTGGGAGGCAAAGAATCACTGCGACCACCATCGATCCTCCTCTCTCTTCCCACGCACCGTTTATTACCCATCGAAGGTTGTCGATACGAAGAAGATGAAGACTCCTCGAGCATTCCATTACGAACGATACTGTGGATATCTGAAAGGGGAATGATCCCTTCCATTCCATCGATGATTCATTCTCATTCCAGAGTGAGACTGCCCCTCTCACTCTTCCATCTGCACTTCTTCTCAATCATCTTCTCGTACTCTCACAGAGGTTAGAGAAGGGCCATCGAATCACTCTTCTCTCACTCTCTTCTCTCTATTCTTTCACGTGATTCGATGCTCGTTTCCGGTTCAAGATTAATTGGTCTTCCTCAGGGGGAGAAACATCTAGGATGAGAAGAGTGATAGAGAGGATTCGAAGAGGGTCGAGGAGGGAAAGAATGGGGAGACTGATGTCTATCTCCCTCGACTGGACCATTAGTGAGGGGTTCTGACTACAACCGAGAAGAATAATCATCTTGTTTTCATTTGATTTTCTCATTCGCGACAAACACGATGGGATTGAGAAGTAGATGGAACAAGATTGATTTCCAGTTGTAAACGCATTCTTATCATGAGAAATTGATCGAGGGGGATAAACATCTCACGAGAGAGAGAATCACCTTCAGAATCAGAAGGGAAGGAGAGATTGGAAGTGGCGGATCCCCTTCGTTGAGTGAGATATTGCTGCAATGGATGGAATAAGAAGGAGAGAGGAAAGAAGGGACGAACCGAGTAGAGAATCATCTGGTGACTGGTCTCTCACTAATAAGCTAAGTAATCTCTCCCTCTTCTTCTCTCTATCCATCATCCCCTTGCAGAGAAGAACGAACAAATGTCCGTGTCAGTCACTCATCATTCCCCACTTTTTCAAAGAATAAGAGCAGAAATAGAATGCATCAGAGGTCGCGAATTCTCCGAAGTTTCAAAGTTCGATTATTTGAGAGATAATTGCACAAGGTGCCCTTTACAAGATAGGTGATATCTTACCGCAGTGGGCATTGAATCCCTTCGTACCTCCTCTGCTATTCGGGGGAAGCTGGAAGATCCTCCCTCGGGCCCATTCGGCCAGTACGGCTGACCAGCTGGATTACTCATCGAACTACTGCAATGAGAAGAGGAATTAACACAGATTTATTGCTACTGAAATGTTTAATCTCTACTAGATTCTCTAGTCGTTTCATTGGACAGATCGTCTCTCTTCTCACCGTTTGATGCTCATCTTGAGCATAGCAGGGGACAACATCTCGAATTCGATATCTGTCACACCGAAGGTTACTGTAATCAATGGATTATGGATCATCGACCTCCCCATTGCACCTCTCTTAGTAGGGCTGCGACCTCGACGAGGAGAGGAATAATCGGGTTGATGGTAGACTGAAGCACGAATGCGAGTAGGAGACTGCAAGGAAAGTCAATTGTCGATAGAATGATGAAGTACGGTACTTGGAAGGAAACTCTTCGATGGAGATTCGCCTTTCGGGAGGCTCTTTCCTCTACTTGAGTAGCACTGAGACAGGGTTCTTCACTCGACGATCTCTTTCGTCGATGGGTTGAATGAAGTGGAGATAAACCGAGAATCCTGAGGGAAGAGAAGGAAGAATCATTCATGAATGGATACTATCGAAGGGATTCATTGGAGTACACAATGGACTGAAAGGATAGATGAAGTGAGAGAGGACTGACAAAGATCTAAGTGGATATCAACAAGAGAGCGAGGGAGGAACCCATTGTTTTCCCACTGAGACAAGAGTTCTCGAGGAGAATCAATCCCAGACCCACTATCAGATCGATCTGTTTTGATCCATTGAGAGGAGAAATAGGGCAAGTGTATTCGATCAGTGGGAATAACATAGAAAGTGCCAGACGGGAATGAAAGAATGGAGAAGAGTGGGAGGAATGAATACTGAGACGAACTGAAGATGATTGGAGTCGGAGATACGGATGGAATGCATTCGAAGAAGACTCATTCATTATCGATTTTGAAAATGTATGATGGAGATGTGTGAATTATAGCAGAGCTGCGTAGGTTATTCATATCCCTCATTTGAAAAATTACAACTTTTTTGCCACTAATTGGATGCGGTGTTCACAGATCATTGCTTTGATATCAAGAACAACTTATCCGAAGAACAAATGAAACTGGGTAGTGAAAATAAGATGGTAAGACGAAACAGAATGAGGGAATGAGATATCGTAAACTGGAGAGGATTATTTGTGTGTATTCCAACTACTCGATGCTCCACAATACTCTTCTCTCCTCTCTCTCTTCTTAGTTATCTCTCATTGATGGATGATGAAAGAGAGTGGATGATCTACCTCTTGTATCTCATACTTCCTCCTTCCATTAATCAGGATGAACAATGCTCATCATCATTCGGAGATGGGATACAACATGAACAAACTATCTATTATCCCACAAGAGTTATGTCGTGTTGTCAAACTGTTCATTACTTTAGAAAGTTTTCAGAAACCCCTAACAACAATGTTAATAGAAAAGTCTGAAAAAAATTCTTAGAAAGATGATTAAGAAGAAAATTTCTGGGTCATAAATCGAAAAGAAAGACGAAGAATCAAAATCAAATAGAGGAAGAACTAATTGACGATACCAGAAATTTTTTGTTTTTGAGTGCGATGCGTTATGCGAGGGAGAGAGAGGGAGGATCGGAATGAGCTCTCGCCTTTCCACCCCCTGCGTCTGAGTGACAAACGGAAGTTGATTCATGCACAGAACTTGATATCTTACCAACTATTATTATTTGCATTGCAAGAGAGACTGTGATAGTGGACAAAGTTAGCTCTTGTTCTAACGAAATCTATCGTGCTGCACTTGAGATACATGCAGCAATACGAAGAGATGGGATCGGATAATCGAAATATAAAAGGAAAATGTGAGCTTGTGAATAAATTTTGTGAGCCAAGTCTTCCATAGCGGATACTTCTCTACTCTCTTCGTCTCTCTCCTCCATTTTGTTTCCATAGTTCCATTCATCCACTATTTGAGTTTCCCCCTTTAGTCAGAGTGATCAAAGAGGGAGTGATCTCTCTCCTTCTCTTTCTCTCTTCCTCGAGGGCGTTTCCCTCTTCTCCTATCAGTCTCGTCTGCATTGATATCAATAACTTTCTGACCGCTAGAAGCATGAAAGCACACTCAAAGAGGAACGATATACAGGTATGATAATTTAGTTGTATTTCTTCGTAAATCATTTTTTCTTGAGGGTCTTCGAGCGGTCGCCATTTTTTCAGTTCTTCTTTTCCATCTCAAACCTAAAATATTCCCCAATGGATTTCTAGGAGTAGACATGTAATTATTCCTGCTATTCCTATTTCAATCGGAAGAACAATTACAGATTTTTCGTTCTTTCCGGTTATTTGATGTCATGGTTTTTGTCACGGGAATCTACCATATCTTGCACCGTCATTCTCAATTTCTATCTTCGTCGATTCAAACGAATCGTTCCGCTTTACGCACTTATGTTGATTATCCTCACTGTGAGTCATTCAATGCATTTTCTCCTAAACATCCTTATTCTAGGTTATCACTCCTCTCATTTTCATTCCTACTGACATTTCTCATTTTGAAACGGATCTGAAATGGGCGCTTCCGTTTGCTGAAAACATGCAGAATGTGCTGAAGAAGTATGATTATTGGGAGCAGGTTGGATCATTGTTTTCTCAACGTTGACAATACTCTTCCATAGGTGTTCAACTCTCCTCTTCTTCTCCATGCGTGGTCTCTCGGAGTGGAGATTCAGTATTATCTAATCGTCCCTTTCATAATGATCATTCATCGAAGCTGTGGAACACAAAAGATGAAAATGGCATGGATAATCACTCTCATTGGAGGTTTGAAATGGACTTCAGTTGGAGTTTTCAAGGTTCTCATTGAGGTTCATTCCTTCTTCATATTTCCACTTCATCAACTGTTTCATTTGGATTCCTTCTCGCTCGAGTTTGGCAATTTCTATTCGGAACTATTTTCTTCGAATTGGAAGTTCAATCGAAAGAAGAAGAGAAAGAAACGATCGATCTAGAAAAGTTATTAGAAGAAAGTGAAGAAGAAGGGAAAGAAGGTGAGAAGTTGATAGATATAAATGATTAGTTGAGCCATTTCAATTCAGAAGTAAAGAGGACTGTTGAGAAGATTCCTTCTTTCACCATTCTCTCCATTCCCATCACAATTCTTCTTATTGCTGTCACTACTCTTCCTTCACTTTTTGGTGGAGTTGATAGACAATTGGTGCGATTCTTTCCATCTCCAATTATTCAATCTACGCTGTAGGTTACATTCCTCACTGGAATTCTTCTTCTTATTGGGAGTCATTCACAGAATTATTTACTCTCGAATCGGTTACTCATCTTCATGATCATACTCTACTGGGGAGTTTCAGTGTTTTCGTCTATGTAGGAGATCTTTCATATCTCGTTTATCTCTCTCATTGGCCAATAATTATCCTCTTCAAATACCACTACGATATCAACGATCTACCAATCAAAGGTATCATTTGTTCACTTTCTATGTACTCATTTGTTTATTCTATTCAGATTGTATAATTTGTCTCGTTTGTTCCTTCTCGATTTCGATTATTCTTCATCATTCTCTCGAACAATTCTTCATTTCTTCCTCTACTCGAACTTCTTTCATTTTCGTGTTCATTTCCTACTCAATGATTCTCATTGTCCTCTTCACTGGTTCACTTCATCGAATTTCCGAAACAGCTTCAAAGTGTGAGTTTCCCATGTCAAAAGTGGTTGCAGATTCTTTGTTTGCAGTCACTATTCGGGAAGTTGTAACCAATACGTCTATGGCCATTCCATGTAAGTAATATCGATGATGTCAATGGTCAATCTCTCTCTTCTAGCGGAAGAAACGATTCGAGAGGCGATAGCTTGGAATAATCGAGAGAATAAAATAGTCTACTTCAAGCCATATCCAGGGAAATTACGTGATTTCGAAGCTGAGAAGTGAGACTCAATCATGAACTATTTTTGTAAATCCTTCGATCTTTCAGATGGACAAACTTCACACAGGAACCCGATCTACGAGGATTGTGGGTATGTGAATAATTAAGCTAAGATGAACTACAACAAGTCACTATCAGAAAGGAAATGGAACAGTGAAGGTTCTTCTTATCGGTAATTCGTGGGGATACAGAGCGTATCCAGTCCTTCTCAAATTGTTCAATCAACGATTTGAATCCTTTCGATTGTTCACTCGAAGCGGTTTGAATTCCTTCTGAACTGTTCATTCTTCGTTATCTTCAGCAGCAGTTATCCTTGGATACGACAAGAAGCCCGACTATTCAGCTGCTTATCGAATTGTATTGGAGAGATACCAACCAGACATCACTTTCATCATATGCAGGTTCCATTGTTATTCCTATTCAATAATCTTTCAATTTCACAGTGATTCCGGGGGTAAAATGGTGTCTCCCGTTCGTGGAAATCTCTCAGATGATGAAATAATGAAGAATGCTCAATGGAGTATCGATATTATCAGGTGGAATAATCAATGTGTGGTTTAATAATTGTGCATTCTGCAGGAATAATTCAGGGACGGTGGTTCTTGACTATCAGTACATGGTTCCACGACTAGACGAAGCTCCTGCTTACACTATTCAGAAGAGACTTCTCAAGAGAAACGTCGACTTCTCTGATCTCAAAAGATCTTATGCGGTTTGGTTATCTCTCCATTCTATCCTTCCAACTCTTGCCTTTAGGGTTACGAGGAAATTCACAAGTTCGAAATAATGCGAAGTGATGCTCTTATTGGAGATAATCTAGTGAAGAATAAAGTGGAAAGGCAATTTTGCGAGGAGAACGACCTCTGCTACTTGTACTTTTTCGTTTTGTTTTGCGAAAATCAATTTGAAATATTTCAGTTACAACCGAACTAATCTACACTCTTACTTCGGGGATTTATCTCATCTTTCGAGTGAAGGACTCAAGTAAGATAGAGATTACTAATTATTTGTCTCACTTTATCACTCGCAGATTATTCGAGGATGGATATTCGAAGATCATTAAAGAACTTATCAAGAAATAAACATAAGTATGATAGATATGTACGAGTCTGGAAACATCGGGTTCAGAAAATGCGGTTGTGTGAATTGATCTAACTCACGAGTTATCATACAAATTGCCATACCGAATGAAGGATTTTGTTTTCAATGGTCTCATTTCATTCTACGCCTATACGATCACAATACTTTGCTTGTCCTTATCATTTCGTTTCAGTGTTTTCTATAATCTCAAATCTCTCTCACTCCTCATTCTTTCCCATTGTGATTCGTCTCTCTCATCACAGATTCCATCCTCACTAGGCCATTCGATGCAGAGAGAACAACAAAGTTGTGCAGTTCCTATCGAGTGCTATCCATTGTGAATAACACCTCAATGTAAACACTCCCAATTCATTAATCTTCTCTGTTGACGACTTCTGCAGATTACATTTATCAGTGTGTACAATAGAAGTCTACATTCAGTAGATGGACGAGTATTCAGAAGGGAGTGACAGGTCTCTTGTCGATCCATTCCTTCAGTTTGGGAAGAGAAATCGTCTTCTTTCTGATCTCATTCACAAGAGGAAATCCATTCACTGCATTCGGAATGTGTCCTTCCAGAATTCCGATGTGATCGGAGATAAGGAGATCGACCCAAGTGAGGGAATTACCAACGAAGTGACCATTCGAACCATTGTCCTGCGATTGAATCTCTCTATGATTCATCCCTCCATCACTGTCTACTCACCTTTGCCCTCTTCTCGAGAAGGGAATAGAACTTCTGAATGGCAGGTTCGGCCACTTCCTTCTTCAATTTCTCCTTGTCTCCCTCTGCGAATCCATAGGCGACGACAAGGAAAGGTCTGATCTCATTCACGTAGTCTTTGTACTGATCAGCCAGAGCATCCACCCATGCCGCCTCGAAGGGAGTCTTCCCCGCGAATCCTCAACGAGAAAGAGGTCATCAACGAATTACTTTGAAGAGTTGTTTACTCCTCCTCTCCCTTCACTTTCGATGCACATGTCTCTCGCACGATTGTGAGCGCCAAAATATGAAGGGGCAAAGAACGAGAGGGGGAGACACAACTAACTGCAGAGATAGACACCAATCAACTACATTCGAAACACTTCCTGATCTAGCTGGGAGTAACCCCTATGGTTCAATGGTCTGAGAATGGTTGATGAAAGAAACGGTACCGAAGAGATTGGCGAGATATCGGGCAATGGCGAATGATTGGGGAAGGGGCTTCCCATCCACATACAGAACCGGCATCTGACCGAATGGAGTCGCTGCAAGGATACGGTAGTTCGATGGGTCAGAGGGAGGGACAGACTCACTTTCCTTGTGCTTCGTCCAATCTTCCATCGTCACTCGATGATCTTCGAAGGGAGTTCCAGAGAGATGGAACATCTGACGAGAGACCTGAAGGAGGAAGAGATTACGGTAGAAGAGAGGGAAGAGTACTGTACCTCTCCGAGTCCACGACCAGGGAAGTACGATAGCTTGTAGGAAGGCATTGTAGTGATGAACGACTGTGGAGGGAGGGACAAGGTGGTCGGGTTATATAGGGGAGGAGAGGGAGGGGATAGAAGGTAGAGGACACATGATAGAGACTACACAAGGTAGATTGGAGGGAGAAAGAGGAGGGAACGGAGAGATACGGGAAATAGAAGAGAAAAGAGGGATGGAGAAAGATTGAAAAGCGTCGGAACCCAGCATGTTAGTCTGATACGTTTCAGTTGAGAGTAAGTAATGATCATTGATGTGATGATTTATCAGATTCGATGTTTACTTCTATCTTATTCTAGAATCGGATCAGAGATAAAGACTAAGACGGAGGATGGGGTGAGATTGGAATTCGCGCCCTTTCACGTTTCACCACTTTTAGTTGTTGATCTGTTTGATCTCGAATGGCTTTCCGCAATTTGAGTGTGTTGAGAACGATTGAAACATGGGAAAACTCGGGATCGTATCTGAAATTGATCTTTGATCTCTGACACATTTCTGTATCTTACATCTCTGAATACGATGAGAGTAACCCATGAAGTAATACTTCCATTTACTGCATATCCAATCTTGAAGAAGGCATAGTACACTTCGACGGAGAATAACTGAAGGGATTCATGAACAGCAGAGGAGAGGAAGAAAGAGATACATCTCCATTGCATGCATGGCCGTAGTAAGATGCGACTGCTACGAAAATGATGAGAAACCATCCACCTGAAATTGAATTGAGTTGAAAGAATTGAGATGGAATTAATGACTAGAACACATGAAAAGAGAAGCAGCCGTCGTTCGAATCACCGCCCCGCCTATCTCCTGTGATGAATATCCTTGCATCTCCTTCGACAATACCATACCTTATACTTCCTCACATTGACAATGATAACAGAATATACGATGAGAATGATGATCTCGAAGGTCGCTCCGATGATAACAGGAGGACCCTCCGAATACTTGGTATTTTATCATTGATCACATCCAACCTGGTAGGCAATATTTGCTTCTGATGTTGTAAGGACGAAAGAGAGGCCTCGAACACCGAAAGGAGATTGGACTACAGCGTAAGATCCACGAATAGGCCAGATCAGAGGAAGAGAAAGGAAGATGGAGAGGAACCAGCCAGCAAAGTGCAGATTTCTCAATAGTCGATGGGTCCAAATCTGAATTAGCAATTGATCGTAGATGAGAAAAAGAATGCACCAAATGATGATGCATGGTGAAGAGCATAGCAGTTAGTCGATTGAATGCAATGAGAGAATGGAAATAAATACTGAGAATGCAGAGAATTGAAGAATGGAAAATAACAACTTTCGAGATCCAACCGGAATTATTCTAAAAATAAATCGAATCAGCAGGAGATGATCATACTCATACTTCATAAAATTCTCTAAACACTCCATAAGTGGCTGGTTCAACAGCCAGAATGCTGATCAGTGCAGAGACCAAATCGACGAGTACTGCAATTATTTGAAATCTCAAGATGAAGACGGCATCCAATGATTGATATTTGAGGAATGAAGACATACAAATGTGTGTGAGACATCGATAGAAATCTGACTCCAATCCGATGAATTGTCTGTTTCTGGATATAAGAATGGTAAGAAGTCTCAGAAGGAGAGGAAGAGTAGTGAGAAGGATTATATCAGCAGTTATCACTAGATATGGGTAGAATTCTTGAGACATAGCACGAATGTTGCTAGAGAGAAGACACTTGTACTAATGCCGTTGTCGTTGTCGTACTCACTGTCATTAGTATCTCAAAAATCGCAGATTCATTAGTGCGTTATTCACACTGGATTTCGTGTACTTTGAATAAGTGTGTCTGAAACTCTCAATAATCTATTTCATGATGTCAGAGACCGATGAGCTCATTTAAAAAATTTATAATACGCATTTTAATACAGTAGAGATAATACGGTAGAAAGCTCCTCTGAAATATGAAACGTGACCGAGCGAACTGAAGCAACGCGATGCGTCGGCGTTATTTCATTTTTCTTACTTTTCTTATGCATTTCTATCATTTTTCCTATTTTCCTGTTATATTTAGTTTGTAATTCGATAAATTAAGGTACTTACTCACAATGCCTACCGTTGGCATTCAGAAACCAGACTTGGACAAACATCTCGAAAGAGTATACAGTCAGTTTCTCATTACAGTTGATCGTTAACCACTAATTTGCATGCCAACAGAAGGGTTTTTCAGATCAACAAGAATTTGAAGATCTGTGTTTCGACTATGGACTCGAACTCGATGATATCGTGAGTTCCAGTTATGGAACTTTAGTATTCTTGACAACACACTAGTTGTTTATAGTATACGTGTCGATAAGTAATGCTGCCAATACATGATTTCTTTGCAGACTTCTGAGAAGCAGAGTGCGGAGAAGGAGAAGGGATCTGCTGCTGGAGAGAAACTGTCCGATGTAGAGGTGAGTGAGAGACAACTGGAGGAGAGTGATTAACCAGTGTTTCCTTTGAGGTATACAAGGTGGACATCCCCGCCAATCGTTATGATCTCCTCTGTGTGGAGGGACTCTCTCGTGCTATCAAGATCTTCCAAGGAAGGTGAGCAACTAACAATACGACGTATGCTCACGTGTGAGACATTAACTGTGGCTGGATGTATATTCTTCAGAATGGCGCAGCCTGACTACACGGTTGTCCCGCCTGCTAGCGGAAAACTAGAGAGAATTGTAGTTAAGCCACAGGTGAGTGAACGAAGTGTGGGGCAATGAAACTAATTGCGTAATTGCGTGACATTTTCCATTTAGATTATCTGGTTATATTGATATATTTATTTGCAGACGAAAGGAGTACGTCCATTCGTAGTGGGAGCCATCCTGAGAGATGTGACTCTCGATGAACGATCATACGCATCTTTCATCGACCTACAGGTATGTAGGTTTCTCTTTTTTATATTCGCAGTGTTTTCTTATTCTTATTATCGAATTTATTCAAGGACAAACTGCACCAGAACATCTGCAGGAAAAGGTCACTGGTTGCCATTGGAACTCACGACCTAGACACTGTCAAAGGTATACATTATATCTCTCATCTCATGTATAATCAAGCTATGTACAGCAAACTCTTAGCTCATACACTTTTCAGGTCCATTCGTCTACAATGCTGAGAAGCCCTCGGAATTCAAGTTCATTCCCCTCAATGAGAGCAAGGAATTCACTGCAGAGCAGTTGATGGTGCACTACTCGGTCAGTCTAATTCAGTTTCATATGATTCATGAGTGTGAATCTATGAAAAAAACATTTGGGAGCATTTGAGGGTAATAATTAGAATGGAAATGAATTGGAGCTATTTGAGTACTGGTTCCAGTCGACTGTAAAATCGCCTTGATTGTGGAAGCAACTTTGCCTTTTTATTTGAGGGCGAATCTCATCTCAAGCCGTATCTGCCTATTCTGGCTGGTCAATCTCACTATCCAGTGATCAGAGATGCTAGTGGAATCGTCTGCTCAATGCCACCTATTATCAATGGTCAGCATATATCCAATCAAAGACTTTATAATGTTTGATGTGCGTTTCTCCCCGGTGGCCAGAATGTTGATTCTAGGTGACCACTCTAAGATCACTCTGAAGACGAAGAATATCTTCATCGAGGCAACTGCCACTGATCTACAGAAGGTAACAAATCAACGATAATTTTAATGATCTTTGGAAATCTCTGTCCGACTTGTTCAAATGAATTGGTTGAAGGCAATCGTCGTTCTGGACACGATGGTCACCATGTACTCGCAGTACTGCAAGAAACCTTTCACGTCAGTCTTTCTTGCTTTATTAATAAATTGAACGAAAAATTTAAGTGTTGAGCCGGTGGAGGTTGCGTACGAGGAAGATGGAAGAGTCGAGACATATCCCGTACGTTTAAGCTAACTTTACAGCAATAGAGGAATTGCTGAAAAGGGGTGCATTTTAGCGTAGTCAAGTAGATTACACCTGCCCATTCTCCTTTCTCTTCTGTCCATTTCACCTACGATCTCTCCTTCAGAAGCTCTCGTACCGCGAAAGGACAGTGAAAGTGTCGGAAGTGAACACAAAGATGGGTTTCACTCTGACGGGAGAAGAGATGGCCTCTCTCTTGGTGAAGATGTCACTCAAGGCGAAGACTCTCGATGAATACACTCTCCATGTTAGTCAATCGACTTCCCATTCCATAGATTGAGATAGTTGAATAAGTGTATTCCAGGTGGTTATTCCTCCCACTCGTCACGATATTCTCCACGAGTGTGACATCGTTGAGGATGTCGGAGTCGCTTACGGATTCAACAAACTCGTCCTCAGACTTCCATCGGTTAGTTATCCTTTTGACCTTCGGTAAATGTTATCAGATGAAGCTATCTCAGACGCATGCATCTGTTCTGTTCGTTCAAAATAAGTGGTAATGGTGGATGAGTACTCCATTTGAGGCGCACACCGTGGCCACTCCTCTCCCTCTCAATTCGGTCTCTGACCATCTCAGAATTGGTCTCTCCAATGCGGGATTCACTGAGGCACTCAATTTCGCCCTCTGCAGCAAGTGAGTGGAAGGGGGAGAGAGAGAAGGAAGGGCGATGAATGGTGTCATCTCTTTCCTTGATCAGAGACGACTCATCCACTCGTCTTCGTCGTCCTCTCGAGAATGCAGTCATCATTGCCAATCCGAAGACACTCGAGTTCCAGGTAGATTTTCAAGCAGAAAAATATCGGAAATTGGCTAGAAAAAATGATGATTCAGTTTATTTTTCTCATAAGTAATTAACAAGGGAGAGATAAAATAGTGAAAATATTGTAGATGGCGCGGACATCTCTCCTTCCCGGTCTCCTCCGCACAGTGCAGGCCAACTCTCACATGCCCCTGCCTCTGAAACTGTTCGAACTGCAGGATGTTATCCTGGCTGATACCACCCATGGTGAGAAGAGGGGGAAGGATCGTAATCTGGTTTCATTGCAGAAGTGGGCGCCCGCAACGAGCGACGAGTGGGTGCAGTCGTGTACGCGAAACAGGCTGGATTCGAGAGTGTCCATGGATTACTCGATAGGTGAGTGGGAGGAGAGGGGGGAGGGGGTGCAAGTGGAAGAAGTAATTTATGTGTTTCATTTTTTTCAGACTGATGGTTCTGTTGGATGTGAAGATGAGCAAAGACGGCAATGGGTACTACATCCAGGCTGAGGATGGTAAGATTTGAATCATGAATGATTGTGATTCTAACAGTAACGATATCTCAGATCCCGCATTCTTGCCTGGTCGATGTGCTTCCATCATTGCCCCTGGAGGAAAAAAGATCGGACATCTAGGTTGTCTCCATCCTGAGGTATGCACTATATGTTATGGACATTTATTGACCGGGAGAAAAGTAATCTCAATAACTTGAATGTTGTCATTAGATAATGTCAATCTCTCATCTCTCTTCCTTCAGGTCATCACAGCTTTCTCCCTCTCTCTTCCCACTGCAGCCATTGAATTGACGCTCGAACCATTCGTCTAATCAATCGGATATTCACCATTTCGTTCCCGTTATCATACCTTCTCAAATGGGATTGTGTTAACTTATCAGCTATTGTTTTTCGTGTTTTATTATGTTGTTTCTCTTTCGAAATATGCCTTCTACCACCTTTATTTCCGGTTGTTTTTTCCACTATTTGTTGCACCGTTTTCAATATTTCTAGAGAAAGGTTTACGAAATGAATATAAAGTATTGGTCTTGCTAATTCATTTTGCCTATTGAAGACAGGGTGAATGATCCCTCGATATACCGTAATCCTCCATTCCTTGGAGGTCTCTCATTCATGGTTTCAGATGTATTCGGATGCCCTTCTCGTGATTGGCATCGCCATCTGCACTGCTGCTGCTGGAGAGGGACTCACCTATCTACTCGTGTACAGGTGAGGGAGGGAGGCGAGGGAAGGATAGGAAGATGGTGGTTGCAGACAGCCAGAGTACCAGAGACTGAAGAATGAGATGGAGAGGAAGACGAAGAAACTAGAGAAGAAGAAGGAGACTGCGACTGACGACAGCAAGACTGTCAAGAGGAAGATCGAGAGAGAGGAGGAGAGACTGAAGGTGGAGGGAGAGGCAGAGGAGGGGACTCATCCATTGATTGCAGGCGACGAACAGAGATCTCTCCATGTTCAAGATGAAGTCGATGTTCGCCATTGGTCTCGTATTCACTGCTCTTCTCTCCACTTTCTCATCTATCTTCGAAGGGAAAGTTGTCGCCAAACTGCCCTTCATCCCCTTCTCCCTTCTACAGAATCTATCCCATAGAAATCTCGTGAGTCAATCCATATCTTTCTATCCATCTTCTTCATACCTCTCCCCTAATCCTCCCTTCCTCTTAGGTGGGCGACGATCTAACGGATTGCTCCTTCATCTTCCTCTACATTCTCTGCACGATGACAGTGCGTACTAATCTGCAGAAGTTGCTTGGATTCGCTCCTTCTCGTGCAATGAGCAAGCAGCAGGGAGGGGGGATGTTCGTCCCTCCTGCACAGAACTCACAGTTCTCTTATCTCAAATAGATTGAGTACTCTATCTCCAGACTACATGGTACAATGCCTTCCTAGTCCCGTCCTATTCTATCCCTTTTTATCCCCCTGTCGTTCTTTCTTCAGGTTGTTTCTTACTATTTCTGAATAGATTATCTATAAGCAATATCTTCCATATATATACAGACTGATTCAGATTTATACCTAATAATGTTAATACGATTCTCCTCATAGGCCGATTTCTAATTATTTCTGTCTTTCTCATCTTTCAATTTTGTCGATAAAGTTTCTCAGACATATATGTCTTTGTTGAACACATTTCGTATCCATCGAGTAATTATTGGAAGTAAGGAGGGGAGGGGTGAGAGATACAGATGACCTTAGATGGAATGGAGGGCGGATGAGGGAGAGGAGCGATTTGATACCATCTCATCGACTACTGTATTGAGTCATCCATTGGAAGAGAAAAGGAGTAGGAAAAAGAAAGAAGAGAAGGAGAATGAGAAGAAGGAAGAAATTGAAGAGGAAGAGGAAGAGATCTTCCATCCACTCGGTATCTATCCTCTACTTGGAAAAGTTAGAATACATTACTTGAGGGGATTTTCATTCTGTGATTCACGATGAAGATTCACCCAGGAAGAAGAATGGAGAGGTGAGAGGGGGGGGGGGGAGAGATTGTGGATTATCCCTTCTTCAGTCAGACACTGGTCCTCTGAAGAATACACTGAAGAGTGAGGCGATCACTCCCACTCACGAAACAGTTCTGCCCAATTTCGAAGTGAGGAAGATGGTTGAACGATAGGGACGATAGTTAGTCAGGGTTGGAATAAGATGCGATCGAGAATGATGAGAGAGAAGAAAGAAAACAGTGGAAAGGCCGGAAGAAATATGATGGGAGGAAAAGCCAGATTACGGTATGGGATATCGTTATATTTCATACTCACTGACTCTAATACCAGATTGGACCTTCTCGAGGATGTTTCGGGACTGAAGAAAATGAATGTATCGAATGAAGAAGAATACGTGAATGAAATGGGACAGATGAGAGAAACTCTTCTCTATGCATGGAAGAACAACAAGAGAATTGAGAGTTTGAAGGTATGATAAACTGATGCTAACAGATAGAAATTAATGATATTTCAGTTGATAGTTGAGATGGTTTCCTCTCTCTCCTCCCTTGGTTCTTCTTCTTCCTTTTATCCCATTCAATTCGCTTTGGTCTCTCAAGTACTCGATACATTCGGAGGACTTGTCTACGAGAGACTACTCACTATGTGTAATCAGGTAGTCATTGATCTATTGATTGACCTATCGCATTCGTTCAGGACAGAATATCACGAGGAGAAGGCAAGCTTCCTTCTTCCTTCACATCCAATCAGGTTCCTGATTCTGTGAAGGTCGTTGCAAAGAATTGGTTTATCAAGTCTAGTGATATCGCTGACCCTTTCGCGAGGTTATACGGTAATTCATAAATCGTTATTCGACCGATAACTGGCTTAATTTCAGTGACCATCTCAATCACGAAATGCCAGCGATTCTTCGACAGTTCCTCTCTGAATGCTCAATGGATGAATCTGTGCTCCCTCTGCAATTCAATTTCCAATCAGATTGTCGCTGCATTCACACGAGTTTATCTTTCTAAGGAGGTACGAAGAAAGATAGGAGAAGTTGATGGATTTAGGGAATTCGGAATGATTGTAGGCGATGTACTCTAATCCGAGCGATAGAAGTGTCCATTGGAAGTTAGTGAATGATTGGATGCAGAATCTCAAACCCGTCCAAGTTTGTCCTCCCTTCGATGGTTGATGCTATGGCTCTGTCTCTCTCCAGGAATCAGTAGTCTCTCCAGCCCTTGAATGGCTTCTCTCTTGTGTGTCGTATCAGTGTTCATCGAGGGAGGATCTCGCTCCTCTCTGGGAATATTCGACTCACTCCGACAAGAGACGACTCTTTCTCCTTCCTTTCCTTCGTGCCCTCCCTCCTTCCTATCTGGCGACACACATCATGGAGGCCACCAAGATTGTACGTTACCTTCGAGAGGCAAACTAATCAGTCATGGGTAATGATATACTCGTCATGGTCATTCAGGTGTGCAATCCTTCGTTCTCTCCCAATGGAAGTGAATTGAAGGCACTTATCATTCCTCTAATCACTCAGTCAACATCACCTCAAAATCGGTGTGCATCATATTTTTCAATAACAAAAAACGATTGAATCGTCTTCGTAATTGTAGTCTATTCTCAGTGCTCTGGTCCTTCGTTCTGTGTGGAGATCAACTATGAAATTGGAATCGACTCTCGAATTCGTAGAAGCAGCTTCCGTCCTTCCTTCCCTCGTCGCAACTCACTTCACGATAGACGAGGTAGACGGTTGACGTTACCATATCAATCAATCGATATTTCCTTCAGATGTCCACCCTGTGCAAGAGTATCTACAATCGATTGAGTGGAGATCCATCACCATTCCAGTCATTTATCTCTAATTCTCTCTCCACTTTTGCACAGGTGATACAGAACGGCAACCTCTTTTAATTCGTTCGTTAAATAATTTGGGAAGTATAATATCTTATGAAGAGTATTGACTTGCAGTGTGCTCCATCGTTAATTCCATCTCTGATCATGCTGGATATCTTCCATTCTCTCCTCTCTCTCCTCATCGATCCCTTCGAATCTTCTCGTTGTGCTTCTTCCATTCTTTCCACTTTCGTCTCCCATCACTCAATTGGAAGTGTCAGAGATCGAGTGCAGAGTAATCAAGTAAGAAGAGAGAGGAGATCTCACTCGATCAAGATCAATCATTCCAGTTGTTGTATCTATGCACTCTTCTGAAGCAATGGACGAGAATGGACGAGGGAGATTCCTCCCATGATCTGCTTATCTCATCCACTGTTGACAGGTTCGTCTTCTGTCTCTCCTCGCTCTATCATTCACTTCCAGAGTCTCTCTCTCAGACGGCGAATCGGTACTCGAATGGTTGCTTTCCATTCGATCGAAGATGTCAATGAGAGAACGAGTTATCATGGTACCATCTGTCTTGTCCTTCCTGTATTTCTCTTCACTCTCTTCTCTTTAGCATGTAATCAATGAGGCCTCAGCACTAGTCATCAGACTATCGTCCAATCAAGGTTCAATCTACCCAATGCATACCGTATTCCATCGATTACTGTTCAGGTCGTGAGAAGGGTAATCTCAAACTGACTCGATCTACTCTTGCCTTCATTCACATCACAATTCCCTCGATTATCGATCCGACCAATCGATTGATTTGTATCGAAAGGGGTCTACAAGCAGCTCTCGCTGTGGCAGCCCTTCCTCAGGTACGGTAGATGGAGAGAGTACGGTAATGAAAATGGATTGTAGGCGGAGGCATTGGCTCGTCTCTCACTCGAGACTCTAGTAGAAATTCCTTCTGTCCCATCCGTTCTTCCTTCTCTCATCCCCATTCTCATTCTCATCCCTGATTCAACGGATAGACAACCACTCGCATTCATAAATGCATTAATCAATATGATCGATCGGTTGGTTTGTGCTGCAGATGATCATGAATTGATGTACTCAGTCGGGAATGGAAGGGGAAGGAGGACGAGTTGATAGATTCTCTCTCTCTTGTCCTCGATGGATTGAGTGCTCTCTCACTCAAGACTCTCCCTATGAGAATGGCCAATTCATGGAGTAACGATGAGTTGTATGGAGGAAGTCACGAATTGACGTGAGAAAGGATTCTCATTATTAGAAGAGTCAACATTCGAATTGAAGGGAATCAATACGCGAGTTGTCTGGAGGGATCGTAGAGAGATTGAGTGTACTCTGTACGTCTCGACCTCAAGATTCGCACTCATTCATCTCCCATCTCGTTGTGAGATGTCAACCCAATGGTGAGTACGGTAGAGTAGAAGGGTCAAAGGATGTATGATGTCTATTCAGAATGGTCAGTCAACGTGGTTTCTACCCTTCTCAAATCTCTTGGTCTCACTCTGCCTGTGAAACCTCAATTGAATGGAATCGTACGATTAATTCGATCGAGGGAAGAATGGAGAAGACATCTCCAAGTTTAGATAACTATTTGTATCATTTTATGTGTCGCAGATTGATGCCATTTAACATATGATATATATAGTAATATTTATGAGCCTCGTAATAATGTATTGTAAATATTGCTTGTAGCCGGTCGTATCAATTCCCAGTTTGTACATCCTGTGAGATGCTGATGAATCATATCGATTTGTATCGTGTTCTATAAATGAATACAGAGTTGAACACACTCAAATAATTATCAAGTGACGTTACTGTCAGAGAACAAATATTAGTTAGTGGTTCAGATGAGTTTCGAGTGGTCGGATGAGGAAATGGAAGTAGATGGAGGAGGAAGTGAAGAGAATAAGAAATTAGATGAAGAAACGCTCAATGATTTGTCTAAGCAATATGAAGTTAGTAAGAACGAATTGGATCGATTAAATCGAATCGGATTGGAGGTACGGGTATTATATCTTTCTTCGTATGGAAACTGTTATTGATAGGTCAAACGAGCCCTCGAACTTCGTCAGAAAATGGAAATGTGTGCAATAAGGGAAGAGATCGGGATAAAACTTGAAGTGAAGGTTGGAAAAAATCTAAAGATCAAAGATTAATTTATCGGCTCAGATTGTTACCGTGTTCGATGATTCATTATTGGTATATCTCGATGTGAAATCAAATGTGGACTGGACACTGGAAGAATGGGATCTCCTATTGTCAATGCATCCAATATCAAGCATCGATGGAGGTACGGTACAAGTTACACATTAAAACTATTTTTTAATTTCAGTTGTCCCTTGTTCTTCTCACTCCTATCGTATTCCCTCACTCAATCCATCTTCTTCTCAATCCATTCTCATACTTCAATCATCCGATTCATCTCGTTGGCCTATCGTCCTCCGTCCTTCCCTTATCAAGAGATTCATCATTCGAGGCGATTCGTGTTATACTCTCAACAGTGAGATCAAAAGGTCGAATTATCTCGATGAACACATCTCTTTCAGTTCCTCTTCCCTCCCTTCTCATTTCAAATCTTCTAATTTTTACTCCAATCACAGAAACAAGAAAATCAGGACAGGTTCAATTCAATTTCTCTTGATTTCCTTCATTTCATAATTCAATTCAGAAATGTTCTATCACTCTTCCGACAGAGTTTTTCATTAAATTTATTAAGGATTCAATGCCAGTTGGAATGGGATTGATTCTGGTGAGATATTTATGAATATATTAGAACATAGAAACATTTTTTAGAATGAAAAAGTATTTATTTCAACAGAGGAACTGCCCGCGGAGAAAAAAACAAGGGTAAATCCGATTTTGATTTCTTTCATAATCCATTTTTCTTCAGATTGACATCCACAGTACCTCTTCGACTCTTCGTCAATCGATAATCTCTTCTCTCGAGGGTAGATCAATCCTTTCATATCCCCATTACTGTCCTTCTTTCTCTCCTGTCCTTCCGATTCCTTCCCTTCAATCTCTCAATGCACTTTTTAATTCAATCTTCCCCAATTGATCTCTGCCATTCCTCTTCTTTCCCTCTCTCTTCCCTCCTCCATTTTCAGTTCAGATTGTGTCTAACTCGTTGCTTTTCTCTTCTCAAAACACTTCGATCATTCACACTTTCTTTCATAACGGGTAGATACTCCCCATGATGTGATCACTCAAAAACTTTTTTTCGATATTTTCTTACATGCTTCATTTCGTTTTCATTAGCTTTCATTTTCACATTGTACTTGCATTTAATTTTTGTTGTTTTTATCGTCGACTTAGATTCCGTGAATGATTTGAAAGATCATCCTACTCGACATTGTTGCACTGTGTTAATAATTCTGAACGTATTGATAACGATAAAGGTAAATTGATAGAGATCATGCATCGAGTAGTTCCACTTACATTCGATCAGTTCTCACTCTTCACTTTTTGGCAGTCACTTCGAATGAACTCTTCATTCTCTAGAGAGAAAGAGATATCTCCACCCATAATTCGTTCCCCCTCTCTCTCGAATTGAGATTACTCTATCGTTGCAGTGCAATCATCATTCATTAATCAAAGTGAGAACACCTCCATTTCCTCCCTTTTCTCTTCTCCCATTCCATTCTCTCCTCCTTATCTATTATTTGACCCTCCCTTAATCTTCTCACCTTCATTCTCTCTCAACCTCCGTGTGATTATGGCACCAAAGAGTGACATTAACTCTTCCTTCTCCTCTCTCATTCTTCCTCATCACTCTCATTCATTTGTCTATTCATACTCAGTCCATTCATTCGATCATTGCTTATCACTACTGCTTCTTTCTTATCACATTCAGTCTCCCTCTAGTCTCTTCCCTCTCTGAATGGGGGACGATCGACCTTCCACTCTTCCTCCATTGGATGTTATCCATGAGGAGGAACACTTCCTTCTTCCTCATTCCCTCTATGCCGAACCAGCCATCACTCAGGTAGGTCCATCTCTAGAGAATCACGGGGGTTGAGAGAGGGTGGTCATCTTATTCATCCTCAGAGTGACACGGACCTTCTCATCCGTCCGAAATTCTCACCATTGGGAGCATCGACTCCTGTTCTTAACAAGAAGATGAATGAATATTTGGCTGAGATTATGGAAGGAGAAGAAATGACAAGCATAGTTAGGTATGCGATATCTACTGATTGAATGCCAGACTCTCGTTACTATATTCTATGGATTACCCAGCTATCCTATTGTGAGTAGGGGAAAAGTATCTCGATCTCTCAATCAACTTGTCACTTCCATTTGAGTGAACCTCGTCTCAATTCGGAGTTGGAGATTAAGAATCAACATTATCAACAACAAAAGCAGTACAAAAGAGATCGGATAGACAAGAATCTATTGGCTATCGACTATGATGGTGAGAGATGAGAAAGAGGAGGAGGAGGTGGAGGGGGGAGTGGGGAGGGAGGGAGGATGGGAGATAGGCATCGCTGATAAGGAAGTAGAGAGGAGGAAGCACATGCACTCACTAATCATTACCCGACGAATTAATAAAAACAGTACATCTCACATCATTTTAAGCATTTTTCGACTTTGACATAATGTGTTCTAAATAAATGTGATTTATCTTCTCTTCTCCTAGAATCAATTCATCATAGCTCAAATCGATTCAATTCATTTCAGGCATTCTTCAATTGACAGGAGGCTGCAAGAAATGGCAGATCATTATGTACATGATCATTTCTCTGCAACAGATTCCTCATGCAATGTTCAATCTCTCGGTATGCTCAATCTCGTATGCAAATTTTCTCTGCACTTGAGCTTTCTCTTTTAAAAAATATTTATATTTAATTATTTAATTATTAATTAGTTGATTAAAGGTCGTCTACATGATGTACACTCCCGAACACTGGTGCAAGGTGAATAATTCTCCCGATGACGAGAGAGATAATCACTCTCTCATCATCCTTCTCTCCAGGTCCCTGGATTCACTCAATCCGAAGTGAATACAGGAGGACGAAACATCACATGGGATCAATTCTCGAAATCCCAAGTTCTCTTCCCAATGGTCACCGAATTCCTTTTGTTCATTCTTCATAATTTGATAGTTCAGAAAGCGTCGAATAGTAATCTTTCGATTTCGGACGAGAGAAGATACTCGAAGAGTGGAGGATTCGCACAGTGTTCAGTCTACGATAGAGATTACTCACTCTACAATGAATCATCCTGGGACGAACTAAAGGTTACTGTGGATAGAGAAAATATCGATCGATGGAGTACCTACAGGCTCTACCGAAGACAAGCGAGATTGGATGTTCGAGTTGGGAGTACGATACTTCGGTAGGGTTACGGTATCTATTATTACTGGAGTATATCGATTTCATTGAGGTAATGGAGAAGACAGTTGTGTCTCAGTTCAATCTCCTGTGTGACAATAATATGTCTCGTGCCCATCTTCATCTTGCTTATTCCCTTGGATATCTCGTAGGATGTGTAGTCGGAGGAATCGTCAGTGATAAGTGAGAATATCATCTGCATCAATCTCCATTCCATTCCCTTCTCTAGATATGGTCGTCAATTCGCTATCTTCTTCTATGCATTTATCTCTCTTTTCTTTGGGATTGTCCTCTATCTCACCGACAATTTCTATGTAAGTCACGAATACTTCGTCTGAAGTGCTAATTTAGAGCTTCCAGAAAAAGTGAAATTTGCACTATCACGTTTTAAAAAATTGTCCCGCCTTAATTTAGCGAATCCTCATTCAGGAGCTTTTATTTTACGATAGATGAAAAATATTGTAGGTATTCCTCTTCATTCGATTCTGTCTCGCAATTTCGAATGAGGCTGGAGATATCGCTGCGTATGTCTATTGCATGGAGATCACAGGTACCTCTTCATTCATCCTTCCTCTTCCCAATCCTCCCAATCAGGAACTGAGTATCGATCCATCGTTGGATCCCTCATGCATGCTCCATGGGCACTTGGCTACGCTCTTCTCGCTCTACTCGGATATCTCACCAAATCATGGTCTGCAATACACGTCAGTTCCTTCTCTCTTCTCTCCATTCCTCGTCCTTCAGATCATCACAGTCTCAGCCCATTTCATCGCTCTCGTTGCTATCTATTTCCTCGATGAATCTCCTCGATGGCTCATTGTCCAGAATAAGAAGTCCCATATGATCAAGGTAGAGAAGGAAGGGAAGGAATTTGAGTGAAGTGTGATTACAGGCCGAATCGATAATCAGGAAAGTTTGCGAGATCAACAAGACGACTCTTCCATCTGATCTGGGAATTGTGAGTGCTTCATTAATCATTAGAGCATAATTGGGATGGATGGAAGAAAAGAATTCCAAGTGAGAAACAATAATGATAAAAATGTAAATTATGAATTGAGATCAAACATGCTGAGATGGCAAAATGGAAGAAGGAACACACGACAATGAAACAGTTCATGTCTTTCTACACTTCGAAGAAACTAATCGCAAGAAGTATCTCACTCTTCTTCATCTGGGTAAGGAAATTGAAAGGTAGAGAGATGAAATTGGACCTCTAGGCATCGACGGCCCTTGTCTATTATGGTCTCGTCATTGCTCTTTCTGATCAATCGGCTCCAGAGAGGTGAGAGAGGAAGAATTGCAGAGGGAACGACCTTCTCCGCTCTAAGATCCGTCTTCAAGAAGGCTTTCTTCATCAACAATGCTATCGCCGGAATGCTCGAACTGCCAACATTGGCTATTGGATGTGTGGTACTCATGAGATTTGGAAGGAAGAAGTAAGTCCCTCCATCGCATTCCATCTCACCCTCACCTCTCATTCTTCTTCTTTCCAGCTCACTCATGTTTTGCTTGGTATTCTCTGCAATCTCTCTTACTATGGCTATTTTTGCCAATGATGATGTTGTGAGTCTCGAACGGATTCCTTCCTCTCGATCGATACCGTATCCTTCAATCCATTCCTTTCAGTTCTTCCTCCTATCAATGTTCCTCGCCAAATGTTTCATTCAAGGGGCATTCAATGTCCTATACATCTTCACTACTGAACTATCGCCAACAGTTCTCAGGAATTCGTTCATAGGAATCAATTCGATGGTTAATCATTTCTTCGATTTCTCATCTATTCCTCACGTAGATCTCTCGTCTTGGAAGTGGTGCCTCAGGCTATGTTGCCATTCTCTCAGACGTCACCTTCCCCAAGGTTCATTCACATCGAGACTCAATGATCAATCTCTTCCTCAGGTCCCAATGATAATCTTCTCTGGATTGTGTGTGGCCGCCTCTCTCTTTGTGTGGACTCTTCCAGAAACCATCCATTCCCCCCTACCAGATACTATCTGGGTAAGTCACTCTTCCTACCGTAATCCCGGTTATGGTAGCTCAAAGGGGATTACGGAATGGTCGAGAAGAGGGACATAAAAGGGAGAATTGGTTGCAGGACGCAGTAAAACTGCACAATCCTCGTAAGCCGTGTCTGAGTGGAGAAGAACCCGAAGAAGAAGAGATGGAAATGAAGGAAGAGAAGAATGGAGAGAAGGAGAAGATGGAACACCATTGATCCCATCCACCACAGAGTATATCACGGGTTTCCTGTAAGAGTGTAGGAATGCCGGCAACTAGGAAAAAACTTTTGCCTCCGATTTCGATGAAAGTTGGTTTGTGGGTACCCTTGGGGGTCTGGAGAAGGCCCATCCGGTTCATTTGGTCAAATTTGCAAATTATCGATTTTTTTGACCTACCACTTCAAATGGGCATAACTCGCTTCATTTTTGTCGTACAGCGAGCAACCAGATACCATTGAACGCGTATCACCGAACTCTACAAAAAGTCCCAAGAGGGGCGTCTGTGAAAATTTGATCCTTGATCTCAAAAATGTGAAAAACCGTTTTTTCGACTATAAAAGTGATGCGTGCTCGAACGTTTCCCAAAAAGGCAATGAATTTTATTGCTCCGTTGGGTTCTCCAGACCCATTGTAAAGTCGCTACGTCGGTCGATTTGCATATCTCTGTCCTCCCGATACCGCATTACTACAGGGGCTCCCGGACAGTCGTTTTTTCGTAAAAATCGTTTTTTGGTCATATCTCGCTTCAAAGTGGTCGAATCAAGATGTTCAAAAAAGCAAAATGTAGGTTTTAACGAGATGAAAAAGTTTGTTTTTGTGCAAAAATATCGTAGGACACACCGGTTTCGAGTTATTCTTGAAAAACCAATTTTTTAGGGCGAAATTCCCGTTTTGATGCGTATTCGCG
>LS589578.1:357346-423082 GCA_900490775.1 Pristionchus maxplancki
CAGAGGAGATAGACGTAAACAAGTGAAGAGAAGAAGAGACGAAGAGACGAAGGGGAACGAAGAAACGACCAACCAATGGTTAAAAAAGGGGGAGAGGAGAGGGGATTGATTGTACACTCAGAGGAGAGGAGAGGAGAGGAGAGGAGAGGAGAGGAGAGGGGAGAGACTGGGGGACAGACCGGAGCTGAATGGGCAATGGATTGAATGGAGAATCGAAGGAGGAGGAGAGGGGGAAGGGGTTGTGCAGTATTCGCACCCACTCGCAACCATTCCATCCAGTGTCTATTCGAATGGAAAGAGAAGAAAGATAGAGAGGACTCAATAGAAGAAGGGACCCTTTCAATCGAATCGTTGAGATGTATTCCATTCGAAGCATCGGAAATTGAGGAATGGGTATCGGAAGGGGGGGGGGGGTGGTCTAGACAGAGAACTACTCCATTCCATTGCCCTTTCCATACAAGTGCAATCCCAGCCCTGCTCCTCTCTCTCCTCAACATCATTTTTCCATGTCCTTCTCCCTCTCAATGCCCCCTCGATACATCATCACTACGTAATCCGTACTATCTGCATAGTGAATGAAAATAAGATGTGAATAATAAATAGTAGTACCAGCATATCCTGAGTGGGAAGTCCTTCGAGAGCTCCATCGAATAGACGAAGAGATTCGGATCGAAGAGTCCACAGCATCTGTCTGCAATTACTCCCTTTCCTCGTTGTTGCACACGTTAATCGCAGATGGAACGAGAGAGAGAAGAGAGAAGAAAGGGGGGACTGCCCTATTTATAGATCCACTCCCACTTTGTACAATTCACCTCCCAGAGACTCTAATCACTCTTCAAGAGTCGACAACTCCCCTCTAACAGTTCAATGGGATCCCTCTCTTCCCTCTTCTCATCCATCTCTCATCTGAATGGATACATGTCCCTCTCTCCCATCAATACCTTGCCACTCCTCCTCCTCCTCCTGCTCCTCCTCCAATATTCCCCGTACTTCCCATTCCTCCCAGAGTAGTCATGCCGATGGAAGAGGGAGGAACAATTGTTTCCTCTTCATCAAATCGACGTTTTCTCATTGATGATAGAGGACCCGTATTGAGATGACGACCCACACCCATAGAGAGGAGAAGAGACGACCAGACGACTACCGGAGGGGAGAGGAGAGTATGAGACTGAGGAGAGGAAGCTCCCCTCTCCTCCCTTCCACTCACTCCGCCCCTTTCCCCCACCCCCAGTCCCTCTCCCTCATCCCCTCCCCCTCCTCCCCTCTCTACTCGAGTAGAGAAAGGAGAGGGAGAGATCGATGGTCCCTCCCTCCCCTTCCATCGAGAGGAGATCCCTACCCCCTGCATGGAAGGCTACTCAACAGGTGGTTATCCCATTTGAACCATCCCCCCCACTCTCTTCTCTCTCTCTCCCTTTCTCACAGATCGATTCGTCTTCCTCACCTATGCAATCCCTTCCACACATTTTCATCTCCGACAATGGTCTGCAGATCTCGAGAAGGCTCCACGTTCATCTAAACAACAACAATAAATCTTGACTCTTTCCTTCTCTCTTTTAGATTGGAAAGATGACCGCACACTTCTAACACTCAACTATAGTCGATTGCAGTTGATTCCCTTCAAAATAGAAAGAAAGACCTCATTAGAATGTGTGCAAGAGGAAAGAAATTCGCCCCCTTTCATATGAGGCTGGTTGCGTAAGAATCAATAACGTGGTGGCACAGCGATTTTTCAAAAAGTTGGTGAAAGATGTTCTCGAGGGTGGTGATCATTATGATCCACTTCATTTTGCTCCAACTCGACCGTTTTAGCCAGGCTGCAACCATGGTGCATGGCACCTGTTTTCTGTATCTCGGTTCTCCGTAAGTGAAAATGTCTGAAAATATCAGATTGTATGTAATCAACCATGCTGATTCTAACCATGATGTTCTTGTTCAAAGTAAAACACAAACACTCCAGTTCAAAAATTATTTTCGAATACCAGGAAGTAGTGGTCTACGAATTTATTATAGCAAGATGCGCTTTATCGAGAGGATCATTTTTCATATAATGAGTGTGGGGTTAAAAATATCCCTTTTTTCGCAATCTCCAACGTTGCCCTTGGCTTTCCACGTAAAAGAGAACGAAAATCATTCCATTCCTCACTTTCCGCGCGGACAGCGCGGTGCGACACATCAGAATGAAGGGAATTTGACAGGAAATTTAATACAAAGTTGAAGATTGCGAAAAAAGGGATATTTTTAACCCCACACTCATTATAAGAAAAATGATCCTCTCGATAAAGCGCATCTTGCTATAATAAATTCGTAGACCACTACCTCCTGGTATTCGAAAATGATTTTTGAACTGGAGTGTTTGTGTTTTACTTTGAACAAGAACATCATGGTTAGAATCAGCATGGTTGATTACATACAATCTGATATTTTCAGACATTTTCACTTACGGAGAACCGAGATACAGAAAACAGGTGCCATGCACCATGGTTGCAGCCTGGCTCAACCGGTCGAGTTGGAGCAAAATGAAGTGGATCATAATGATCACCACCCTCGAGAACATCTTTCACCAACTTTTTGAAAAATCGCTGCGCCGACTGTAACACTCGGTTTATTGATTCTTACGTAACCAGACTCATATATTCCTTCTAGATTCCATTTTTGATGTGCAAATTGAGATATTCTTTCTCGTTGATCATTAGACTAACGTCGGGTTTCCGAATTACAACACGAATCAGAAGAATGGAAAGGCAGAAATAATGAAATGATAGCTGACCCTCCTTCTGAACCATCCTTGGGGTACCATATTTGCTCTGGGAGCATTCTCTGGTCGAACACCATCACTTTGATTCCCTCCATCCTCCATCTCGAGACGAAATATACGAGTTGCACTACGCTGAAACGAACCAGCTGATCATGACCATCGAGAAGTGAATAATTAGATGTTAATCATCATTGATCATCGATGGATCCACCCGGCAATAGACACTTCTCTCGTTTGTTTTACGAGATGGAAAGAAGTGTCATCATCGGAAATGGATGATGGACCATCATAAAAACGACGTCTAGAGATAGTTGAGAAGAGAGGGGTAGATCAAAGGGAGAAGGGAGAAGGGACGAGCGAGGGGAATGGTGTCAAACATCTATTCGTTTCGCTTTCGCATCTATCTGTACTCAGCGCATTTCGATTTTCTCCCAGATGAATCATGACAGATCTAATGAATGACTACGAAGAGGAGTTTGATATGGAGAATAAGGAAGGAGAAGAAGAAAGAATGGAATAACCTGCAATCTATTCTTCATATTCATCAGATGACCAAGAAGAGAATCGTGATTATTGAGAATGAATTGCATTTGACTGCTAACGACGATGAATGAGTAGAGACGGAGGAAACCACGAGCTCGACTGTCCTCCAATCTGCAATTACATTACTCCATTTCCATTCCATCCATTCCATACCACAGCCACAATTATGTTGCCATCAATCCAATCAAAATTGAATTCGATAGTACCAGAAATATGAATGATAGATATACATGTGTCAAACTACTCTCATTTCCCTCTCTGTGAATGTTTCATTTTAGAACTCACGTTTAAAAATTGGTCATTGTAGAAAAACTCAATCATAGTTCCAAAACGTGGGTTCCAGATCGACCTATTGCTTTCAAGATTATACTTGAACAACCAATAGAGAAATTTTGAGAGAAAACTAGAGCGATAAATGATCTAGAGCATCGTCCTCTCGTCCTCAACTCATTCATAACCATGTCAGTGATGGCTATCATTTTTCGCGCAACTTGAAAAAGAGACCATGGCTATTACGCGCCCTCGTTATTTCAAAGACAAAAAGTTTACGAGCAGGCAATTTAGACAGAAGGTCGCATTGGTTTATGCTACGGTGAGAGGCGAATTGTGAGGGGTGAGTGGATGAGGGTGGTCCATATCAATTTAAGCAAAATATCAATTCCAATTATATTTAATGTTAGCATCATTTTCAATTCTACCATTTCCTTATGACGGCAATGCGGTAGTGCGGCAGAATTCTCACCGGAAGGTCAGACTCATAGTGTATCCATGTTGAGCATCTCCGAAGAATACATTTCCATCCCTCTCCGTCCCTTTTGTATTTACATTCGAGGAAGACGAAGACGGCTCTCCACCTGGCTCTGCAGTACACTATTTATTTGTTTCAATTAAAATAATTTATCGTGCATTTCGAATGCTCAGAAGACACCGATTACAGAACACTTTTAATTTCCCATTTGACTATTGCATATTTCGCGCTTCTCAGTAAACGACATTAGAGGCCATAGTACACAAATGAGACCCCGAAATCAATTATTGCATTTCCCAGATAGGAACTATAACACTCGGAGCAAGTTAATATTTTCAGATAATTAGGACATTTTTGATATTGGGCGAGATTTTTGATATTTATCTGCATAACATTCACTAGCTCATGTCAATCATTGAAACAATTTAATTAGTAGAAAATAAAATTCATACTAGCAGGCGGCTTTGGTGCCTTCTCCGTAGACGTTCCGACTTCAATAGTGAGGGATCGAAGACACGCATATTTAACTTTATCCAGCACTCCGTCATCGAATGATACCTGAAGGAAATTAAGATAGTATCCACATTTCTGACTCCGGTAATTCCCCAAAGACCACAGTCTATGTGATTCCTAGTGTCTTAGAGATCAAAGCGCCAGGTACGAAAAGCAACACCAGAAACACGGGATGCGTAGCAACAAGAGCAGCCAGGATAGGTATGGAGACAAGCAACAAATCGAATGCTTACTTGAGAGCTCACGAAAGTGGTCTGGGTTCGTTTATCAGCAGATAGATAAGCCACTCGATTACCAATGGATGTACAAGCTGTGCATCTGAAATTTTACAAATTATTTTGAGTGATAATTCGAATTGAGAATTATATGAATAGTTATACCGAGCTTCTCTGTCTTTTGCAGCTCCTTTGACCAACTCGGGGTGATCAACTTCCGAAACAGGTAGATTCTTTGCAATATAATTCAATGAGGATTCGTTTGGCCAATCCTAGAATTTAAAAAAATCCGCGATTTAAAAAAAATAATGAGAAGGGAAACAAACCGGCGCATCGGAGGGGCCTTCGCCAAATGGAAGGGAACGAAGAGGCTGTGTTGTAAATATAACCCGTGGACCGTGACTCTCACAGAAGTGGCAAAAGGCTATGACGGCTTGCATCCCTGCAATGCACTCACTCAATACTTAGAGAGGACCGAGCTGGAAAAGTCCTTGGAAAACGACCACGTGAATCGGGTGCGCATGCTCATTGGGAATGCGTCCGTGGAAGATCGTGAGAGAAAGAGTGGGGAAATGAGCATGATAAGAAACTGTCACTCAGACTCGTGATATCACCCCCGGAACCCAGACGCCAGATAACAGCTAATCTAATAGACACGACAACCATAACTGTCTCGCTATGCAAATTCAATTGAATGAGCTCATCATGAGGTAAACAAGATTAAACGTAAGAGAGCGGAAATCAAGGTAAAATTGCTCACCTTATTAAATGAAATGTGTACAGCTATATGTAGATCAAGATGAAGCAATGAACAGAGATCTATCTACGCGTGAAAGACTTGGAATTCACAGGGAGGTACGCCGGAAACAGTTGAAATAAACCAAAATAAAACGTACGGTAGTCGCGTAAATGAAAGTCCATCACAAACTGAAAATGAGAATATTCCGCGTCAGCATGACTGCATGACGCGCAATCTGAAGCTGCCTTCTTGCGATTTATTGATGTTTGTAGGACTATTTTTCGGTTTCTGTTCTCCCGATCATGCTCAAACACAGTTTCAGTCATGACACATGCGTTCCTCAAGTACTATCGTCTAGGTGTTTGTCTCTAGCGCGCTGTATTGACGAGTACGAACTTGTTTACACTCGATGAAAATCTTGCGAGATCCGTTGCAGTTCCCGTTCGTTATTTCGCCTCTGTTCCCCAACCTCCGCCTGTTCATTTCAGAGGAGATCGACGTAGTAATCGGTTGATCTCTCGAGTAGGATGGCGTCTCTCTTCCGTCCTCTCAATCTTTCCTCTCAAACGTCAGTTTATTCTTTAAATAATTGATTTTATTTGCAATACATTGATAGGAGGGCCCTCTCTCGTTCCACCGCCGTCGCTTCTCAACAGATTCACGATCCTGATGATCCGAAACAGGTGTTGATACCCACATGAGCGAGAGGGTGGCAGCAGTAAATCAAATGAACTGGTTAAGGTGGCATTGTACAAGCTGTACCGACCGGAGAGAGTAACTCCAGCCAAGAGAGGAGTGGAATTACTCAAGACTCCTCGACTGAATAAGGTATCTAAGATAGGAAAGGAAGGTTGGGAGATGGAAGGTTTCATTTAGGGAATGGCCTTCTCCATCTACGAGAGACAGTATCTCGGTATTCATGGATTGTTGCCACCTGCATTCATGACTGAAGAACAGCAAGCGTATCGAATCATGACCAAATTGAGACAGCAACCCGACAATCTGGCCAAGTTTGTATCTCAAGAATAAAACTACTGTAAAAAAATACATGCCTTGATATATCTAGCCACTAGCCCGTTTGCATTTTCAGATACATTCAACTAGACGGTCTGCAGGACAGAAACGAGAAACTCTTCTACAGAGTTCTCTGCGACAACATCAAAGAGGTATGAAGCACATTATGAACATCAAGAATGAATGTGAATGAATTAAGCTCATGCCTATCGTTTACACTCCCACTGTCGGTCTTGCATGTCAGAAATTCGGATTCATCTACCGTAATCCCAAGTGAGTGAGCGGACAGTTGATCTGTGTTCATTCCGACTTCAGAGGTCTCTATGTGACGATCAACGACAATTCGATCAGTAAGATCTACCAGATCCTCAGCAATTGGCCCAGCACCGATGTCAAGGTACTGTCCCTACATTTCAAAATATATTTTGAGTAGCGTAACAGCTTGAATTTCTTGGCCGATGATTAGGATATCCCTCCCCACGTGGTAGTTTGTTTATAGCAACGAGATTGCCAGCAAACCCGCAATCGTTTCACCATCCATATTGTTCTGGAATAAATGAGCTTTTCGCAATATTTTTTTAAGGCGATAGTTGTGACTGACGGAGAGCGAATTCTGGGTCTGGGAGATTTGGGAGCATATGGTATCGGAATCCCCGTCGGAAAATTGGCCCTCTATGTCGCTCTCGCTGGTTAGTTACTTGAAGTAACTTATTACATTTTATTGAAAGTCAATAACTTGTAATGACACTAGGCATGCAACCCGACTGGTGTCTCCCTGTTCTGATCGATGTGGGAACTGACAACCAGGTATGATGAATATAAAAGGAAGGGATTATCAAGTGAGAGTAGGAATTGCTGAACGATCCCTTCTACACTGGTCTTCGTCGCAAGAGAGTTCGTGGTGCTGAGTACGATTCACTTCTCGATAACTTCATGAAGGTACTCTATACGCATATTTATCAAATCCCCTCTCCCCGGTTAAAAGTTGTAAACAAAAGATTCGTTAAGGCGTGCACTAAGCGATTCGGGCAGAATTGTCTCATTCAATTCGAGGACTTTGGTAACCAGAATGCATATCGTCTATTGGATAGATACCAGCAGAAGTACTGCATGTTCAACGATGACATCCAGGGTGAGCCCTCTCTCCCATTCCCTCATCTCATCCTCTGTATCATGATGATAGACTACCGTACACCTTCTCTCAGGAACTGCTTCGGTCGTCGTTGCGGGACTCCTTGCATGCACGAGAGTAACGAAGAAGAAGCTGAGTCAGGAGAAGCTTGTCTTCCTCGGAGCAGGAGGAGTCAGTAATTATGATATACCATTTAATGAATTTATTCTTTTACTCTTGTTCTCCACCTAGATATGTGATTGGATGTCCTCTCTAAGAGAGGCTCTCTTCCTAACTGGGAGATAGAATGAGTGAGATGTTGATATTGCAGGCAGCGACGGGAGTGGCAGAGATGTGTGTGCTGCAGATGCAAGCTGAAGGATTGAGTGAGGAAGAAGCATGCGAGAGGATATTCATGATTGATATCGATGGACTCATCACTAAGAATAGAGCTGCCCATCTATCCGATAGACACAAGAAGTTCGCCAAGGTAGGAGGGATACGGTAGAGATTGGCTATTGATTGATATCGTTGCAGGACCTCCCCGATACGAAGAACCTTCTCGAAGTGGTGAAGACTGTCCAACCTGGAGCACTTATCGGTTTGTTGCAGTACTCTCTTATTTTCAGCTATGGATCGATAAAATTTCCGTAATTGATTGCTCCCCTAGGTGCATCAACCGTAACGGGTGCGTTCTCGGAGGAGATCATCAAGGAAATGTGCACTATCAATCCTCGTCCCATCATCTTTGCTCTCTCAAATCCTACCAGCAAGGCTGAGTGCACTGCAGAACAGGCTTACACTATCTCCAATGTGAGCAATAGAGTCCAAAGGATCCTTATTTAATTTGAATATTCGTTTTAATTGTTTGATGTCATTTGGCATCATTCGTCCTATTGGGCGTATCTAATCGCTCCCCTATCACAGGGTTCAGTTCTCTTCGCTTCTGGCTCTCCCTTCGACAATGTGACTATCAATGGGAAGTTGTACAAACCTGGTCAGGGAAACAATGCATTCGTATTCCCTGGAGTCGCTCTCGGAGCTGTTCTCTTCAAGGTACATCACAAAACGAGAAAATTGATTGAATGAATATCGATTGTAGGTCAGCCACATAGACAACAGTCTCTTCCTCCTCGCAGCGAGGGTCAGTCAATACCTTATTCATTGAGTAGATCTTTGATCTATGTAAACACAGTTGTTTAGTATCGGATGAATAGATATTGTACTTCAGAAAGTGGCGGAGTCTGTGTCTGAGAAGTCTCTAAGCGAATACTCTCGTATCTATCCTCGTCTCAAGGATATTCGAGAGATTTCCATCAAAATCGCTGTTGAGGTACTATATTTTCATCAGTCGGTCATACAAGTACACATACAGTAACATTAATTGAAATTTAGGTCGCCAAGCACTGTTATGCCAATGGAACGGCCACTCTCTATCCGGAACCTGAGGATAAGGTGGGGAATTGTCATGTTACAGGAGAATGGGCTATAGGCTCTGCTTAGTTAAAAACGGTAGACAGGAGATATCATAAAAATAAGAATGTTAGGCGAAAAATCGCGTCAAGAACATCGAGGTATGAGTTTTTTTTTAAATTTCATTGAAAGCAGCAGGGTATGCCATTTCTCAGCAGAAAAACACAAGGTAGAGTTCTTCTAACCGTCGATTCTGGGGTACCTTTTTTAACTCGGCGTCTCTGACTTTTATAGATATACAGATTGTAACTATTTGCTTATCAGGAACTGTTCATCCGTCATCAAGTATATGATGTTGAATACGAAGATCTTATCAACAGAACGTATGCTTGGCCTGCTAAGGTAATCCGAAAATCTCATTCCACCATTCTGAGAGATTTGGAAAATGGTTTGCTTTGATATTTCCAATTGCAGGATTCGATGCATGGGTTCCCTGTTCCGGTCATCAGAAGAAACTCGATGGATGACGAATAATCTCCATTCTATCTTCCCCCTCTCCATCCCTTTCCTTAGACTATTAGTAGACAGTCCCATCTGAATAACGGGAAATCTTTCAATAGGATAGTTGTGGCGTCCATTGATTCAGATGGGATTCTCACTTTGACTCTCGAATGGGAGAATTAAAGAGAGGATACTGTAGAATACGAGTCACTCTGTCCCAGTAGCCCCAATTGTATGTGCAGTCCAATGTCGAGAAGCCCTCCTCTAGTCTTCAGTTGTCCCATTACTTGTAGTGTGTAATAAATCACTAATAAGTTTATTAACAAAATTAAAGTACATTAAAACATGGAATGAGATTGAAATATACACAATTGTAAATTCTAGAGGAGAGATGCCCAAGGGGGGTAGATTGGCTGCGGATTCTATAATAATAAAATATTTATTTATATTTATTTACAAGGAAATAACGCGGGTACAAATTAGAAATATCGGTGGATTCCTTCCGATCAATTTCTTCTCTGCGCTTCTCTAGTAAAGTAATTCCAAGTTTGGTGTTTCTAATAGCCCCTTTAGGCATGGTTTGCCATGTAGCTTTATGACATCGCATGAACAATCTCCGAGTAAAATAATTCTGTACTTTTTCGAGAACCTTTTTGTCGCGTGGGAGATATGGGTTGTAAACCATTGCTGCGCTTTCTAGAATGGGCCTTATATAGATAAAGTAAGCTTTCAAAAGTATTTCTATATTGTTAGATCAAAGAGCTCTCAAGATGGTGTGGCAGGCACTTTTGCTTTTCATGGCTATCGAGTGGCAGCGCTTTGAGAAAACGAGACTTTTCAATTATGAAGCCGAGGTCCTTAACTTCTAATTTCTGCTCCAGTTTTTTTCTGAAGACCTTATTCTAATATATGATTCAGATTCTGTCATACCTGAAGGTATGACATAACGACGGCAGATACGGAAAGCCTGAAATTGAGATATTAGAGAGTAGAGGGGGGGGGGGACTGACATGAAGCTGGAGACGATCTGTTTAGCATCGTCGGAGGATCGAGTATTGGCAAAGGAGACACACGAACAGAAGAGCGCAGCCCATGCACTCCATTTGAGCTAGAATGGAAGAATAAATTGGAAATAAGAGAAGAGACTCACTCGGAGCATGAGACCACACATGGAGAAAACCATTCCGAGTACATTCCTGAAATAATTAATGAAGGACGTGCTGATAATTAATTTGGATCCAATTCGAATAAATAAGAAGCGCGTCTCACATATAGTCCGGAAGGGCATCATCGAAGACAGACTGGCTCAGGTCAACGGGCTTCGCACTGAACTCACTACTTTATTCAGGAATGCACATTTAAAAATTGCAACGTTTATTTGACTCACCGAACAATTTTGTTAGGACGACGGACATCAGTAGAGTTCTGCATGACGAAGAATAGAAGATGCAATAATTGCTAGCACCACTAGATCTGACCAGAAATCGAGTTGGAATCGAGCTCACATCGGTAGACTCGGGCGCTCAGTTCGCGATTACATTTTTTTCATTTAAAAATTATTTATAAATTTCAAATTGTTCCTAATTATATTTTATATTACATTTTATGATCAATGAAGAAGTGAAATAAATATCTACTAATTATTTATTAAAATAACGATAAAAAATTAAATTGGAATATTCTGGTTTTAGCAGGTCCTGCCCCGCCCCCAGCAGAATTCCAAACTGACATTTTTCTTTTTTTCTCTATGGATTTCATGCTTTTCCGTTTTATCGCATATGTTTTTTGTTCTATGAATGTAGAAGCTATGCGTTACGCTAACCGTATCACTACGTTGCGTTCATCTAGTGAATAAATTGTTATGCCGTCTTTTTTCAGGTAGTTGAACATGGTTCGAGTCTGTCCACATTGCGGCTGTTCTGACATAGACGAGGATGCTGGTCGCGGAGATGCTACTTGCACAGGATGTGGAACTGTCATCGAAGAGTCGATCGTCGTTTCTGAGAACCAGTTTCAAGAGAGGGCTGGAGGATCAGGGCATACGCTGGTTGGTAAGTATAATATCCATGCCATTCGTATTGCCAACTGTTCCTTTGATAGGCCAAACGATCTCTATGGACAGGGCACATGTTGCCATCCAAGGAGTTCCCGGTCTAGCATCGCAGGAATCACGAGAAGTCACCTTTGCAAAGGGAAAGAAGCTTATCGAAGAGGTAAGTTATTTCCTTTGTAATGAATTCGTTAATTGTAGGGGATACTATTCTTGCAATTATTTTTCTAGGTTGCTTCGCAATTGAGAATCAATAAGCATTGCGTCGATACAGCATTTAACTTCTTCAAGGTTCGTTGGCATTGTTCTTTTTATCAGTATTCTTCAAATTATGTTTATTCAGATGTGCGTAACTCGCAATTTAACTCGTGGTCGAATGCGTACTCACGTTGTTGCTGCATGTCTCTACATGACATGCAGATTGGAGAATACGTCTCATCTTCTGCTTGACTTCAGTGATGTCACTCAGGTGAGGTCGTATCGCATCTGTCTCCTTCCGTTGATCTCTCCTTCTAAATTCTCTATTGTCTGTCTGTTCAGGTGAATGTGTATGATCTCGGTCGAACACTCAATTTCCTCTCTCGCTCTCTTCGTATCAATCTTCCCACAACCGATCCCTGTCTCTACATCCTTCGTTTTGCTGTGCTCCTTGATTTTGGAGACAAGCAGAAGGAGGTAGGTCGACAAGAATAGAAGGGGTTAACTACCACTCATTATGTTTGCGGCTAGTCTTTTTATATTCTCCCAGTACTCTGATAATGATGCCGGATTGCTAGTTCTCAATAATTTTCCAGCATAAATAAAGCGACAATAGTGCATTTGAGGTAGTGACTCTGGCAACTCGTCTGGTTCAACGAATGAAGAGGGATTGGCTTGCAACAGGAAGGAGACCGACTGGATTGTGCGGAGCCGCCCTTCTTCTTGCTGCGAGGTACCCATTCCATCCTATATTATCGAACTACTCCTTACACCATATATTTGTATATTATTATTACATAGTTATTTAATTACTTTTCCATGATAGACGAGGGCAATTGCAGATCCTTCAACTTCAATCGCTCCGTGACAGATGTGGTACGAGTGGTTCATGTGAGTGAGGCCGTAGTGAGAAAGAGACTGGATGAATTCTCCCAAACTCCCTCCTCCTCCCTCACTCTCGATCAATTCTCCAGTGTCGATTTGGTGAGTCCATCACAAAGGGATCACCATTGTGCAATATATCGACTCTCACGTCATTGCGGGGTAGGCACGATCAAATAGGGAGTTTATACATTGAAGGGAAAGAGAATGAATGTTTTGAGGAGCACAGCGAGGATCCACCCGCTTATCGAGAAGCCCGACGGAGGGCCATTGTGGCAAGAGAAGAAGAGGAAGCTGAGAGAATGGAAAGAGAAATTCATCCCATTCAAGAAGAAGTTGAGAGGGCATTAGAGAAGAAACAAAGGGAGAAATTCAAGAAGAGTCCTTATGCAAGGATGGTCGGAGGAAGTATCGAAGGAGGAGAAGAAGTGAGTATACAGATAGAACGATCATTGTTGGAAATATGATTAGAGGAATGTTGATTGTAGATGGGAAAAGCAGAGAAAGCACTCATCACTGACGATATTCTCGATTCTGTCTATAGGGAAGCTAACGGAATATTGTAAGTTATCGTTGAATATATTAATGGAAATGATTGTTATATTAGTGTGGAAGATGTGTATCGTGAGTCGACGATGGGTCCATCACTGGAATCACTGGGAATATTGAGAGGAGCCATCGCCCCTCCTCCAACTCTCTCCAATTCACTCCCTGCACAGGATGGAGAGAATGGAGAATTATTCACTGAGGGTATCTCATTCATTCAGCTTCCCATTTGATATGTCACATTAGACTATTCCTGATCCTATTCCATTTAGATATCGATGACGATGAAATCGACTCGTACATTTTGACGGATCAAGAGGCTAATGTACGTTTTTTTCTCGTTTATATAATGAAGTCGTTGTCACACAATGGAATGCCGGATGATCCAATTGAATAATGCAGGTGAAAGAGAGGTTCTGGATGAAATGTAATGGAGAACATCTAGAGGAGGTGGCACGACGGAAGAAGTAAGTGAAGGGGGGAGGAGGCGGGTGTGCTGGGAATGGAGGTTGCACCATCTAATAATATGGACATTTGGACCAGTATTCGACTATGATCTACCTTTTCCATTCAGAATTCGAGAGGAAGAAGAGGCGAAAGAGGGTGAGGAAGGAAAGAAGAAGAAGAAGAGGAATCTGAAAAAGAAGGATCATACTGAAGCTGCGACTCCAGCTGAAGCTATCGAGAAGATCATACAGGTATATTATCCCAATTTCAATTGAAAGTATTATTTAGAAATAAAATAGTTGTAGTGCAATGTGTAGAGTGAGTATGGTACTACACACATGCCATCGTTAAATTAAGTTGTTTGTGTTGTAGGGCTGTTGTCACTGGAGCGCTTTTTTGTGTAGCCGCCATCAGAATTTCTTCACGAAAAAACATCTGAATAAAGATAATTTCGCCATCCGAAGTTTCCTCTCTCATTTTGATAATCCCTGACATGGTGAATAATTTTGGAATGCCCCTAAATATGAATTAATCTTGGTTGTTCAGGAGAAGAAGCTATCGAATAAAGTGAACTACGATATCCTCAAAGAGTTCTCTGGAGGAGATGAAAGAGTGGAGAGAGAAGGAAGGATGAATGAGGACAAGAAGGTCTTCAAGATGGAAATGGTCAAGAACGAGAGAGATTCAACTATCGTCAGTGTTTACTCTCTTTCAAAGAATCAATCGTCACATTCCTCATTGTATTATAGATCAGGGCTGTGCGGAAAATCCTTTTCGGAGAATTTCGGAAAACGGGAATTTTCCGAAATGATTTTCTGGAAAATCGGTAAAAACGGAAAATTTCGGGTAAACGCTGTTTTGACGATTTCAAGCCTCAATTCGTCAAAAATCGCTTGATCATTCATGTTTATTTGGGAAATTAGGAAATTTCAACTGCATTCAGTAACATTTTTTCAGCAACGAGTATTCGTTTTTAGATAAAAAGCAAATTCAATTTTGGCCCGGTTCTAAATCAATTCGCACATACTTTTTGCTCTTGAAATCATGCGATACCCTCGGAATATCTAGTGTAATTTTTTTTTTTTTAATATTTTCGGAAAATTTTCCGACGGTAAATTTTTCCGAAAATTTCCGGTAAATCGGAAAATTCGGAAAATGCACGGCCCTGTTATAGATATTGGATGCCGACGGAGTAATAGAGATGATAGGTATTCCTAAATGTTCTTTTCAGTTCAAGACGCCCTCTCTTCCACCCCTCCGTTCTCCCTCTACAGTCGCTCCTTTGACCTCGCCCTCTTCCTCTCTTCCCACTCCCCCTCTCCCATCTACCCCTTCCCTCCCCTCTCTCCCTGCCATTCCATCAATGGGGACTAAGAGGAAGAGAGTTCAATCCAGGCCAATCATAACTCCTTCTAAGGATATGATGGAGCTCAGCAAGTGGGTGGTTATTTCTCAATTCATTGATCACAAAGTGAACAAGTTGTTTAGGTTTATGAAATAAATAATGAAATAAAAATTTTAAATAAATAATATGTGATAATTGCAGGGCACTGGATCTCACCCCAAGAAGTGGAAATTTACCTGTGGAAGAAAAAAATGTGAGTTATTTTCATGTTGACAAAATTAGAAAGTAAATGTGCGCCTTTTAAAATGTTTTTTAAGTCGCGTTGTTAAAGTTGATAAAAAAAGTGTAAATTCTATCGAATATTTTAAGGCTAAGAAAAGTCGATTGGAAGAATCTCCGAAGCAGAAGAATGGAGTGGAGAAGATTGGAGAGAAGGAAGATGGAAGAGAGAAGAGAATGGAGGAGAAAATGATTGAGAAAAGAGAAGATTCGAAAGAAGGAATTATGGTAGTGAAGAAGGAAGAAGAGAAGAAAGTATTCACTAATAGAAGGGCGAAGAGCAACCATGTACCTGCAGGAGTGATTAAGGTGAGTGAGATTGAGGGAATTATCCATTTCACAATGAGGAAATGAAGCCATACGTGATGGGTTATGTTTTTACAGAAGGAAGTGAAATGTGCAGTAAATACGAAGGAAGTTGAGAAGGAGAAGATAAAAGAGATAGTTGAGAAAGAGAAGAAACCAATAAATAAGAAAGAGGTTAGTAAACTTTTTTGGAATTAATTACGATTGGAAAGGAAAGAGAGTAATGTATTTAATTTGAGCCCTCGCGAACGAGTGCCCCTTCCGAGTCTATATCAAATGAGGATTCGACAGCTATGGAAGGTACTTCTAAAGTATCGGGAGTAGAGAAGAAAGGAGATGAAGATGAAGAGAAGAAGGAAGAAGAAGAAAAGGTTAGTGGAGGTGGAGAAGAGAAGAAGGAAGGAGAAGAGAAGAAGGGAGTTGTTCGACGGAGTAGAATCAAACCTGTTATCCCTCAAGATTTACTGTGGAGATCAAGTAGGGCAAAGAAGTAGATCAAATCGATCTCATCACATTAGGTAGATATTCTGTATATTGGATCTCATTCGGGGTTGGACTAGCATACCTCCCCCCCCCCCTCCCTCATTACCATTGATCTCGTTCTCACTTTGTGTTATTATTCGCTAAATTCTGTGTTATTGGGTCAAAAAGTATCTCGAGAGTACGGCGCCTTTGTAGTCAGTTAGTATTAAGAATAGTGGTAGTAATTAGATTATTGAAATTTTATTTTTCGGTTTTGATCGAATCTCGAACGTTTCACTTTCGCCTTGTTTGCATTTTCTTTCACAATGTTTTCGTTCCCTCAGTTTTATTCGTCCCAGACCTTCTCACCCTCTTCAGATTTCATGGTTGACGGGTTATTTCTCTTTGGTACTTATCTGCCTCACCTATCACAATTATATTGGATTATAAATCTACTAATAAAACAATTATAATAAAACTTTTTTTTTCAGCATTTCGCGTTCGACACAGATCAGAGAACAAATATTTAAATATGTGACCCATAGGAATAATGAAAACGGGGAGGAATGAATATGGATGGGAGATGAATCTATGTGAGTCTGCTTGGAGATGGTTCTCTCGATGACATCGATCGACTCCCTGATAATATCGATTGAATTGGAAAAGAAAGGATACAGTACCCCTTGAATCTTCACGGGAATCTCCATCGATCGATCGATTAGGAGTGGGTGAGAAGGACAATGCATTTCGAACCATTTGTTCGCAAGAGGCAATCACTCGACCTGAATATTGATGGGATTTGACAATGAGAGATAGAAGAGAACTCACCTAAGAATGACGTTGTCTCAGGTCGAGGGGAGAGAAGTCTCACGATGGATTCCCATAGGAGATCAGTATTCACACTCATTAGGGCTGAGATCTCCACGAATGGAATCTTGTACAGTTTAGAGAGCGTTCGCCCTTCTGAATAGAGAGAGATGGAGAAGGGAAGACGAGAATCCTACCTAGATTGGAGACGACTCTTGATCTCTGATTGTCGCATTTGTTACCGATTAGGAGAGTGGGAGGTCTCTGGCCAGTCTCATTCTACAATTCACTTCATTCTTCCCCTCTCTTCCCTCCCCTTCCTTACCTTCGGAAGTCTGGAGATGAATCTTAGTGCGTATGCCAGTGATTCCCTCGAATCAACTCGATACACTACAGCATAGACAGTCTCTGAGGGAGTCATATCGGTCTGGAATGGGAGGGACCTTTGGATGGAAGAAGGAGGGAGTACCTCGAGGGTCGATTCAACGAGTATTTCCATCTGAACTTCCTCTCCATTCAGAAGAAATCGACACATTCCTCTAGTTCGTTCCGTGTCTGCAAGTGAAAAAGTCAGCACTTTCCCGAAGATTACTTGTAATTTTGAGTGAATAATATATACAATAGTAAACCTAGAGATTGAAATGCAAGGTGAAATTGTAAACGTCTCAAAAGCACCTGTTTGGCAGCCTTTACCCTATGTACCCAAAGATTTTCTGCTATGAATAATTTATTCAAATTAATTTTCGTTTTCAGTTATTTAATCTTTGTTCTAAATATCTAATAGTGTTTGAACAATGGACGACACAAACCATCATCATTTGCATCCATCACTTGTTGATAGATTGCATCTGCCACTCTTCTCTTCCCTGATTGAGAACTACCGTACACCTCAAATATCTCATTCCTATTTCCAGTCCTACGGGATCCATTTTACCCTTAGTAACACTCTTCTCGTTGGATTTCTTCCTTCTGGAGAGTAGAGATATATATCGGGACAAGTCGATCGACGACCTCCTAAAGAAGAAGTGAATGGAGAGAGGAAGGAGAAGGAGACTGACCACTCATCTTCTCCTCCTCCACTGCTACTTCTCTCGTGATTACTCCCCTCGAAGTACAATCGAATGATCTCATTGCTGACCCTTCGGACGACAATCTTAATGGAGGGATTGGAGGAGAGGGGATGGGTTGAGAGTAGGGGATCACTTGTAGAAGTGTCTGACTTGTGTCTCTTCTTGGTAGCAGGAGGGAATCGATCCATCTGAGCATATTCCATTACGTCGGGAAGATTATTTATGTGTCGAGGAGCACGAGGAGATGAATTACGAGAGGAATCCGCCCTGTAGAAGAGAAGATGAGGAGAGGGAGGGAGGGAGAGAGGGAGGTGATCGAAGGATGGTATGACTAGACTCATATCATCCAATGAATACACACGTATACAATGAGACTCAATTGAAGGAACGAGAGAAGGAAGATGGGACGAGTTTTGAGTGGGAGAAGGAGGAGGAAGGAGGAAAGAAGATATTTGTGGGAATGGACATGACTGGGTAAGAGTTACTCATGAGTAGACGACACTCCTATGATCAGTTCCATCCATTACGGGAATTGTTGACCACTAAATCTGTGGAAAGATGCCGGGGTAAAATATAAGGAAGGTATTCAAAAATATGCTGAATGTTAGGTTCATCATTAGGGTTGGCATATGAAGAGTTAAAGAAGGCGTCCCAAGAGGTGATATGATGGGCTCCCACCACGAATGACGTGCAGAATCAATGAAAATACTGTAAGGAAGAGGGTGAGAGAGCGAGAGAGTCAGACAAACAGAGTGCTCCCTCCTCCCCTCTCCCTCTTCCCCCTTCCCTTTGCACCGCGCATCTTGATTTTCCCTGCATTATTGGAAAACTTTGCGCGCGCATAGCTCGCTTCAAAGTTGAGCTAGAGACTTCAAATTTTGGATTTGCACTCGGATTCAAGGGATAAACATGGCTACGCTTCCAGATTGTCTGCGAAAAAACTCGTGGGACGGCTTCTTTAAGAGTGAAATGAAGAGGCGCCCTCTCTCTAACTCTTATTTAAGAGTGACCCGGTCTCGCTCGCTCTTAAATAAGAGGGAGTTTCGCCGCGAGAGAGCACGCGAATGAGAGAGAGTGAGAGGTCTAACTCTTATTTAAGAGTAGACCGATTTGCATCAACTCTTATTTAAGAATTAGAGAGAGTCGCGCGCCTTTGTGAGGGGGAAATGAACTCTTCATTTCGTTCTTCACTTGCCAACCCTATTCATCATCTCCTACGCGAATAAAGAGAGGAGCTGAATTATTAGATAGTTAATCCCTCTACGGGGTGGGAAGATTGTAGTAGACTGATGTATAGATAAGTGATCCTTCGACTGACTCAGAAGGGGGAGGAGGGGATGGAATGGAATCTGGGTGGGAATGACCACGAGGTCACAACTCATTCCCACAGTCGTCATTCCGATACACTGACTACGTCAATTCAATCTTCTTTTCATTGTCTTCCCCATTGATCAAAGAAGAGTCCATTGAAGGATGATTATCCATGCATCTTCCCCTTGTGCAAATACTCTCCCACGCAACTACTCGATGAGACTCGTCCCCCTCATTAGTCTTCCCTTCCCCCACCTTGGTGATAGAGCTCGTGGAGTGGAAGGAAGAGATCGACGAGGAGTCGAAGGAAGAGAACGACGAAGAGAAGAAGGAGAAGATGGAGAGAGATGATTGATCTCATCCAATGGAAGAGGAGTTAGATGACACACTGAAACATCCAATCATTCCCCATCCATCCATTCATTGATGATTTAGTTGACTGAAAATCGAGATCAATTCTATTTGTATCTCTGGAATGGAGTCATAATATCTATCCCATTACCACTCCATTCAGATAGACATCCATCATCCTCTTTTCTGATTCATTATTTTCCTTCGACTACAAATATCCCTCGTTTATTCTCAGACAGATACAATTCAGATTGATCTTTGATCCTTACCTCTTGGAGAAAGAATAGGAGATCGAAGAGTGCATGGAAGAGAAACTCGACGAGAGTTCATCCCAAATCGGACTGAATTAGAAACATAATTAGAGAGTCATCAGAAGAAGAAAAGAAGAAAGAGAGAAGAGGAAGAGGGAGAGAAGGTGAGGAAGAGTGGTCAAGAGGACTTGAGAATGAGAAGATGACTGGAGAAACAGTTGATATGAAGGAAAGAGGTATTGAGATGGAAAGGAGATGAAGAAGAGGTTGTTGAATCGAAGTGAAGATAAGGGAAGAGATTGGTCACAGTTAGAATGAATACTTAGATGGAATGAAGAAGAAGAGTCAAAAAGGGAGGGAAATAATTTCCGAAGTGTGAATGGAAGAAAAGAAACGAAGAGGGAAGAAGAATAGAGAGGGAAGATCAGAATGAGATTAGAGGAGAGAATAGATACGGTAGATGATGGGATGAGAAGAAGGAAATGGAAAGGGAGATGGAATCTGTAGGAGATTGAGAAGGGGTTGGGATTATGGTTGAGTGTATGAAGGAGAGAAGGGGGGAGGGAGGGGGGAATACTCTTTCACCTGCAGCCATCAATTTGAGAGATTCAGATGGATGGAACACGGAATCTCATCGTTAGACGAAGACTCTAAAGGGGAGAGAAAGGAAGAGAGAATAGAAGGGAGAAGAAGAATTCGAAGTAGAAGAAACACCTGTATTCGTCCTTTTGGACGGAAGGAAGAAGAGGAAGGAGTGAAACGGAAGGAATCCTTGCAGGAGAGAATGAGAGGTCGTGAGAAGAGGAATGGACTACAGAGATCAAAAGGCTTCAGATGACAGAGGGAGAGAAGTGGAGAGAGAGAGAGATACTAAGTAATAGAATGACCAGTAATAATGAGAAGAAAGAGAGAGTGAGAGGGAAAGGCATGGAAATACTATCGTGTTCACATACAACAAATATCTTTGCTTCATTCATGAATAATATGATGCTATTAATATTAGATTGATAAATAATTAACAGTAATAAATTATTAGTGCTTCTTCGGCGTTTGGGAATAGAATTGGGCAAGAATTGCTGCTGCTTCTTGAGGGGAAATTACTTGAGGAGTGGGTTGGGAAGACGCATTGGAACCTTCCAATGGAGGAGTCGTCGGCTCATCCTCAAATAGACACTCATTACTAGAATCGAGTTGAGGTGCGAAGAGATGGATTATTACCTGTGAGAACAGCTTGGCGAGTGGATGAGGAGTAGAAGGAGAAGGAGTGGGATAGCCAGACCATGCCCCATAGGGAGATCCACCATAAGAGGGATATCCTCCACCATAGGGACTGCCGTATGGTGAATAGGGATACTGGGGATAGGGAGGGGGATAGTATCCACGAGGAGATTGAGAAGGAGATGATGGATACGATGGATAGTCTGGAATGAGAGAGTGGAGAGAACTTCGAAGACGAAACCCATTTCATGAAGAGAATAAAAGGAATGAATTCATACTGGGAGGAAGTTGAATGACAGTGGGAGGATCATTCGCCTTTTTAGTTGGATCCACCAAGAGAAGAGTTTGAGGAAGAGAAGAATTGCCAGTCGAATTGGACTGAAAGACATGGATTAATTTCAACCGTAGCCCATCTACCATACTTTTAGAATATCTCCTGCTCCTGCAGGTACTTCCCATGTTGAATATCTCTCGAACACTGGAGCTTCCACCTTTGATTGAGGAGAATGAGGATAGAAGGGATGGTATGGAGAGGGATATGAAGGATACGAAGGATACTGATGAGGAACGGGAGAGGGTGTAGACCGGACTGTTGTTTGAGGTACTGTAGAAGGAGGTACGGTAGCCGATGTTGTTGAGGGAGATACTGTAGTGGAAGGGAGGACGGTTGTAGGGGCAACGGTGAAGGTCTTTGAAGTGAACTGTGAGAGATCAAGTTGAGAAGCAGTGGGAACAGGGGAGACTGTAGGTAGGACAGTACTGACTATGGTAGGTACGGTAGATTGAGATGAGGGTACGTTAAGAACCGAGTATTGAGGCTGAGACGATAGACTGGGAAACTGAGGCTGGACTATGGGAGGTTGCTGGAGAGATTGGACTGAAGAGAGTTCAGTCAAGGATCGTGGAATTGATGAAGAAAGTTGAGGAAGGGATTGAACTACGGGGGAAGAAGTGACTTGAGGGGGAGAGACTGTAGAAGGAAGGGTGGAGAGGAGAGAAGGGACGGAAGGAGTGGACATTCCACTCTTGATCTGATGAATATACTGCTCATACAGATTGTGCAGTCTCTGCAGCTGTTCTAATGCTCCTTCATTGGCTGACACTGTGGGTACTGTAGGGACGGATGGGAGTACGGTAGTCTGAGAAGGAAGAGGATGGGACACGATCGGTGTCTGGATGGGTACGGTAGATACCGTATCGGGAATTGGTTTGGAGACTTGAGAGATTTCAACTCTGTTTCCCTTTCCATCAACGATCTCTCCCTTCCCATTGATGAATAGAGCTGCGGCTCTTCGTCCGAATGATTCAGGGACGGCGATGGGTTGAGAAGAAGCATGAGGACGATTGAGAGGATGAATCTCTGTTGATAACTCCCTGAATGAGATTGTGATCGGATGAATGGATAGAAGGATTGTACCTGAGAGGAAGAGCTTCTGATGAAGGAAGGAAAGAGAGAACGGGAGAGATGGGAGGAGATGTATTCGATCGGAGAGAAGTACCAGGGACAAAGACGAATGATCGAATGGGAAGAGAAGGAGAAGGGGAAGGGGAAGGAGGAGAAGGAGGAGGGGTGAGAATGGGAGGAAGTGTAGTGGAAGGAGGAGGAGATGGAGCAGGAGAGGAGGGAGGAGGAGGAGAAGGAAAGGAATGGGAAGAGGTACCCATTCTCTGCCGGTATTCATTGAATTTGGCATCAAGAGAGGGGTCACCGGGGAAGAGAGCCTTGAGTTGAGAAAGGAAGAGTTCCTCTTGATCATTCAATGGAGGAAGAGTCGTCGTTGTGGGGAGAGGAGTGGTGGTCGTAGGAGGAGGAGGAGGAGGAGGAGGGGTGGTTGATGTCGTGGTTGGTTCAGGAGTGGTGGTGGTGGGAGAAGGGAGGGGAACGAGTGGAAGGGAGATGACAGGTTCAGATCGAGAGAGAGGAAGAGAGACTGGAGCATCAGAGATCCGACTCTTTCGAAGTTCCTCTGATAGAGCTGCGGATTGAGTTGCATCGATCTGAATGGAAGAAGGATTCGATTGAGAGGGAAGGATTACTAACCGCCTGTAGTTTGTTCTCCTTGAGAATGAATACTTGACCCTTCTGAAGTGCTTCGATGAGAGAAGGATCAGAGAGAAGAGGAAGTTCATTCAGTCTTCGATGCTTACGAAGCTGCAATCGATTGGATACGGTAGAGAGAGAGAGGGGGTACCTTTCTCCTCTTGATCTGTTTGGCAGGAGGAATAGGCTGGAGAAGAGCTGGGAGAGGAGAAGGAGTGGTAGGAGGGAGAGTGGAGAGAGGGGGAATGAAGGGAGGGAAGGGAGTGGTAGGGGAGGAAGAATCGAGGATCAGACGTTTTCGTTTGTCTGCAGGAGAAAGAGTTCGTTCGAGACGAGAAACCTGGAATATGGGAATAGTTCTCACGAGTTCATCTTATGATTTACACCAGGAGTATTTTCCAGAGAACTGGAAGACAGACCTCATCCCTCAATTGTTCGTATTCCTTCAACAATTGGGCAAGTCCTTCATCAGATGGATTCGTATTCCTCACTCCGGCATAACGAATACGAGGAAGATGCGCCTACGAATGGAATAGATGAAGACTCTCGAGATAACAGATTCGAAGAGATCGACAATTAGATATCATTTGCTTTCAGATATACCTAACAAGGTTGCACGGCTTCTCATATAGAAGCCCGATAATTAATTTAAAGCCTTAGAAAAAAATTGAGCTTCGAGGTGTTTGCAAACATTCTCCAATTGAATCATTATAACAACGGCGATCCCTATCTGCAATTGAGATGAAAGGAGAGAGAGAGAGAGGGGGAGGAGGAGGATAAATATCAGTTTTGCCTTTCTCCTTTGGCAAATCTCTCCCCCTTCCTTGAAAAGGAGTGAATTGGATGATGGAACGGACAAGAGATAAGGAAGAGAAGGGAGAGAGGAGGGAGGGAGAGGAAAGAGTTGAACTGAGATTACGGCATGATAAATTAGAGGATCGATTGGAGGGACGAAAGAGGAGATCAACTGGAATAGGAAGAGGAAAGACCTACAGTGTCAGAGAGGGAATACACGCAATGGGGAATGAGCGGCATGATTCACAGAAGGGGAGACTATGGAAGGAGACTGAACTGAGATTAGATCTTACATTGAGTAATCTCCCCGCTTCTCTCGCTATCTCCCTCAATTGCATCTCATTCCTCGAAGTAGCCAATTGAGCTTGAGATGGAGCCTGAACATCGTCTCGATATCGATTGGCCTGAGAGATTCAATGAACCAAGGAATACGGTAGTGATATACCTCTCTGTGGTACGGTAGATGGAGAGATTGCATCGCATATCCATCGTAATCTTCAGTAGCTGCCGAATCGATAGTAGTGGAAAGAGAGGAGTAAGGTAGAAGAAGGAAGAGTAAAAGGAAGAAAGGTGAATTCATTGAGTGTCCCATTCGAGTACAATGAGATCTCTCTCATCCACTATTTCTCCCACTTTTTTGGTTGCCATTCCATTGCCCGCCCCTCTTTCTTCCTTATCCCTTCCTCCTATCTCAATTAGCCATGAGCTGATTAGAACGACCATTTCAACATTGTTCCAATCCCGAATGGAAATTGGAAAGAGCTGAGTGCGAGTGAGAGAGACATTGAGGAAGAGGATCAGTCTGTAAGAAAGCTCACTCGATTGTGATGAATACCTAGACAATTCATATTGAACTATCTTCATGTAAAGAATAAGTGGCTTGAGTACCGTAGATCGTATTCTCTTGAGATTATTTCCAAATGGTCTTCGCAGAAATGATCAAAGATCTGTGATGCATTTCGATAATTCGTTGCAATCCGGAAGGGCCCATGTTCATTCTCTACTCCACTCTCCTTCTCATTCCCATGGTCTCAAATCTGTTCCACTCTTCCTTCCTCTGACCTTTCGTTTCAACATTTTCTCGATCATTCTCGTTGTCCTTCCCGATCTCGTTGATTACAACGAGAAAGGAAGAGTATAAATGGCTGCTTGCCCTTCCCGACTTTGATCCGTTCCTTCCCTTCCCTTCCCCTCCCCCCTCCCTCTCTCCATCATGAGACTCGCTTTACTACTGCCTATTCTCGTCGTTCTGTGAGTTACAGTCATTCACCCTCCGATTTTCCTTCGAAGAATGTCGTAGACTAATCATACTTTCTTGCAGAGTTCGAACGGAGGAAACGACTGTGAGTGTGAACCATTTCTGAATTGATTCATTCTTCCGCAGTTCACTTTTCATTCTTGTAACTCCCCCTAATCATAAATCTCCTTGTGTTTCCATCAGGAGAAAAAGGCAGAGCGAGATGCCCGTCAGATCGAAGAGATAATAGTGACTGAAGATGAGAATGAGTTGAGTCCCCAACAATTGGATGCCCAGGATGAACCATTGAGAAGCACTCTTCACAATGGACCTCTCTCACAAACTGTCACTGAGGTTAGACATCCGAAGCATCAAGGGAAATGCGTGACCCTCCCATCCTCATTTCAGTTGGGTGGTCGTCCGATTCTCTCTCAGGCATTCGATCTAGGAAAGGCGACAGCCAATGAACCGTATCGAATTGTGAGAAGAGAGAGACTTCGTCTTCCCACGTATGTCCATGATGTAGTAGGAGGAGTCACTCCTCAACCTCTTCCCTTCCCTTATCCCGTCTACCCTTATCCTCCCTATCCCCTCCCCTATCCTCCCTACCCCTATCCCGCCTTCTACCCTCCTCATCCTTAGACGAACGAACTCCATCATTGATTAGTCATCATCTTGATCTCATTTCTTATCGGTTTGGTCTGCAAATTTGGGTCTCGGATAGTTCCTTCCCTCTTTTCCCTCCACTGCAACCCTCCCTTGTCTGTACATTTACTGTTGACTTCTCGTTCCACTATTTATTACATGGCCTCGATTAAATATGGGATGTTACACTTTCCCAGTGGATGAATCGCCCTTCCTCTGGCATGGAATGTACAGATATCAATGAGAACAGAAGAAATGATTAGGCCTCGTATAATTGATGGAAGAAGGATCGAAAGTCAATGATTGCTTTCCTTTTCGTCTCTTCCACTTCATTGTCCACTAGTCCACTTTGTCTCTTCGGATTCAAAGGAGGCGAAGGAATCTTCGGAATGAATGCCTTAATTCTCGTTCTTTAGTCTGCATTCCATGATCTTTGATCTACCTGAGGTGGAATAGGGAATTTCTCATGTTTCTCACTATTAGGAATATCGAGAGGAACAAAGGAAAACTTGGGATGGAAGCGAGGATTTAGTGCGAAATCGACCTGAAGAATTCAATGTTGAGAATAAAGTGAAGAGTTCCTACTTTCTTTCCGAAAACCGTTTGAGTGTCAAATAGATTGGTAGTCTCGGCTATTCTACTCGATCCTCCCATTGGTCGATTAGTAGTAGTAGAAGGAGGTGCAGTTGTCGTCGATGTTGTCGTGGAGAGAGTCGTCGTCTGAATCAAGAAGAAGGATTATCGATTGGCTAGAATGATCTACCGTGAAGATATCGGGATCGATCTTAGCTCGTCTCACTGGTTCACTTGTCGTCGTTACTCTGAAAGGGACAATATTAGAATGAGATGGAATGGGAACGATCTTCTCACTGAGTGGTGGTTGTAGTAGAAGGAGTGGTCGCAAGTGTGGTAGTGGTGGTGCTCTTCTCAGTGGTAGTCATATCTCCCGTGAATCCCATTGGTCCCATCACTCCATTCACATTCGTCCGATGCCATTTCCCCGCAGTCTTCACAACGGGGGTCCAGGGTCTACAACGGATAATATTACTCAACGATAAGATCATCGGTCTCTTGTTTATTTTTAGAGTTTCGACCGTTGCATTTACGAGGGAAGTCCATGAGAAAACTGTCCATGAACTGCAGTCACGGTTAGAAATGCATAGTGTGTAACAAGGAAACAACTTTTGCGCTTGGACACACTTCATTCTGCAATCTAGATACCTCCTACTTTCCCTTCGATGCCTTCCACATTCGAACACATTTTCACAATTGACTGCTTCAAATTGAGTGAAAATAGCTGACCGAAGAGGTACATTGGCAGGTCTCGTTAGATCAGAAGGAGGACCACCTCCAGGAAATAGAAGATGAGAAGTGAAGAATACTCTTCCATCGGAGAGTTCCCCCACTCGATAGAATAGATCGGGATAGGGGGAATTGGCCATGTACGGAGGAGGGCCAATGAAGGAATTGGATGGATCGATTCGAGGAGGAGTGACTGATCTACAGAGAGATCATAATTACTGATGGTGAATGATGATGAATGAGTACCTTTCCTCATGGACTTCAATAGTCTCAGAAGCAACGATAGATGCAAGAAAGGGGAAGAGTATCATGGGAAAGGAAGGGAAAGTGGAGGGAACACTCTCACTCTTATAATCTGCCCTCTTCGAACTTCTTCCCTCTATTGTCTCATCGAGTTCAGATTTAGTGAATACTCGATAGCAAGGAAGGAAAATCGGCGTGAAACAGCTCATTAGTTCTTGAAACTTGCAATCTATCCCATGCACTTGTTTGACCATTCACATTCCTCCACTATCCCCATTATACATCTCATTTGAGAATTATTCAATTCATTAGTATAAATAAAAACAGCTGTATTTATCGTACAAATCAAAGTGTAACAATCTCTAGACAGGGTATCTCAACAAGGAACGATAACACGTTTAAGTAATGGCAACGTATCAAGCACCGAATATATCTCTAACCGAGTCTCTACATGCAATAATCTAACCAGTCTACTCTTATTATTACTGTATCTCAAGATGTCCTTCTCTCAGAGAGGAGCAGTGTGAGTGGAGGCAGGTTCCAACACGAGGACTGTTCTGCAAGGAGAGTCACTTCCTTCCTCCATCCAATCAGTCAATCCACTCACCTCGATGGAATGTACACACACAAATGGTGAGATCTCTCAGCATATTGACTCTTGAATGTGTGATATTTCGACTTGGGATCGACTCTCGAGTGACCTCCGTACTTTGCATCGTCCGAACAGAGGGCAATTCCGAATCTGAGACATCTTATTGAATACCCATTCCATTCAGACAAAGGGATACGGTAATACACCCGGTAGGAGCAGTAGATCACTCACTCATTCGCGTAGTTCACTCCCACTTTGTAGTCTGCGAAGCTCTTCTCGTGATGGAAATTGAATATGAATAATAGTGATCCTCTCTCGAATACAATCACTTTGTCTCCCTGATGTTTCCATGACACATACGCCTGAAAACAATTCGGAACTGTTTCATCCACGAGTCATGAATACTAACATTTCCCTTATGGAGGAATCCATGCTTCTCCTCCAATAGATTCATCGATCTATCCCATTCATTGAGGAACTTGTATCTGAAATTGAGATGAACTCCCTTCTCTCCTCTCTCTCTCTCCTTCCTCACCTCAACATCTCATCATCAGCTAGATTGAACTGTCTCCTTGCATAATGGAAGCTCTCTCCATTTCCTTCTCGAGGGAAGTCCAACCACTCAGGATGACCGAATTCGTTTCCTGCAATACTCATCCCTTCCCCAATCAGATCTCTTCCCTCTTTCTACCAATGAAATTGAGCCATGCTTCTCCTCCCAATCCCATAGTTAGCAATCTGATCTCCTTGTGGAATGCCAATCCCCTTTCGATGATGGGAGTCAGAGGAGAGAGACACGACATGAAGTCGTACATCTCTGAAAGAACCAACGATATCATCATCAATGACTCCTCTTTCCCTCCCTTCTCCCCTCATCCTCACCCTTATCCATCATCCAGAATGCAAGAGTCTTGTCTCCCACGAGTGCTTGATCGTGAGACTCCGCATATGCAACGTGACCTTCCTTATATCTGTAATCCACTCCTTCCTCCCTCCTCTCACTCCTCTCACTCACCTTCTATTCTCGAGAGTGTGTACAATCTTATCTAGATCCCAGTCTTCGTCCTTCTCATGCTTCAATAACTTAATCCACATATCGGGGATGGCCATGGCCAACCGATAGTCGAATCCCTGTCCTCCCTCACACACGGGACGACACAGGGCAGGCATACCAGACACTTCCTGAGAGGGGCATCGATGGGGGGAAAGGCGAGGGGGGGATACCTCAGCAATGGTGATCATGAATGGGTATTTGTTATGGAGGAAGTGATTGGCAAGAGTGAGATACACGATGGAATCACTGTCTGCATTCAATCCAAAGTACATAGGATATCCTCCAGCGAAGTCATCGTCTGAATGAAGAAGAGGAGATAGAGAGGAGGGGGGATTACTGACTCATTCCATGTGAGTGGTAGATCATTGAAGTTACGCCATCGAATCGGAATCCATCGAATCCATACTCATCGATCCACCATCGAAGATTCGAGAGAAGGAAACGGAGCACTTCGATTCTTAACGAGAAATTCACACAGAAATGGGAGGGCTCTTACTTAGTATAATCGAATAGACGCGAATCCCACAGATTGTGATATCCTCTGGCTGATCCGTGGAAGTAGCAATCTGTTGTGCCATCCCACTCATTCAGACCATCCAAAATGTTCTGAATAGAGATGGAGATGGAGAGAAGAGAGGAGGGACTCACCTTGGATGCATGGGAATGGACAACATCGAGGAGGATAACGAGACCGAGAGAATGCGCCTTATTCACGAGATAACGGAGATCATCCGGAGTACCGCATCGACTAAATTCATTCCCATCTCTCTCATTCAAACAAGCAATATTCATACCTCGATGCACCGAAGAAACTAGTGACTTGATATCCGAATGAAGCATAGTAGACGTGTTCCATCACTGCCATCAATTGAATACAATTGTATCCTGCAAGGGTCCATCAATCGATATCTTTCTATCGTAATCCTTATACCTTGCTTTGCGATTCTAGGGATGACATCATCTGCGAATGCACGATATGTGTTCACCTTTCCCTCGGGCGAAGAGATGCCCACATGGGCCTCGTAGATTCGAAGGGATTTTGGTCTTTCAGGATGATTGTTGGTCAGATCGACCCGAGTAGGGGGATTGTACATCTCCTTAACGGAAAATTACTGTATCACATTTTTAATTAACATCGAACCTGATGATATACAACGGAATCGGTTGGCCTGGTGACATATATGGCCCATGGAGACAACTTGAGAGTGGTCTTTCCATCCTTGGTCACAGCCGTCTTCAGTTTCGAACCGTGCTTGATTCTGCACGTTCCATCCTGGGCAGGGGGAATCGATAGGGCGAACCGACCGAATTCTCCCTTCGTATACACATTAGCGGTCTGATCCCAGTTATCTGAATTGTCGATCGATCGGTGGAAAAAGAAAGAGATAACTGACTGAAATCACCGACGAGGGCGAGTGAATCAGCCCCTGGTGCCCACTCGAGACTCCTCACACTTCCATCCGATTCAACGTGCAGTCCAAATTCATTGTATGCACTCGTGAACTTCTCGATCCCACCACACTAAATTATTGGCAAGGATAGGGGTAAGCTTACTTACATACAAACCTTCTCGATCTTCTTGAGTGTTTCTTGGAAGACAGTGTATCGACGACTGATCTCACCCTTGAAGGGATCGAGATAAGGATCCAGCTGGATTAGGTCGAACAACTTGGGAGGGATAGTTTCCACTTTCATCCTCTGCAATGGGGAGTAATCACGTAACGTTACGTAACGAGTGGCGGCTATCTAGCAAGGTTCACGCACGAGAGAGAGATAAATGTTGTTTACAACGCAAAGTTCGCACAGACCAATAACAAATTAGGAAATATAAGACAGTCCACGCGTTCAACCGAAAATTTCACAAGAGACGAAGGTATGATTAATCACACGAAAAGGATAAACAACTCTAAAAATCGATAAGTAGGTCAAAATTCGAAAGCCGACAAAATAAAATCAGTTTTTGAAACATCGTGAAGGAAACGTCGTGCCAACACTCTTCACCCTCTACACTACGATCGGCAACGTTTTTGATTTATCGATTTTTATTTATTTTTGATAATTTTTTCCATATTCTTAAAGCTATTGTTGCCCCCATGCAGTTCCATTTTATATGATATCGAAGGTTTATCTGTATTGATTGAATTCACAGCAACATCTACAATTCATTTTTTGCTGGTTTTATGATTTTGTATTCGCGTTTATTGTTGTTTGCCCTATTTTACAGAGATGTAACTACATTGTTTGCATTCCAGGGTACTAGATCAGTGATCATGGGAGCTCTAAGCAAGGCTGCTCCGGTGCTGCTCCGTCCTTCACTGAGACAGCTTCCCTTCGTCCGATTCTCCCATGCTCATCTCTTCCGTAAGAGACCCGGACAGTTGATCGTGAATAGGATCAAGGATCTCTCTCACTTCTACATGATCGGCATTGGATTCCTTCCCTGGTTGGCCGTCGTCACTTATGCTCACATCGTGTATGGGCCTTGCGAGCTGACTGACATCCCCAAGGAGGTATTATATTAAAACAAAAAAAACTCTTTATCATAGAATACTTACACTTCGATTTCGGAGATTTAGTTAAACAGAATGTTGTCATTTTTGTTTATTGCATAATTTTTATAGGGTCCCGCTCCTCACTACTGGCAGTACGAGCGTACTCCCGTCAGGTATGCTTATTTCACTCAATTTCGTCTTTTTTATAAGTTGTTAGTGAATAATTTATCAGATACTAGTAAACCTCACAATCGTAGGCAAAGTATAGGCAACAATATTTCTAGAAAACACAGAGACTTTAAAATAATGTTGCAGACAGTGGTGGGCGAAGTGGTTCGGAGTGTCCGACATGGAGCACCACGAGAGAAATCTTGCTTACTACGAGAAGCAGGGAATCGTCTCTCGATGGAGGTAAGATATTCAATCAGAATGAGGAAATGATTCCATGGAATCACTACTAATGCACCGTATTTATCTCGCAAATTGCTCATTTGTTGGCATTTTTCTCCTCTTATTTCATGAGTGTTATCACCATTTTGAACAGTTTCTTAAGTTAATTAATATTGATAGTAGTATAATTGCAGACAGGTGGAGGATCGTGTGAAGCATCTCGAGGGAGAGCGTCTCGACTACAAGGGATGGTCGTACCAGCCAGTGTCCTCCTCTTGGGTCGACTATGGAAGATGGCAGGCAGTGAGAATGAGAGATCAACACGAACAGTTCGGACACTACTCTCAGTAGAGAGTCGCCCTCTTCCTTTCGAGATAGGCTAAATAACACCTGTTCAATCCGTGCCTGCATTCTCGACTATTCTGTTAGTAGGCAACATCCAAATCTCAGTTCGTCCGTATTTCTAGTTGTAGTCTTTTCTTCGTTTCGATAAAATGTGTGCATCGTCACTATTGTTTATTGTGTACTCTGTCCATTCGTCCCCATCGACAAAGATACCTGTGAATGGCTGATAAAGATAACCACTCAACTGATTCCAGATTGATCACATGTACAGTAGCTCCACTTCCATACGAGGTGTGTCCACCTTCTAGACTATCGATCGAGGGTAGATCAATTGCAGAGTGAGTAAAGCATGCTCGAGTCCCTTGTAACATGGGTACTCAACAACTATGTCGGAGACTATCTTGAGAATTTGAACACTGATCACATATCTGTCGCCCTTTTGTCCGGTTAGTGACCTATATGTAAGAGAGGCTAACAGGAATCGATACAGGCCAAGTTGAACTAGAGAATGTCCCACTCAAGCAGTCTGCATTGAGGAAGTTGGATCTCCCTCTCACGGCAAGGATACGGTAGAGAATAATGTATTAGGTATTGTTTTCTAGGTGAAGAGTGGAGTATTGGGGAAGTTGACTCTGAGCGTTCCCGTGACTCGAGTGAGGAGTGAAGCATGGACACTCCGATTAAGTGATGTTCTGGTACTACTCGGACCAGAATCATCATGTAAATACGATGCTGAGGTGGGAAATGAAGAATGATGGAAATGTGGAATCAATTAATATTTAAATGTTTGAAGGTGGAAGAAGCGGGAGATCAAACAGGGAAACAGTCTCAACTCGATGAATTGGAGAAACTTCATCACGTAAGTAGAAAAAGGAATACGGTAGAAGGATGAGTATCGATTAAGAGCGAATTAGCTCAATCTATGGGATTGACTGTGCCTGCAGAAGTGGATAATTCGTGGTGGGGTGCATCCCTTCTATCTACAGTACTCAATAACATCCAAGTACGGTAATCAATCGTATAATTGAATCAATATCGAGTTCTCAGTTGATCATCTCTAATGTTCATATTCGATACGAGGATTCCACCTCGATTGGGGGTAGATCATTCTGTGCAGGAGTGAGAATACAGAATGTTGTGGTGCAGACGACGAATCATCGATGGGTACGGTATCTTTTTCGAATATTGATTAATTCATTCCTTTGGTATAGAAACCAGGATTCGTGGAACCAGTCGAAGGTGCGAATGTATTCAAGAAATTGGAGTTGAAGGGATTTTCGTTTTATTGGAACTCAGGGGAATCACTCTCTCCCAATGTGAAGAGTGTGAAGGAAATACAAGTGAGTTAATGTGAAAGACAGATATATTTCATATATATTTGTTTGCCAAAAATGTAATAGTGAGTATGAATAAGGAGTAAGGGAGATCTTCTTGAGGGTCTTCTTTCTCCCGAGAACATGGGTACTAATTCGTATGTCGTTGCTCCTTGTTGCATCGAATTGAGAATGGAGAAGAACACGAGTAAACTGCCACTCAAGGAGAAAATGCCTCGATTCAAGGTGAGAGAAAGAGAGAGTCGTTGAGACGATGAATGTTGTGAGAAGAAGTCAAGAGAATGTCTCTGACAACGAAAGAATTTGTGATGTTGAGTTTCTTCTTCGCCCCGAGACGATCGCCCTCGAATTATCGGGAGTGCAGATGAGAGATATGAGAGCCGTGACTAGAGAATGGGCTAGATTCGAGAGAGCAAGACCACATCGAAAATGGAGACCATCAGGAGAAATACATGGAAAGTGAGTGAACGAATCAAGGGAAGATTAAATGTCAATGTCAATATTCCAGTGCTAAAGAATGGTGGATCTTCGCTAAGAATCGAATAGTTGCAGAAGGGAAACTCGATTCATTCCGGTGAGTATCATTCGTATCCCGTCCCTCTCTTCCCTTCCCTCCATAATCTCCTCCTCAGTCGCACTTGGTCCTTCGCCCTTTCTCGTGCTCATCATCTCAATGTGTATGCACGAGCGTATAAGAGGAGATTGCTGTCTCTCGTCCATTCAGCTCTTCCTACTCCTTCGTCAGTTTACTATTTCAATTGTGTCTCATTGCAAATTTTTTTGTTGAATGATAGCTATTCAATATATTTTTATTGATTTGAGGGGCGAATCATCGAAAGGAGGGGAGACGAAAGAGGAGACGATTGGTTCGAAGGAGGATAAGATGGTGATGAGACAGATTGAGAGAGACGCCCAATACTCATTCAATGTAAGCTTTTTATGTCATCCTTTTCGTGAATTTAATATTAGGGAAATAATCGTTGAAAGGTTTTTAAAAATCGTAATGCATTCAAAAAATGCCATTAATCTGTTTTCGCAAACTCGCTCACGTAGTTCTCGAAGATGGGAGGGTGGATTTCGAATGAGGTGGACACTTAAAAGTGCACAAGTGTGTAATTGCAGGAACTCTCCATTATCCGTGACGTCGTCTTCTCTCGACTCATTCGGGAGAATCGAATTGATTCTGGAAAGATCGAAGGGGAAGATGAGATTCCCTTTGAGAGTATCACTACTGAGGAAATTCCCAATGATGATGGAAGAGAGCAGACTGCTAATGGTCAGATATTTTCTTCATTAATACAATATTGTTAATATGGCGAGAGAGATATGCTGAGGCTACTCGGAGAGATGGATATATTCGCAGGCGGAGGAGGTCTCTATGCATGGATGACTTCTTTCTTCTCATCCGCCATCGAAGAAGGAGAAAATGAGGATAAGAAATACGATTTCGGAATCGATCTCAGTGAGCTGAGGAGTGATCTACCGAGTGATCTGAGAGAAAAAGAGAAGGAGGTCAGACATTGACTAAATAATAAATATAAATAAAAGTGTTGTCGAAAAGATATTTTTAATTTTCACTTTTAAATGCTTAATTATTGAGATGGACAAAGAGCTACTGGAAGTTCTGCATGATTCATGGGACGATTCGACCATTCTTCGAAAGGATTTCCTCCTCGCTGATATAGCCATGAGGATAGACCATATCACTCTCAGACTCGTCGATTCAAGTGTAAGGTTTATTACTCCGTTGGATAAAACCACAGATAGAAGTGGAATAATTCTCCTTTAATGGTCATTCGTCTCAGAGTTCATCGTCATCCTCTCGAGAAGGTCGAGTATTGGCAGTCGATCTAATGGGAGTTTCATCCCAAGTCGAAGTTTCCCCTCGTACTCATTCCATCTCTCTCTCCCTCTCTGTCCACGATGTGTCACTCCAGAGATTGCAGATTGCACCATCCACTCCGGTGAGTACGGTAGGGAGAAGGGCACGGTTTAATAATCTTATGTTGTTGCTTTTTTCTGGCTTTTCTTCAAAAATTAAAATTCACTTATTCGTTCGTCGATATCTCAAGCAGGGATCTGTCGTGTCTTTGTTTCCTCATAAATAATAGTAATTGTCAGAGTGGAGAGGAGGAGGATTCTTCACTGATGTACTCACTGGCAGAATACACTAACATTCTCTTTGCCATGGGAAGAGATCAGAAGAAGGACGGAGAGGGAGAAGCACTATTCAAGTATGTCTCTTGTCTCCTTTCTATCCATGCATCCTTACTAGTAGTATCTTTCCTACGTTTTTGAGGATATTTTGTCAAAGGTAATTATCTCAATAATCTCTCTTCAGACTCTTCTACAAACGTCGATCAATCCAAAATGTGCGCCATTCTATCGAAGCGTCCTTTAGACCACTTGCAGGAATGTATGATAAGGTTACTTTTATTATATTATTTTCGAATCAGCGAATGCGAATAGTTAATTGATGAATAGTGATGGATGAGTATCAGGATGCATTCGCTGGTCTGGTCGCTCTTTTCTCCGATGGAGATGTCGATGAAGAGATGGATGAGACTGAGGAAGAGAAGAGGAAGAAGAGAGTGAATGCAAGGACGAACACTCAAGTCAATGCATCCATTCGATTCCCCGCTGTCAGTGCACTTACTATTCCAGTAGTTTCGACACTCTTCAATTCATACATAATTAAATAAATGCATTTCAGGTGAAATTGGAGGTTCGAAAGTGTGGAGAAGGACTGATTGGAAGAGCGATCGAGGGAGAAGAAAGTAGAGCCATTGCTACTCTCGCTGTCGATGAGATGATGGTAGTGGTAGAGAGTAAAGAGGAAGAGGTCACTCAGGTAAGGAGAGATGGTAGTGAGGAGAGAGAGGGAAGGGAAGGGAGTACACTGATCAATTGCAGACTCGAATCTCCATCGGACATATCGAATTGGAAGATAATATGGAGGAATCTTCTCATCCTCTTCTCACTACCAAGACCACCCATAGGATTAGTGGGGATACGGTAGGCAGACAGCTATCGAGAAATGGTGGTGTAATCTGTGAATGTGCAGCACACTTCTCTCTCATCTTCATGGCCTCAACTACACACTTCATCTACAGATGATTCCTCCCTCTCGTCTTCCCTTCCCCAATCAAATGGAAGGAGTAATGAGAAGAGTAAGCATCTTATGATGGAGGAAAGGGAATAGGGAAATATTGATGATCATGTCAGAACAAAATGGTATTTATCCTTGCTTCATCATTCCGATTTCTCCCTTTGTGATAGGATATCCTCGGATGACGATAATGCGGGGGAGTAGGATCTGTTGCTATGCATTTATCCCTTTCTTCTCCTTACTTCTTCTTGTGATCCGGATACATGGTGTATCCGGAATGGATTGGGATAGTGGGAAACCCCCGTTATACGGTCCTTTTTACACGTGGGAATCGAGGGAGAATATGGAGTTGTTGAGAGACGCCAAGGGCGGAGACAACACTCTACAACCTCTGCCATCCGACAGGAAATGAGATTGACGAGATGAGTAGGTGGATCAAGGATTGAGCGAGGGAAGGGTCTCTCTCTCCTCAGAGAGAGGGAGAAGGGAAATGAGTAGAGTAGAGAGAAGAAGTGATGGGAAGTGTCATGCGGAGTGACGATTTCCTGTTATGATCATCTTCAATTCCAGGAGAAGAATTGACCGAGAGGAAGACGAGTACCGTAGTCGAGAATGGTCGATCCAATGAAGTTACCGTACTATGCACCATGTATGGAGAGACCCTCACTGAGAACAAGGTCAGGTATTACATCCCAGACAATGGATAGTATCAATGTCTTTCAAATGAAATGTCCCCGCCATACGTGTCTTTGAAGGGATGAATATTGAATGAGTGGTTGAGTTGTGGTGGGATCTCAAATATTCGCTGTCCCTTCCCTGTTGTTCCCTCTTAAGGAGAACAGTTATTGTTGCGCTTGTTCGATGACATTTAGAGGGAGATGAAGAAGGATATACATGAGAGAAGAAAATAGGGAATAATGGTAGGCAGATTTGAGGAGTGAATGACAGGGGAGTATGGACAGTACTGGATATTAATGGAGAGACGAAGATGGGGAGGGGACTTCTCGTGGTATTTGAGGGAGTGGATAGAATGGGATAATAAGTAGTGGATTGAGGTATGCAATGAGAGATAACAGTGCCCAATCGAATTTATGACGATAGAAGAGAGGGATTGATGATGGATTGAGAGGGATGATCAATGGGAAGAGAGGTAGATCACATTGGACGGTCGAATAGTTGAGATCTCCATTGATTGAGACGAAGCATCGATCCTCCTTCTGATCGCTTCCCGAATCTGATTAAGTTATTCATTAGAAAGACACTTAATATGTGTAGATCTTGTGCCTTTTTGGAATGTAGTTTCTGATTTCCGATTGCTATTCGTCAGCAACTGTTTTCGTTGCATCTCGAAGGGGGCTATTAGGATGACAGTGAGGGGATGAACCCCTTATTAGTGTTGCCCCCTTAGAGTTTCGAAAGCATCTGACTCTGATTGTGGGTGATAATCGACGAAGGAAAGAAGGAAGTTCTGATGACGAGGGAGGTCTACCATAAAACTGTACCAACGACATGTTGAATATAAGTAGTGACATTTTGATGATGCTTTGATCCAATGTGATATAACCTCCTCACCTCATTCTTCCTCCCAGAGTCTGCGATTTAAGATCATGGATTATATTGAAGGGAGCATCTCGACGATCCATGAGAATGGGATGGTAGTCATCTGAATGGATGGTTACGGTAGAGATAGGGTATACTGTAGATGGTACTGTGAGGAGATCAGAAATATCAACTCACCGAACGCTTGTACAGTGCAGAAAGTGATAAGGAGAAGAGAGAGAAGGAGGGCCATCTGAATAAGGGAGGCCATTGGAATGAAGGAGGAATGGGTAGAGATCGAGGAGATAGACGAAGAAAAGGGGGAGGAGTCAGAGGAGAGGGAGAGAAGGGTTTGGAAGGAGGGATGAGGGGGGAGTGATGACAGACCTCATGGAGGACGAGGAGATCTGATGGAGAGGGGGGGGGGGGTAATGGATGTGAGAGGGACGGATATCCCGAACAGATATCGTGTATTCAATAGGAGATATCTTTGTTCTGAGAGAACACGTCGTTGCATAGAATAAATGAAATGAATGGACTCGTCATTTCGATATCTCCAGAAACTGAATTCATCTTCAGTTTTCTTTTTCTTTAAAAAAACTGATTCTTTGTTAATTCATGGTCTTTCATTTCAGAGAAATATGACGATGGAGGTGGAATTGAATGGAATGGAAATGGGAATGAGTAGAAGAAGTTGGAGTGCATTACTCGATATAATGGGAGTGATCGGAGTAGAAGAGAAGGAGAAGGAGAAGGAGAAGAGTGAACTATCCAAGGGAGGGAAGAGTAAGTGATCATTCAAAGAAGGAAGAAATGAACCTATTCTGTCCCATCCTTCCATATAGTTAATCTCCCGATACTGCCCCATTTATTCCCCTCCATCCATCTATTTCCATGTCTTCCCTGTCTAATTTAGCTGCACGTATTCAAGAATTGGAAGAGATGCCTTTTTGTAGTCTCGAGGGAACATTTAAAGTTCATCCGATCGGAAATGATAGTTCGAATGAATTCCCCTTCTTCTTCTTGCAGAATCGTCAATGGAAGTGTCCCTTCGACTCAATTCCTTCATCGTTCATATGGAATATCCAGGAGTTGCCTATCGATTGGGATCACTCGTCTTCGATGATTTCACTCTGAGCACGATCGTTAGTTATTCCTGCTCTATTTCACACACTTTTTGGCATGAGAAACGTCTGAAACTACGTCGATTCTCATGAAAAGGGGGTGGGAATGAGAGAAAGTGTATGGTGATGATTGATGATGCACATAAGATGTTGGACCAAATGTGATTACGGTAGTCGATTGCAGACTGGTGACTATGTGAACGAAAAGGAATCGATGACGATAGATGCTGCATTTTCATCCCTTACTGTAGTCGATCGATCTCCCCACTCGATACAGTATGACACGAGGATGGTATTGAGTGGAGAGAAGACCAAGATGCGAATCGTCAAGTGAGTTTATTATGTCGTGTTGTTTTGTTTTCTAATGTGTCACCTGCTGGCTGATTGGTGTGTGACTACAAAGTGATGAGACTTGGTCTGAGATGGGGGTTGTTTCAATGAGAGAGAAGGGAAAGTTGTAGTGATGTTGTGGGAATTCATGCGCATTCTACTATCGTCATTCATTCCAACTTTGATTACTTTTTGAACCGAGACGAGAAAAGAAGTGTCAAGTATAGATATCCGCTATGAGTATTCACGGAAAATAGACGATACCGGAAAGAGGAGGGGAAATAGAATGATGAAATGGAGTAGAAACTGATAGACAAACCAATCTTGGATTGTATACACGAGGGATACGGTAACTGATAGTCGCTCTGTTGAGGTACGGTAAGACTGCATCAGAGGAGTGTGATATGCGAGTGGGATTGGAAAGTGGAGAAGGAACTCGTCTCATCTATACTCATACCCATCGATATCTCTGTGCACTCATGGACTTCTGGTGTCAATTCGCTGAATTACACGATCTGATCAACAAGAGCAGACAGGAGAAGGTATCTTGGAAGAGAGGAGACTGTGACCTACCTTGCTCCTCTCTCTCAGATGGAACAGGGAGGAAGAGCCAGAGTTCTGCTCGATTTCAAACTGCCGTGTATGGTGGATATCGTAGTGCCGAGGAGTTATCAAGATGAGAGGGCATTGGTATTATCGGCCAAAGGTGAGGAAGAGTGAAGAATATCTCACACAATTCATGTCGAATTGCAGGAGTGGGAGTGCACAATAGTATAGAATTGGCGTCGTCTCTGAGTGATCTCCTGGATGAACTCTGTCTCGAGAGTGAAGACGAGAACGATGTCGATTGTCTTCTCGATAGAATGCAATTGACACTCACTGCAGTCACTCTCCATGATGGAATGAGAAGAGAACCAGGAGTCCAAGTGAGATCACCTATTCATGTTGCCCAGTGCACTCTCCTCACCATTGTATCATCTTCCTCCTCCTGAATTAAAATGATGGTTGAATGTGCATTTCTTCAGCCGATGGATCCATCCAATCGACTGCTCGACTTCTCTTCTTTCTGCATCGAAGTTTCTCCATCCAACTTCTTCTCCATTCCAATTGATTTAGAAGTTACTGCTCTCAGAAATTTAAGCAATGAGGAATCGCATGCAAGTGAGTTGCTCGACTGCTTTATGATGAATTCATTCCCATTTCAGTCCCCGATATGTCGTTCCTCATTACAATGCGTCGATTCCGATGGGAAATGACATCGAGATTCTTCAAATTACTCAGAGGAATTCTGGAATTGAATCTGGGAGAGCCGTTGATCCCATCTCCAGAGACAATTCCCATTGAGATTCTCTCTCGACCAGCCCTCACTGTCGTGAGTATCTCCCCCATCTCCCTCTATCCCCTCTAATCCTCTCAGGAAGTGGGATCGGACAAGCGATATCAGACCCTCTCGATCCGAATCCAATTGGAGGAAGTGGTGGCAGAGTGTTGGATCGGAGTGGGAGGAGTGGACGAGACGACCGTCGCCCCTCTATGCACTATCCATTTCGTGCAAGTGAGTAGGGGAGGGATGGGTTGAGGGGAGAGAAACAAGAATGAGAGAAATGATGCAGGCCCGTCTCTCCTTCGATGCGTCAACTGATGGTCAAGCAGAGATCGATCTGATCTGTGAGAGGGCGACCATTGTGGATAGAAGAGAAGGAGGAGTAAGGGAGGAATATGGATATGTCCTCTCTCCCATTGACACGAACAGTACCAAGTGAGTAGAGGAGACAATGGATAAGTGACTCTTCTTCTCTCTTTCGATTGATGGGAGAAGCTCATCTGATGCTGAGGAAGGACGAATCGCCCCTTCTCACTGTCGTCATTGTCAATGCAAGGATTATCGTCGTGCCCGATCTACTCAATGATATCAAGGACTTCATACTCATCTCTCCCCATGGTTCGCCCCCCCCCCCCTCCTCCCCCCTCCCTCCTCCCTGATGAGTGAATGGTTGCAGATGCTCCTGGTATTCCCGATTCATCTCGATCTCAATCGGGAGTGATCAATAGATCAATCGTAGCTCCGTCCATTCCTCCTCAAGGACCACCCAATCACATTAAGGTGACGAAGGGAATGAGAATGAGAGGGAATAATAATTGGTTGATTCAGTTGACGATGCGTGATTCCTCCCTGATCTTCCTCGAGAAACCTCTTGAGAAGGATTCACTCGCATTGGTCGCCCATACGACGACAGTCTTGCAGATGACGGAGCATGGAGGGAATCTGAATGCGACTCTCGAGATTCAAGTGAGCATCACAGTGGATATCCCATCCTCTCTCTCTTCTCTCTCCAGGGAATGTCGTTCTCATGGTGTGGAATGGACGAGGAATGGCGTCGAAGTGTCTTCTCCAATGAATTCTCAGCCTCCGTCGATCTCCAGATGGGAAGGGACGTCAGTCAATCAGGAGGACTCTCTGTCATTCCATCTCTTATCCAACCAAAACTAGAACTAGGGGTGAGCATCCCTCTCTCCTCCTCATCATCATCTCTCTCCCTTCAGATTCAAATAGTGGGAGTAATCAGCAAGGTCTCTCCTCTCGACGTTGCCGCTCTTCTCGATATCTCAACCAATTTCACATCTTTCATCACTACGAAACAGAGATCTCTCTTCACGAAACCACCCGATGCAGGTATGGATTCGATAGGTGGACCACCATGTCATTGTCTCCCTCTCTTCTCAGGAATGGCGATAGGTCGGATCAGTGTGCAATGCGAGGAGGGACACGTGTGGATGCAAGACGAATTGAATGGATCCAGTCTGCCTCTACTCAGAGTGTCTGCTTATAGTGAGTCAGGAAATTAGGGATTTTACACAACTTGTAAACCCAGTAAACTAAAGAAATAAACTAAAGAAAGTTGATGCTACGAAAACAGCATGGTTTGTATTACTTATCTTCTTTAAATATAATTTGAGACGTGAATGTGTCGAAGGAGTGCGATAGACTGAAGTCATCTCTCTCCTTCTCTGCTGATTTCTTCAACCAACGTCTCTTTGGATGGGAACCATTAATTGAGAGATGGAACATCCTCAGATTCACTTCCATCAAGAAGGAACAGAATACAAGCATGGAATTGATTGCAGGTTTGATTATTATCATGATCAGTTGGACTAAACTAATGATGAAGAAACGCTGTGCACCCTGGACATTTCTCTGAGTGAGCAGTTGATCTCTCAATGTCTCCATCTGAAGGAGAGTCTCCCAAGGATGAAAGAAGCTATCGAGAACAAAGTGTACAGGTGAGGAAATGTGTGAGTGTGAGTAGAAGAATGGATGATTGAAGGAATGGAATAGTGGGAGGAACTGCCCATCACATGGCTTATGTACTCAAGAATAGTACTCAATGTACTCTCACTTTCTCGACGGGAGTTGATGAGGTGAGGGAAGGAACGATGGACTAGATGGACCACCCCTCCTCCAGATTCTCTCTGCTCGCACTGAACAACGGAAGAGTGTGGCCAAATGGTTGAATGTCGCCCCTGGAAGCAGTCTCCACTTTGAATTCCCTACCATCCTCCTTTTCTACTCCGTAAGAATCATAGATTCGTCAATAATTGGCTTATTTATGCATTGCAGGCGTCTCAACGTGAGCCTCCTCGACAACTGATAGTGAGAGTGAAGGGATGGGACGAAACTTCCCCTATCAATGTTGATGCTTCTGGCACTTACTTCAGAGTGATAAAGGCACTTGAGGTACGGAAGAAAGATGTGGAGGTACGGTAGAAAGGAATTGATTGCAGAAAGACACTTTGAATGCGAGGATAGTGATCAGAGTGAGTATGGAGAAGGACGGGAGGAAGCAAATTGAGGTCAGTTTGCGATTGACAGAGGATTACGGTAGTGAATTGAAATGGTGTTTATCTGTGGTGTGGAATGCAGGTGTCATCGTCAGTGCGAGTATCTAATCAATTGCCCCATCCTGTCGAATTGTTCGAGATATCGACAAAGAGAAGTCAGTTTGATCACCATTCAATCAATATCAATAGTGTTGATCACTTGAGAATTGGCTCGGATCGATTCGTCGTCTCGAGTGTTTATTCCTCTTCGAGACGCCCATCTCTCATTCGATGCATTCCCAATAATCAATGAGAAGGAGAGAGGTACGGTAGAGTACTGTAGTCAAGGAGATAACTCGGTCCATCTCATCAGTGTCCACTCCTGCTCGTATCATCTGGAGTGGAGTGAAAGCATCGGGGAAGACTGTCCATTCCACTCATTGTCTCACTCCCAGTCCACAAGGATGTCCCTTCTGGTACCACTTTCCCCTCTCGTTCGAGAACTAAGAACGGGAACTGTGCAGGTTGTGTTGCTCCATTCGTCGTGAGAGATATCCCGAGGGTGATTCTCTCCCTGGTCATTCTATTCGTCTCCTGCCTCCTCTCACTCTACAATCTCTCCTTCCCATCGATGTCCATATCACCATCTCCAATTATTCGCATCTAGTCAAGGCTGGGAAGAGTATCAAGATCACTTCGGTGAGAGTGTCTATTCATTGCTTCGATAAGGGTGGATCAGTATGGGAATACGATGGATGCAGGTGAACATAAGTGATGAGATATCAATGGGAGTGGAGACAGATCGTCTTTCCTCTTCCTCTCCTCTTCTTCTTTCTCCTTCCGATCTCTCACCATCCTCCGATCTGCTTATTCCCCTTCCCATGAGAGATGAAATGGGAAGGACGAGCAGTTTCTTCGTTACTGCTAAGTGCGTTCGTTTGTTGTATTCTGATATACTTGTATTTCTAGATGAGAAAACTAAGGAAATTGTGTCACTTTCAGACGTGAGATGGGAGGTTCCATCTCGCTTTCTCTATGGAGTCCATTCTGGGTTCTCAACAAGACCGGAATCCCACTCATTATCAAACAGGCGAGACTATTTTTCAAGTTTATTATGCCTTCCAATATCATAGAACGTCGTTGTTCTGTACAGGATGCGAGTGAGAATGAATGGGCAGGACAAGGAGAAGAACACGAGAAGGCGAATGATAAACATCCTCTACTATTCGATCTGGCTGATGATCGATTCCCTCCCAAGTAATATCAATATCAATTCTCACCCTCGTATGACAATTGAGTACCCCTCATTCCCTTCAGATGTGCCATTCGATTGGGAAGTGATGCAGTGAGAGAGGAGGGATATCGACCAGTCTTCTGCAAGGGAATCACTCTCTCCCCTGGAGTGCAATCCATTCAATTACTCATGCGACACGACTCCCTTCCCACGAGGTGGCCACTTCCTCCTCTATCTCATCCAATCACCACTCTTCCTCTTCAGATACTATAATATCGGAGTGGAAGTTCGACCAGGGACGGGATTGTACAAGGACACTCAAGTGAGAAGTCGATGGGATTGAGTGGGAATGAGATCTCATCTTCAGGTCGTTCTTCTCACTTCTCGTTTCATCATCAACAATGCTTCGTCCTTCCTAATCGTCGCTTGTCATGTCGATCTATTGGAGGTTTCGTTCCTTCCCATTCACTCCATCTCTCTCTCTTTCAGCAACAGTCTCGTCACATCTCGATTTCTCCTCAGAGTACAGTGATATGGAATGAGAATCGATCCAGTTGCTCTCTCCTCTGCATCAAAGTGAGTGCAATGGCAATGGAGAGGGAGTGGATGAGTTGTTCTCAGAGAAGCGATGCGAGTAGTTGGTCGTCCCCCTTCCGAATCGACACGATCCATTCCAATCATGTCACCATGAGGGCCATCGACGACACTCCCTTGTTCCTCAGGTTGGATACTCGAGGGATTGACTGAGTAGCAGGAGAGTGATTGCAGAGTGGAAGTGACTCTACATGGATCGGTCTTCCACGTGACGATCTCCGATGCTCATTACTGTCCCGCTCCCATTGTGATCGATAATCAATCGGAGGTACGTCCATTCCCACCATTCCTTCTTCAGTAATTTCATTTCAGGTCCCAGTGTTGTATCAACAATTGAGTAGGAACCCCGATCAACCACATCTCAGAACGATATGCAAGGCGAGGAGTAAAGGTATTCCTCATTTAAACTACATTTATAATTAATAATATTGAGTTGAATATGCATGGGACGATCCGAGTGATGTGCATCAATTGAATGTCCAAGTGTACGAGAAGAAATCAGTGGTGATCGATCCATCGAAGATTGGGAAGACTGCCACCCTCAATTATGACAATGCATTCTATATCACACTCATCAATTCATTCCATTCGTAAGTTGACTCTTCATTGTGAGATGAGAGATTCTCTTTGAGATGGTGTCGTGATAGTCCACCAATGGAGAAGAGTCAATTGGTACTCGAGTGTCTTCAGAAGGGAAAAGTTGTACTGAACAAGCAGAATCGTGTGGATGCAAAGTTTGACTTTTTAGTTGTTTTTTTTCTTTTTTTTCTATAAAAAGGATCATAAAAAATAATGGAACTGTGATTTAATGTTAAATATTTTGAGTGGTGGCTCTCAACTTTGGCGATGGAATGGAGATCGAATTGAGAATGTTGGAATGTCAATTCGATGTTCTTCTTCTTACGTATTGGATACAATCGATGGAAGTCGAGTGATGGTCACTCAGAAGAGCACTGCAAGAGATTCGACCCAGAAGTGAGAATGAGAAATACCTTCCTCTATTGACATTTATAAGGACTTTCTTTGGTCACATTGAATCTTTCGATAACGGTCTTCTCTTGAGATGGCGTCTTCGTGAGGATTCCCGTCTTGTTTCTGAGAGAGGAAGGAAAGCAATCGTGGGAAGAGTGAATTCACTCGAAGTATCACTCGAAGATATCGATGAGAACAAAGATGATCAAGTACTGAGTCCATCTATCCACCATTCCTCCTTCTCTCTCATTCAGTTGATCTCCCTCTCTCGAATGAGACCAGGCAGTGGATGTCTCCATGTCAATACTGTCCACGAAGGTCCTTCTCTCGTAGTGAGAATAGTTGATGAGGAGGATTCGATGGTGGGGGCAGATCGACCCTCTCTCTCTTCCCTTCTCCATCCCCATCCTCCCTCCTTCGATATCAATCTACAATTGACGAGTGGAATTGGATTGAGTCTCGTGTCGAGTGCTCATGTGAGTGAATAGAAGGAATGGGAGGAGAGTGATGGGAGATATTCAGGAGGAGTTGTTGTATCTCCGTCTATCGGGATTGCAAGTATACGGGAAGAAGAGTGGAGAGTCCCTTCAATTGACTGCCAGTGTCGATCAGATACAAGTGAGAGAAGAGGGAACGGAAGGATTGAACTTCCCCTTTCCAGATGGACAATCAATTGATATCTTCATCTGATCAATCGACAGTTCTCTCGTGTCGAAGTGAACATTTGGGAGGGGATTCCATTCAATCTCCTCTCGCAGTCCGACCTGCACTCAAACTAGAAATGAATTGTACTCCATTCAAACACTACGACTCATTTGATGTCAGTTTGTCATCAATAGATTGTATAGATTCCATCCTTCCTCAGGTCTTCCGTATTCGTCTCTCTCCTCTCTCCCTTCGATTGGATGAAATTCTACTGTGGAAAGTAGTGCATTTAATCAATTCGTGTCGTTCCTCCAATGATTCTCAACTTCATCTCACTCCTCCCGATACAAATCTCACTCGACCAAATGCAGCCAATGCCAGAAGGTATGTCTCTTATTTCTATGGATGAGGAGTCTCATCGTCTCTTCAGATGCTATTTCGGTACTCTCGATCTTCAATTCGGTAGTGCTGATCTGTCAGTGGTGACTGTGTCGAAGAGTAGTCTGCCCATCGAATTGAGACAACTCAAGGATCAGTACAATGTCACACTCATATCATTCGAGAAAGCAAAGGTGATTGTTATAAATGGAGTGATTGTGTGTTGAGTCCGTCGTTTATCTCTCTCCTCTCAGATTTCTCTGCCTGCCTTCCGACAATTGCATTACTTCGAGACAAGTTCATTTCTACTCGAGAACATTGGCAATTTCTATCTAAGCGAGTCGTTGAATTACATGAATACTCTCTCTCTCTCCTCTCTCTCACTCTATCCCCTCCCTCTCTCTCAGGTGAACTCCGCAAGCAGACGATTTCAATCATCGTCTCTCTCGATGCATTCGGAAACCCGCAAGGACTGGCATCCGACCTCAAAGATTCATTCGCCGTAGGGGAGAATATGGATAACTAGAAGGAAGTGGTTGATGTTAAGGGTCTCTTCATAGAAGGCGACGTCCAACGATTCATCACTGGCATTGGATATGGAGTGTCGAATAGTGTGTCCAAGGTGAGCTCTCTCCCTTCTCTCCCTCCCCTCTCTCCATCCCTCCATCCCTCCTCCCTCCTCCAGATCGCATCGTCGGCCTCAGCCGGAGTGGGTGCAATCACATTCGACAATGAACACGAAGAGAGGAGAAGTGGACGGAAATGGGCGAAGACCAGTGATTCAGCCCTATCCCATTTGTATGGAGGAGTGAAGGGATTGGGAGTGGGAGTACTCGGAGGAATGACTGCCATCGTCAGTAATACTATCACTGAGAGCAAGAGGAATGGACTATTCAAGGTGAGGAGGGGAGATGGGGAGGGGGGGGGAATGAATGTCTCTTGAGGGAACTCTTCTGGGATTGACAACGGGAGCAGTCGACACCATCACTAAACCAGTGCAAGGAGTATTCGATTTCGTAGAGGGAACTGCCTCGGCCATCAAGCATGTGAGTGAAGGGAGAGGGAGGGGAGGGAGGAAGAGTGGATGGTTCACAGGCGTCGTCTCCTTCGTCTCGTCGAATCGGAGAGGGAGAGAGACTTCGACCTCCTCGAGTCACCACTGGATTGTATGGACTACTCCCTCCTTATAGTGAGAGTATGGCAAGGGCACAGATGGAATTGATGAGGATCAATGGCCACAAATGGAATGAGAAGTGAGTGGAGAGAGGAGGGGGAGGGGTGGAAGGGGAAAGGATGGAGAGGGACGGAGATGGGGTCATTGCAGACTACTGGATGTGGAAGTGTGTCTGGAACAGATATCGGAGAGGGAACGACTAGTGAGACACTACGTACTCCTTTCGTGCACTCAGGTACCACACCCCCCCCCCCTCCCCCCTTACTCCCCTTGGATCTTCCCATTTTGAAGTTATCGTCTGCTCTGTTAAGGCGTACGTGTGCAAGCAAGAGGGAGAGGTGCAGTCGGTCCTGCAACGAATACCGTATGCCATGATGAAGAATCCCGTGCCGATGCCTGAATTGCCCAATTCGTTCGCCTCTATTGGTGAGAATAGGAAGGGAGTTGATCATGTATGACAATCGCCAGACAAACTGCTCCATCATTTGAGCTGATATGAACCATTGCTATGGGCACTAACCCACAAAAAGTCGTTTAACCGCAAGAGTTTGAGTGGTTGAAGTTTGAGTGGTTTCGTTTAGTTGGGGTAATGTTCAATAATGATCCACCCGTTGGAAAAATAATTCTATAACATATCACATGTTCTTACCGAGGAAACTTACTTATCACATTAGAGAGAAATGATATAAGTCCTTAAAAAGATATCTGATTTACACACATAACATAAATTGTATCGCAGAGTTAGGAATCGAGAACGACCAAGGACGTGAGAACAAAGTACATCTATGGTGTTCGAGATTCGATGTTGCTAGAAGATTGGCTGATAAACTAATGGTAAGTGGTTTGGTACGAATAAAGAGAGAGAGATGAGAGGAAGAGAAAAAAAGGAGCGTAGATTGATATGAATGCGTTTATTCAGAGGGCGAAATACTACTATGACCACGTGAAGAGAAGCATTAGTGATGTGAATGAGGAGAATGTCGAACAGGGTTATGATTCCATTATTGATTATTGAATATTTATTCATTCGTGTTTTCTATTACCCAATATCCTTAGTGATCCCCGAGTGATTGTGTATACTGTACTAGATATCAGTTGTGTATATCTCGTCCGAGTAATCCATTTCTCTCAGATAGCTTTTAACCCATATCATCTCAATACTAACCTCTCACTGGTAATATTTCTGCGATGTAAATAATAGAGCTATAGTATATACCTATTAATTTATTAATGATAGATGTGTAATAATTGGATTGTCATCGTGTATGGGTGTATCTCCCCTCTTCATCCCACTGTTGCCTTACCTAATCAGCTTTTCGTCTTGCTCAGTTTTCCTTCCTCTTCACAAATCAATCAAAATCCCTCTCAGTTGTACCTTATTTAATGAATAATCAAATATGTGATAGATTCACCACATTATTGAAGTTTTATGATAAAGTACTTTGAATTAATTCAAATAATAATGCAGCATCCAGGTATTTAACCAGCACCAATTATTTTATTGATTTCATATTTATTCTCATTCATTTTCTCAGAATTTTAATGAGTTCGAGAGGGTTCAAGGTCTTTATTGGGTCGTGCGTTTTCTCAGCTATCACAATTAGTAAGTTAATCTTTGATCTCTGTCTCTAGTGACGATTTCCTAGGTCTCGTACTGTGGGATGAACGACAGCAACGAGAAAGGAGACAGGAAGGCGTCAAACTACGATTGAATTCCATTCAGCAGAAACAGAATATGACCGAGTACGAACTGCAGAAACAGAAGTACGAAGAGTACAAGCAAAGCCATTCTTAGAAAAATATTACTGTTCAAATGAGTATCTAGGAGCTGTTATTCGTTTTTTGTTGTCATCCATTATATCATTAATAAACGTGTAGTATATCGTACATTGCATAAATTCAACAGAGTTCTCCTGCTCTACCATACTTCCATTTCGGTAATTTTTAGTGGGGATTCAGTGGGGACAATTGTTTAATCATAGATGACCTCAGTTCTCTCACAACGTCTCGCAGTCACGGGGTAAGCCCATTTGAGTTCGGATCGGGATCTTCGAAAATTGTTGATCACTTTTTTATGTAGTCGCTTCCTCTCAACGGCAGTTCTTAAAACAAATTTCAAACGGGACATGGTCTACCTCTATCAATTTCCGCGCTCTCCTATTCTTCCTAATCTCTCTCCATATTGCCTCAAACTAGAAACCTATCTACGTATCAAGAACATTAAATATGAGGTATAATTCCGCCCACATAATCTATGAATATATATCTATTGGTAGGTCATCGAGGGCTATCGGCAGAAAAGTGAGAAGGGCCTTGTTCCTTTTATTGAGTTGAATGGACGACAGATTCCCGATTCTGGCATCATCATTAGGAAATTAGAGAAGCAATTCGATTGTGCGGTACGGTTGATCGTTAGAGTAGAGTTACGCACGTGTCCAGGATCGATTAACCGAAGTGGAGAAAGGAGTGGCGAGGGCACTCGATAGAATGCTCGATTGTAGCACTCTTCACGCTATTCAACTGGATAGGTATGTCATAGGTATTAGAGATTGTCGATTGTAAGATTGAAGATTGGTGAAGAACGGTCATGTGTTCGCATCTCGAGCAGTGTCCGGTCTGCCACTCCCTCGGCTCATCACTGATAGAATCGGAGATAGAATGGCTGCAATAATGGGGAAAAGGATGAGAGGTGCACTGGGTGCATTGACTGATGAAGAAATCAGAGATGTGCTCAAGATGGATCTCAATGTCAGTTCAATTTTTTGAGGGGCTATATCTTTTTGAGTAGATATCTTTTTGATTCGGAATGTGTAAAAAATTGAATGCGATTGTCTGACACTATTTCCTAATCGCTCAATATATTCATGGTCTCTTCCTCATTCTTTTAATTACTGTATACGTTGTAGGCGATCAGTTCTATTCTCGGTCAGAATCGTTTCATCTTCGGGGAGGTTCCCTCTGCTGTGAGTTTATCTTTATCTCTCCCACAAGTCATCCCTTCCTCCAGATTGATTGCTCTGTCTTCGGCCACATTGCCTCTACATACTTCCTTCCGTATCGTCAGACGCTATCGGATGTTCTCGATGATGATCTACCGGCTATCAAGGGACTCATCAATAGAATCCGCACCCACTATTATCCCGAGTGGAAGGAGCCCCAATAGAAGAGAGAACCAGTATAGGGAATAGTATGCATTTATCTCTCAATAGTCGATTAGTCAGTGGGGACACATTCTCTGGCCTCGTTATCGAATTTGGCCTCGAGATTGATTATGCCGACATCGATCCAATGTTTCTCCTCGACTTCTTTTCCGTGAATGAACTTCTTCGGAATCTCGAATCGTAGTTTTCTCGAGCAAGGCTGGGAGAGAGATATGAGTAGTGATAAGAGAATGAGAGATTAATAAATCGATACCGTCTGCTCGTCCTTGCATTCGTGCCAGATGTACAGTACGGGATCGATAGGAGTCAATTCGCGAGTCGTTCCTGATCATCACATCAAAATATCGTAAACACGAGATATTTACCGCTCAATTTGAAGAATCCTTGATCGTTGGACATCTGCGTGTCGAGGGTGTCATCGGGATCGGGTCCCGTGTCTAAGTCCACGATTCTTACCTGGGGAGAAGAACAGTGAGAGAGATAAAAGATCAATATACCTTAGCATTCTTAGCCGGCACGCTTCCGCACATAAGAGTGCCAGTGACGGAGACTCCTACAATAACAGCGGTAAAAGAATTTAGATTATCGATACCTTGGGTTCGCATGCACCATCCCACAGCCAGTAGGGCAGCAAGGACGAGAATTGATCTCATCCTGAAACACTTTTTTTTGAGAAACAATGAGAGAAATCGTAGAAGAAACCACGACTGATGGGACAGACAGAACTGTCGAATGAGTCTTATCAGTGAAAACTCCTCTTCTCGGCCAAAATATCGCCTTCCCCCTCTCCACCACAATCAATCTGTATTGTTTTCTTCTCCCTGTTATTGAATCAGTCTGTACCACATACACTACACAAGCGATTTCTAATGGAAATAAATATATAGACTAGCGTCCTACCGGCCTCACATCACACTATCAATAATATTGTGTCGATAACACTCGATAATGAGATCTTACTTCAGAAATGCGTACCGGCATTCTATTAAGTTAACTTAGGATCGAAATTTACTTGAGCATAACGAGCTGTCAGACCATACAAATCAGAATACACCTAGATATACGCTCATGTCAAAGCTCTTCTACATAAAAGAATTGTATACATTATAAGTTCCTTCTTCCCAATCGTGTATTTTTCGAAACTGTCATGTAATTGTAAGCTACCCCCAACAGCCTTAAAAAACTAAACCAAAAACAAGTTGTTTTTTCCTCCACATATTGACTCAATAGGAACCATGAAAACTAGCAAAATAATTTTATTTCGGATCAGCATCCTAGTCTCCAATACAATGCGAATTAGCAAAAAAGGCAATGATATAGAGTTCAATCAATTTTCAGGAACATTAATCAAATTAAACATGCCTACTCAGAAAAAGCCCCGGAACAAATGTGTCGTGAAAGATTTTGAACGCCATGTATTACTGCAAATGTGGCCATACAAAGTATTTCACGGCACGTAGATAATTTATCCTTCAATCGTGCGACAGGAGTCTGAAAATCAACAAACCGAAGAACGGAAAAAAGTTAGAAGAACAGTCGACATCGAGCAAGATGAAAAATACTCGTATCGAATTTAGTTATCCTTGGGCATGTTCTTGAATCCAAGGATGGCCTCCTCTCCGCAGGCAGCGACGACGGTAAGCTGAAATTATTTCGGTAAAACACTTGCTAAGCAGCAACAAAAATAACAACTTACGTTCATTCCGCAATCGTCCTTCTCGAAAGCAGCGCGGATCTGATCTCCGAGCTCTCCCTCGGGAAGACGGATGTCGTCCTTGGTGTCGCTGTTCTCAGGGTCCATGAGGGAGCAGAATCCATCGGCGTCGATGTCCATGAGCTGAATTAAAACATTGCACGAAATAATTGTTAAGGCATGAACAGGAGATACAAACGCATCATTTTCAGCTCACCATGTACTCCTTTCTCTTAACAACGGGGACGTCCATGTTGTGGGTGGAAGGGCAGATATCTTCGAGCTTCTTACCGGTGAAGATGTCAAGAGCGACAAGGTGAACCTTGGCGTGACCGTGCTTTCCGGTCTTGGAGGTCGACATGTCGACGATCTGAATGACTATCGTCCGTCAACAACTCATAGGGAAAATGTTTGCAGCGCAAGTACAGGCTTAAGTTGTCAAAAAAAACTGCTCACCTTGCAAGGACGTCCCTTGATCATGACATGCTCGTTCTTGCGGAGAGCAGAGCACTGCTTGGGGAAGGTGTTGGAGGCACCGGAATCGGCCTGCTCGAAGTGCTCCTCATCATGATCCGCCATCTCGACTGTCTTGTACCCTTAAAAACAAACAAATATAATATAAAATTACGTCAACATTGAAAAAGAATAACTACGTGCACCCGGAAATGTTTAGACATGCCAAAACAATCAAAAATTGCGAAATCACCAATCAATCGAGAAAAAAATTATCGAAATCTGTGGAAACGTTATTTTTCTTCGACCCCTAACTGAGTATCGCAGGTCCCACAACTGACGCGCGCTTTTCAAATTATTTTTTATTCGTTTCTATTTTCATAGTGTGCATGTGTTTTATTATGAGTATTAATAATGGTACATTTATGTTTAATGGGAAGATTAGGTCACTCTATTCCTAGTTCATTATTTAAAACATACAGAAAGAGCACTGTCTTCGATAAAAACGCGCAATTGATAATGTTCTAAATCCTGGTTGCGGAATTCAGCATATGGTAGTTGAGCTGAGTCAGATACGATATTTAAATATGAAGTCCATGTACAAAAGATAGGAACTGCTGTATTCGGGTCGATAAATATATCTATTCATAGATCGATAACTCGACAATTCTAAGCTACCGAACTGTGTAAGCAGCTAATGGTTAAACTTTCTCGGTTTGGAACAGTGTTCGCGCACATTCAATCGTCTATTTCAGTCCCAACTTTACCGTAACCCTTCCTATCACCAAAATTTGCAAAGTTGCAGCAATATTGCGCAATTCATTTATTAAAAAATAATCAACAAGATTTGAAAATAAAATATATAATATATTTATTCATCTCCCAAATCGAATGAAGATTTTTTTGTGAATTCTCACAGACTTCGACTGAGCAGTCATGAAAGGCACATATTAATCATGATTTCTACTGTCGATTCGTCATTCAATATAGCATATAAATTTGTGAATAACTGAGAAAATCTACATGCAACTAAACAGAAGGAAAGCTCCTTGCATAACATTATAAGCGTGATTTGATTGAATACAGTACTCGATCTGATTTGGAAAAAAAGAGAGAGAAAGATATGGGACAGAATAGAGATGGTCGATAGAGATCAGAGGTGGGAAATGGTAGGAATAAAGAAATCTGTGTATCACATGGGTAAGGAATGAGACCTAGCGATTGAAGCCAACATAAAATAATTTGGGCCTTCTATATTGTAAGCCTGCCCATTGCGATATGAGCAGTCTTAGCAGATGCATGAGGTTGATGTATGCCGAATTAGACCAAACACAGGATACCACGGATACGCGAGAGAAATTTGGCGGCTAAAAGTGACTGGTCGACCGTGGGCTAAGGCTATCGAAAAGGGGCGGGGCTCACCCCTAAAGGAATGAAGTGCCAATAATTCAATAAAATTGCATGTATAATAAAATTATTCGTCAGGGGAATCATCTTCAGGTGAATTGGCATCGTTCGGTGAGCTTGGACAAGTTCTTTGATGTTTCTTGAGATAGAGAGCACGACGGAACGAACTTCCACATGCACACTGCAACAATAGAGCGTGGGACTATTATGAAAGGAGAAGTGAGAGGGAAGGATATCGTGCAAATATAATGATGAAACCAACATGGAAAGTGGCCTCATCAGTGTGAGTCATTTCGTGCATCTTGAGATCATTTCTGCGGACGAAACTGAAAGGAATTCATTACAATAACTCGAGTATCTGCACTCACTTCTTCCCACACATTTGACACTCGAATGGTCGACTCATCGTGTGCACTGATCTGACGTGGGCAGCCAGAGCCTACAACATTTATATTAAATAATTCCATTTATAGGGGAATACAAATAGTAACCTTGCTGCACTTGTATCCTGGGTGGTCGCATCCCTCATAAGGACACTTATGCAGTTGATTCAAATGGACCATTTGCACGTGACGACGAACTCCTTCAATCATCATCATTCCCATCAACCAGAGCATACACCTCACACTCCCATCCCCCAGTGCACATTCCTCACCTCCTCTTCTTCCAAACTTCTGCCCGCAGATATCACACTCAAACTTCCTTTCTCGTCTGAATTTCCCTCACTTTTTTCCCCTTTCTCATACTAAATAAGTGTGAAACGTACAAGTGAAGTATAGAGACATGCTCCTTCAGTTGGAATGTAGAAGCGAATGATTTCCCACATTCATCACACACAATCGGATCCTTAACGAGAATAGATCGCACTGTGGAATGGAATATGAAATCAAACCTTCGGTCTCGGTTCCTGTTTGATATGCTTCTTGTGTACTCTTCTATCGTGAATCGCTGCAGCTCCCGCCGATTTGAAGAGCTGCAACGAAACAATGACATTCGGGATGATCGACCTCGCTATCCGCTAGTCCTATTATTCCGAAGCCCCCTGACCTCTTGACTCTCTTCATTATCGGGTGATCCATGAAGTCTCTTAGTCATCTCTCTAATCTTAGTCTCTAGTCTATTCATCTTCTTCTCTCTCGTATCTCTCTTCACTCTTCTCTCCTTCTCAATCGCAGCTCTTTCGAAGAGTCTTCTCATGGTGGTGAGGAAGGGCGAATCCATCTTCTCACTCAAACACTCTCCCACAGTCCTCGACTCATTGGGAGAGGGAGTGGATGGATAGGGAGAGATGGAAGGAGGACCAGTCACTTCTCTCCCCAAAGACAAGGATGACATCAGAAGGGCTTCTCCCATCCACACTCCACTGCATCCCTCCATCCCCGACACCAATCGATTATCTGTAGGGTACGGAATGAGCAAGAGATGATAGATGGACGAACTCAGATCAAGGAACACGAGACACGACCGCGAATCAGGAGGACTCATCATGGGAATAGTGAATGAAGAAGAGAAGATGAGACCGGGCAGAATCAAACAATGGGATTCAAAGGGGAGGGGAGACATGCAGATATGATGATACATGCTAAATGTAATCTATAGAACTACTTGAGATAAGTTCATGTTCGGTTTGACAGAAAGGTGATATCTGTGTGACATTGCCCAGTGAACGAGCTTACAAAGCATTCGACTGCAGAGAATGGAATGAGAGGGATGAAGGGAAGGGAGTGAGAAGGGAGCATCACCACCTCATTCCCTCATTCTGTCAAAGGGGAGGGGATAGGGGAGAAGAGGAGGAGGAGAACTGGTGGAGGAGAGGGGATAGAAGAGAGGACTGTGCAGTCTGTAGAGAAGGAGAGAGAGGGAGACAGGAGGGAGACCGACCAACCTCGAAAACAAGACACACATCCACCACCGTCCTATGAATGAATCCAACCCTAGTTATCATGAGAACACCATAAGTATTGCAGGGGAGTCGAGAAGATTCAGACGGTAGCAACAGTATCTGTATAGCATCTCGTTACAATATATGATGATGCAACAATCATTGTCGTTTCTTGCAGTATCAGATAGTTTATGGGAAGGAATGGAATTGGGAAGAGAGACTAATATGGGAAAGAGACGTGGATACGGAAAGAAGTCATGAGAGGGCATCCACAACCAATCCCCTCCCTCTTCCAATAGAGAGAAGAGGGGAAAGACACATGCAAAATATGAAAGAGTGAGAGGATGGCTTCAGACACCGCACAGCTCCATAGCAGGGGGTCGAGAAGAGAAGTAGAGGGGAAGGACGGTGGGGGGGGGGGGGGAGAGATATCATTGGACCGACCCACATTACTCCATTCATATCTCACTACTGCCAAATATGCCTGCAAACACTGCTACTAGTAGAAGCCAAGGGGAAAGACCTCTCCTCTCCCCTTTCCACTCTCACCTGCCATTTAGAGAGACTGCGAGAAAGCTCGAAGTGACTCGACTCGGTTATCAGAGGTCGAGTAACCAAGGGAGAGAAGGGAAGAAGGGAGATCGTCGTACAGAGGAAAGAGAGAAAAGAGAAGGGAAGAAGGACTACTCTCAGAGCGGTCTACCACCTCTACGAGGAAGGAGAAGAGAAATACGGATGAAAAGGGAAGAGGAGAAGAAGGGGAACGGGAGGAGGGGGATGGGAAGAGGGATGCCTCCTATTCTCCCTCCACTCCTCTAGCCTCACTTTTCACACCGTACCTCGACGATACAAATAAGAAAGGGAACGGAGGAGGCAAAGGTCTACCATCTGATGAAGGAAAGAAGAATAGGAGAAGATACAGAAGAGGGGGGAGAGGGACCACCCACACCGGCATTTCGACCATTTCTATACATCACTCTCTCGTTATTCCAATGTCAACCCATTCAACTGCTTCGTTTCAAGACATTTCACCACCCCCTCACTTCGTTCTTCTATTCGACTGACCTGGAGGCACTGTATACACTTGTAGCGGATTTTCTCATTGATAACAGGAATGGGAGAATCATGTCGCATGTGGTACTTGGCGAGATGCCATTGAACATTTTGCTTCAGAGTGAATAGCGCGTCGCATACATCGCAGACGAACTTCTGAAATGATAGCACTGAATACGAAAGAGGCTGGATGAACAAGATCCTTAATTAATTATTCCAAACATTGATGTCACCTTCGTGCGGAATCGCGTCTTGCCCATTTCCTCCCCAATCGCTTTAGTGAAAACCATTTTCTGAACAAGAAAATATAAGAGGCAGGAGAAAGGATGGATGGCACCTTGATGTTCTCCGATTCGTAGTCTTCCAGTTCACTATCGTCTGAATCAGTGACACCACCCTGCAACTCAAAAGCATAATGAATTAATTTAAAAAAATAAGTAAATAAGATGCATTCTACCTCTAGAAGAGCCGGAATAGTCGCATCGCTGTCTGAGTCGTCATCCGTTACCTCGTCTTTGATCTATGAACAATAACGTTACAGCTTGTATATTTGAAGCCATTAACCTTCCTTATGAATAGGTTCGCGTCAGTTTCTTGGGAAATATCAACGGTTCGACTTCGCTTCACGGTAGAAATCTTCGGCAATGAACTAGCTAGATAAAATTAAATCATATTTATCGAGATCGAACAACGATGAAGTACTGTGAAGTTCTAGTATCTATAGATACTGTTCTCACTTTCAGCGCTTGAACTCGGGAGCTCATTAGATGGATATTGAATCTTGTATGCGCGCCCACCACCTTCATGAAGATGACAGTAATTCGCTAAAAAAAGAAAACTAAAAGTACATCTAGATACTAGATTGGAAATTTCGAAAAAAAGAGAAGAAATGAAAATAACTCTCTTAAAAAGTCGATATTTACAGTACTACAGTATGTGATATTCGGGCTAGGGCGAAATGCATTCGAAAAATATCGAATATTTTTCCAAGAAACACATTTTATGGGAAATCATGATCAAATATCCATGATAAAAGAAAATTCCACAAACCTTCAATGCAGAAAAAGCATAGAGGATTTCTCTTCATGATGAGAGTTTCGATTGAATGGAAAGCAGAGGGTATGGTGGAAAGCTCATATGAACTTTCATACATTCCCGCCATCATTCCTGACTTGCTAAAGAAATGATCGGGCCGCTCTTCGAAGACGAATTGACGGGGAATGATTGAGGAGAAGGATCAGTCTGTGTGCTCACAAGGAGAATGCAAATCGAATCAGTTTATTCAAATTGAGGAGTCTAATTTTATCGACCTCTTCCGTATCCACTTGGTTCTGCCGATGGAGGATTTGAAGTTGTGTAAGAAGGATAAGAAGAAGATAATGATGTTCCAGATGAGGAGTATGATACTGCATTATCTTCTTATCATTGAAAATTGAGAAAGATCAAACCATGATAAGACTGATGCGATGATTGAACGACGGGTCTCCTTCTCACACAATGAACACATGATCCCTCCGCGCCCTTCAATGTTCAACCGGTCATTTCTTTATTTTTAAATAGGGTCGGCAAAATATGCTCGGAATTCCGACATGGATTCGAAAAATTGATCGGAATTTGGAATATCAACTTGACATCGAGAGTCAACTGTCGTACAGGGAGTTGGTTCTTAGATACATGTTACGCGCTAGAAACCAGACTTGTCCCAACTCTCGAGTCTCGTCGAGAGTATAACCGTAGTTTGGGAAAAATCGTAGTTGGTATATGCCCTTACCTGTCTTCCAGGCCATCCCCTTCCACCGGGTAGTCCATCTCTTCCATTCGATCCTCTATTTCCTTGTGCACCCTCAACATCAATCCATTATCTCTGTTCATCTTCTGCTTATCTCACGTCCTCTCCAGCATTTCCTTCTCTTCCATCAACTGCATCTCTCCCTGCTATTCCTCTCTGTCCAATTTTCCCGTGTTCTCCAATTTCTCCTCTCCGTCCGAAGGGACCATTTATGCGGACGACCTGCATTCATAGTACTCATTTCATTTCAACGTACATTAATCTCACCACGCCGTTCGGTCCTCTCTGACCGGGAGGGCCGCTGGAGCCTCAAAGATATCATCAATAACGGCAATTGATCCACCGTAATCTATCGTACCGGGGGTTCCAGCTTGTCCCTGATATCCAGCCTCTCCTCTGATCCCGGGACGACCTATACACGTATATCGTTCTTCTCTCTATGGTTCTTACCATCTCTTCCGTGTTCTCCTTCAATTCCCGGTCTTCCTCTGTATCCCATAGAACCAGGTCTTCCAGCTTGTCCCGCTGGAGCCTCAAGGGGAGATCAACGATTGCGGTAATGGATCTTCCATAATCTCCCGTACCTTGGGACAAGTGAAACACCAGTCCTCATTTCTTCCTTTGTACTCTCCTTCATAATCAGCACCAGCCTCTCCATCTGATCCTGGTTTACCGTCAGTACCTGTGCCATTCAATAATCTTTTCTCTCTTTACTTCCTCTAAACTACCATCAATTCCTTCATCCCCGGGTGGTCCAATATCCCCAGCGGGTCCGATTCCGCAACTGCAAGGTGCCGCAACGGTCACTTTTACGTCAGAGGAGATCTTCGAATCCTTAGCCGACTGGACTACAGTATTGTTGCTGTCACTCTGAAATGGCCCTTGCACATTCAATTGAAAAATGACTGACCACAGTAGCATTGGCAGTATATCCTGCAGACTCGACTGCAGTATCCTTAACACCCTGCAAGTTAGCTGAATGGACACATCAAAAGGATAGTATTAACCGCAGTAACATTCGTTGACGTGTATCCAGTGTCTCTCTTTCTCCTTTCTGCACCCAATATCTGAACGAGAGTCGAAAACTAAGATGTCGAAAACTCTCCTATTAAAAAGTTTTGAGAAAAAGCGTCTGACTTGATAGGCAGTTTGTACGTATTCATCGATCTTCTCATTTCCTGCCTTGCAAAATGTGAGATCTTCCTCTAGCACTGAGTGAATTCTCTGTATGGACAACTGGGTGGTAATAGAAACAAAGATGATGAGTAGAATTGAGGAAGATCTGTGATTAGATTGAATACTCTCTAGCACTCGAACACAATCTCACCCAACAGTTACTGCTGCAACAATCATTCTTTTTAGACGAGCTAATTCCTTCATTCTGGAATCACTATTCCCTTCCATCTTCTAAAAAGGAAACACAATTTTCAATTGTTGTGAATTTAAACACGTCAAAATGCATGAGATGTAATTGGTATAAAAAATAAGCAGAGAATATGCAGAGATGGAGAAGGACAAGAAGATGAAGTGGAGAGGGAGTGGAGAGGAAGGGAGAGGAAGGGTTGCCATCTCGAATGGCAGATAAACTACCTTAGTATACAATGAAAGTGGCAACGCGGTCACACTCCTACCCATTTAATGTCTGAACTAGCGAGTGAATCAAGTTCGAGTTTTCTATCCAATCATCTTTATCGACTTAGCATTAGCATCCGATTCAGTCAAGTCGTCAAGACCATTTCTTCTAGAATAGCAAGGAATTACCCGAATAAGTTATACATGTGAGTTATTAGTTGAAGCAACGGTATTTAATTAGAATAGGAACAATAATGGATATGTATTATGATGACTCAGAAGGTTCGAGGATATCATGCTGCAGAGTATTTGTATCATCATCTTCTTCTCCTCCTTCGGTCTCCCTTCCATTACCATCTTCTATCCGATTTACGTGTGAATCATTCTCCACATAGACAATATTCTGGAAAAATATTGCTGTCGTTCATAAGCGATCGAATGATTTATCTTCTCACCAAATTGGAAATGTCTCCATACTGCATTGTGAATTGTTCGAATTGCTCAGATGACATTATAATTTGCCCATTTTCATCCTCCATATAATTCGCTCCATCTATACCCTCCTGAGACTGAAACAAATTATACTTTCACATATAAAGCAGTATTACAACATTCCATTTATTTTGACCAGAAGAAAGAAACGAATCGAAGCACTTATGATATTCTCTTCGAATAAATAGATAACAGACCGTAGATTCGATGGCTTCTCGTCCTCCTACACTCATTCCATGCTGCCGCAATAAATCTTCCGCTGAAAAAGGAACATTTTAACTGTCGATCTGCATTTTGATTCTCCCTCTCAAAATCAGTCAAGAGTAATGGTTAGAAAGGACATAGAAAGGAAATTGAACTGACGGTCGTCTCTCGGGTCGATGGCTACAATCTTCTGTCTCTCCACTCCATCTTTGTCTGGTTCAACCACCAGAATATATTGGAGGTTACCATCATTCTTCATTCCTCGCGGAACAACAATCTGAAAGAGATCGGAATCATTAATCACTTCTCTTCTTCCTCTTTCTTCTCCTCACCTCAATAGTGCCATCCGATCCAATAATAGCATTCTGATCGATGTGATACTCATCATCAATGATCTCTCCCTTGATATTCTCATTGGACACGACCACTTCCTTCAATGGATTCCCCCATCAGTATCTCCCTTCCCTTCCCTCCCTCGTCTCCCTTCCCTCCCTCGTCTCCCTTCCCTTCCCTCCCTCGTCTCCCTTCCCTTCCCTCCCTCGTCTCACCTCTGGTAGGGATGGCATCGTCTCTCGTTCTCTCGCCGAACAAGGCATCACTCCGATGGGAATCAATTCATCCTCACTCACTACAGAGATCGAATGCGATTGACGATGATGTGAGAATGAGATTCTGGAGAGAGAAGAGAGGGATCAATGAGGGAAGAAGGGGAGTAGATACCTATCATTGAAATCCCTTCCACAACACGACCAGATCACTCTTCCTCTATCAACTTGTACCGAGAAGGAGGGAAGACCCTGAGAGGGGGAAGGCATCACAACACTTATGCAGTATCACTCACTTTCGTGTCGATAGAAGCATTGAATGCACACTTCGAGTGAACTCTCAACATGTGTTTCAGTAGAAGAGAAGGTCGATTGAATGGAAGGGAACAATCGGGGCAGGAGGTACGAGTTACACTGCAAATTACTCATGGACCTTAATCGATTTATTTAATCTACATCAGGATTTGCGGCATCAAAATATGTTGACGCATTTATTGGGCACATCCATGGTCAGGAATTGTTGCTGCGGTATGCATATCGGGTGGATTCGTAGTGAAAATGCGGCAAATAAAGTGCAGCACACATATTTGTACTATGAATTTATTAAATCGGGTGGGATGAACTCGACAGAACCGGGTGGGTCTTGCTGCTACCAACAATGATGCCCAGGTATGATTGGGCACATACAGCACATCGATTTACACTTCCAAATTGTTTACAAATCCCAGAATTTATTAAAAAAAGAGTAGAAATGTGCATATTGAAATTCAGCAAATCAAAATTATTTCAAGTCAACTTTCACGGCATATTTAAAATGGCTATGCAACACAGCCTTGATACATATGATGAAATGGATCCGTTCATATCTCTCCCCCCTTTATCCCTACAACCTCTCACCTGAAATGGCTCTCATCCGCCACAGAAGGAGGAGCGCTTCCTCTTATCGAATTCTTCTCTTGTGCATTCTAAAAACTCTTTAATTCATCTCAAAATTTCACTACATTACTACTTCCAAGCTTTACTTACATTTTTATTCTTATCTCCACCATTCTTCCTATCAAAATGGCCATCTTTCCTCATAGACATCATTGGAGCCTGCAACGATACACCTTTATACCCTATAGTGAGTACCAACTCCTTTCATCGACGACATTCCTATACATCATCACCATCTCCTCTCTAACCTGTCTGGGTCCTCCATTGGGTGGCATTGCATGCACATCTATTTTGTGCTCATTCAATTCCGTCACTGAACCCGATACATATCCACACCATTTGCACACGAATCTGCAAATTCTTTTTTACAGTCGGTTCACTAACACTATTCATCCTCCACTATTCTTGCATTATGATTATTAAATAGCTCACTTTCTCTTTCTAATGTGCATGGCTTCATTGTGTGCCAGTAATTTCTTTTGATCAGTGAACACCAATTGGCAGTCGTGACAGCTCATTCGATCGACATGCTCAATATCAATAGATACAATAGCCATCCTCTCTCTTTATCCGTTCACTACTCACCTCATGACCATATTCTTGCAGTAGCGATTCCCTCAATTCGTCATTCCTCTTGTGTGCTTTGAGATGAGTCTCGTGGGCAATTGGATGGGAGACGTTGATTTGTACATTGCAGATGGAGCACGACTGAAAACAGAATAGTAGACACCCCATAACATCCTCTTTCATATTCATTTCAATCCAACATAGATCTCTCACCTCAAAGGGTCCTCCAGCAGATCCTATGATTCCGGGAGTACTGCCCATGATATCCATGTCCAATTGATTCGATGAAATCACGTAGTTAAACGATCCATCTACAATTCAATATTCAATATGAGAAGCTATTTTCTCTAGTAGATTGTTCATTAAATAAAGGCGAATATTATCCTTTGACATGCCTGGATTCCATCTCTTCATATTCCTCGTTGATCCCAATCGGAATTCTCTCGCTGCTGCTATTGCCAATGAATCGTGTCTACAAGTATAACATGACAGCCTATTTTCTTCTTTCTAAACATGATATCGTGCGTTTCGAATGCTCAGCAAAGTCACTACGGTGTTTAGCGCGCATTACGGAACATTTTATTTTCTATTTGATTATTGATTATTTCTAAAATTCCGTTCTTCTCCTTGCGTTCAATTAAAGGCCATAAGTACCGACTGAGCACATAAACTAGACTCTGAGACCTCGTAATCAACGATAACATTCGACAGAGCGGAATCAAAATAAGCGGAACGGTTTATTCTTTTGCGATAATAATATTTCAACCGAAATAATGTTTTATTTCAACTTCTCCTAAAGAGGAAGATTATGTACCTGAATGACTAATACCCCCTCCTCTCTCAATTATCTTTCTCACTCATAGAATGCAACGAACAGAACGAGCCGATGATGTGGCGATTGGTTTAGAGTAGATCTCACCTGTATCTAACTGCTTGCACTCTTTCCTTGATCTTCCCTCTCTCCACATTCCTCCTCTTCCACTCTTCACCAATTATTCGAATCTGTCGTATCACCTGTACACAATATATATATATATATATATACATGTATATATATATGAGGCCGTTTGCGTAAGAGTCGAGCAAAGGCTGGCACAGCCCAAAAAGGTCGATCCTCTGAAACTCTGGGCTTTGGGGTTCTCGAGAGTGCTGATGAGGATGGGCATACTCATTTTTCATATTGAGCATCCGTTGGCTCCAGATGACGTCACGTCGAAAATGGTTTTTGTGAAATTTCTCGGCACTCGAGATCACTAAAATTAACCGAAAATGTCCACTAGGGCAGAATTTTATGCTGATCACGCCTGTCTAGTTCATTTTTCACGAATTTCAAAAATAAAAATGATATTACGAACTTTTCGTAGAGGGCCGTGCAGGCAAAGTGACCTACACAGATCGGACCGGCTTGATGAGACGATTCCAAATCTATATTTTCAGCCAAATCGTTGGTCAGAAATTTCCGTAAGCCTCAAGAGAGTATTCTAAACTGTCTGTAAATTCAGTGTTCCTCCCTTCT
>LS589578.1:428768-444674 GCA_900490775.1 Pristionchus maxplancki
GAACACTCCCAAACAGATCCCTCACCAGCCAAAAATGGAGCAAAACCCCTGCTCCGAACGGGAGTCGAACTTTTGAGATGCAGCGCGCGTTTACCGTTGATCTAGACTCGTAGCGGTTTGTAGCGGGGGTAGCGGAGCCGCTACCTTTCCCCTCCCCGTAGCGGAGCCGTTATGCCGCTACCGTTATGCCAGCCCTACTATATATTGCGAAAAAAGACGAGGTAAATATAAAATATAAATAGTGAGGAGATAGAAATGTGGAAAAATAGAGTTACAACTTATCTTGAGTAATTAATCGACTTCTGATTTTTCATACATACCGTAACCGTGATCATGCTCAGATTATATTTTTGATGCTTTGTGAACCCCTAGATCGAATCAGCGACCTCGAAAACCCATGTCAGCAATTAGAGTATTTTCGTTTTCGTTCAAGAACTCTTATTTTCGAAAACTGGAAAAGGCTGGAATAAGGGTCACTATTCCAGCAAAATTCCAAGTTCCGTGACTTTGTCAAAAATCAATTTTTTCTCTCAATTTTTGTTTTCAGTTGTAGCTCTAGAGATATTGAGACGATCTAGGGGCTCACAAGGGGTTCACACAGGGGTCGCAGCAGGAGATATGAGCGTCCGAAAATATGAAGTTAGTCAAATTTAAGCAACTTTGCTGAACCATTTCAAGCAAGCAGACACCCGGAGAGTTTAGTACTGATATTTTCGGAGTAGTAGGGGTCCATGAGAGTAAATTGAAGGTGTTGGTGAAGGGTCACGAGGGGGTCCCAGTAGGTGATTTTGGCCTCCGAAAATGCAATTATATGAAAATTATTATGATAGTAATTTTTAAAAGTACTATCGCCAAAGAAGATTTTACGTCATTTTAGAGCCCAAGACTTTAATTTGACCCCTTCACACCGAAAAAGACCCCTTCACAAAATTTCCGGGTGTTCCAGTTTCGTGCTCACCACTGGTTTAGTTACTTATAAAATGGTTGCTTAGGCTTAGGTTGCTCACATGTAATTCTTGGACTCTCACTCCGCCCCCTATTCAAAGGGAGGAGTCGAGGGTGCGGGGCCCAGTACGGATGTATAAAAGGACCGAAGATCGTACCTCAGTGTTCTTATCACAATAGTGTCGAATGTTCTTCCTCGCGACTCCAATCAAATGTTCGTCAATATCAATCCCAAGAATACGTCGAGGACCATATTCCTCAAGGAATTGATTGACATACGACTCGACGAGATAGTTTACCTTAGCGAGGGAGAGAGTGAGGAAGCCGGCATTGCATCCAATGTCGAGCACTGTCCGCTTCTCGAACCATTCCCGTTTGAGGACAGTCAACCTCAACAAAACACTTCTCATTACATTACATTATTATACTATTATACCTCGGATCCTTTTGGCCATTGGTAAGACGATGACCGTAGTACCGATCAAAATTACCGTAGGAGTATCTGAACAAATGTAATCTATAAAGCTATTGAAAGAGGAACGCACTTTTTATTGAATGATTCTTTTTTCTCTTTCCGAGCTAAGGCTTCTTTTTCCTCCTTCGTCAGTTCTTTTGCTGGTTCACCTTCCTTCTCTACAGCTTTCCCCTCCTCCTTCTTCTTTGCTTTAAAATCAAACTTCTTCTTATTCTTCGAAAAACTCTGAAGAATAAAATTTCACTATATTAATAGCTTATGAGTAGCAGACCATTCGGGGTAATGGAGACACGATGGAATCATCTACAATGGGCGCATCTTCAGATCTGAACCGTTCAATAAATTATGAAAATAACTCTTACTAACTCTTCCATCGGGACTTCTCCCAAAAGATTTAGAGGATCATGCATTGTTCCAGGAATCTTCACTTTGAGGGGCAGGTCTTTAGGCCTTTTCAGAGGAGGATCAACCTGAATGAACACGAATAATACTGAAAATATCACTTTCATCACTCACTGTTCCAGGAGTGACGCTGTTCAGATTGAGCGGATCATGGATGTTTCCGCCAGTAGGATATACAAAATCATCTCGGAAACGTTTCTTCGTCTTGTTGTGATGATGAGAATCCCCTGGAAAGAATATGATTATTGAAAGTTGGAATTAATTAACACAAACCATGTCGTCTTTTGAATCCGCCTTTGTTATCACCACCCCTTCTTCCACTCTGAGAGAACCTGCGGCCACCACGTCCGTGGGTACCGCTCACAGCTGCACCATCAGAACCCTGCGGCGCATTTGGCTCAATTTTAGTCTCAACTTCTGATGCGTCGTCGCCGGACATAGATAACCTGATAATATCAACTGAATGCGAACGTACTCTTTAACACTAATTAAAGAATAAAATACAAATATTTTTAACTTTAACTCGTCGATTTCGAAAATAGAAACTGGCAAACTGCCAACCGACGATTTCAAAATCGCAAAATTCAGTGGTGTGTGGGTGGTGTTTACTCGTTTTCAAATGTTCAAAATTGGTCAACGTGTATGCAAAGAGACCAATATCATGTTTCTAGTTGTTGAATGAACGCCGTTTGTAAATAGTTGTTGAATGAACGCCGTTTGTAAATACAATTGTTCGTCTTGCCGCGATAGGCCGACTAGGTTTTCCCCCGGTAATTGTGATTACAAGATCTATTGCTATATTATGTTTTCTACTACGTTTCCTTTCTAAATACTTTTTTTAAAAAATATCTCTGTTGCTGAGTTATCCGTTCTTTTATCTCTATGTTTCTAGTTTTAAAGGTACAAAAGTAAGAGTAAAGGAAGAATGTGTTTCCATTACATGACCTACCTGTTCCGATTTGCCTTCTTTTTATTTGGATTAGTTTTGCAGCCATGGATACGACTGATGTTGTCAGCGACACGGCTGGCAATCCGATTGTAAATGAGGAAAATACATCGACACCTATTGCCCTCGACGAAGCGAAGAAGGCTCTAACGAAAGCTGAGAAAAAAGAAAAGTATGGAAAGGGATCGTTTCCCGAGCCTTTAGCTACATGGAGAGATCTCATTAAGGTCTAGTGATATTCCTTGAGTAGTTTTTTCTTTCATAGTTCACGTGTTATTCTTGTCTTTTCTACTTTCAGGATCTCCTCGTCCCAGTAGACAAAACTACTCGTTCCCAAGAAGTGGAGAGGGATGCGGTTGAGCTGGCGGAGAGCGCACTTTTCCAAATATACGGAGAGGCCGAAAATCCATACAAAGCCATGTTCGACATTTACGATGTCTTTGCTGACAAAGAAAAGGTGATGTCGACATCAAAAGTTTTTTTAAAGGACACCTGATTTTTTTATCCAATCGAGCGATTATATAATAAAAAATCAAAATATTGCTTTTAACTTGTCCTTTACAGTATAAGAAAGTGCACCGGAGTTTGTTCAAGACTTTCGAAGAGTGGATTGAGAAGTGTGGGACACCAGAGAAGACCGGAAAATGGCTGACGAGCGAGTTCAAGGTTAGGTTCTCAAGTAGAAAGAAAACATCTAGTCTCACATTTTAATATCCCTGCCCTGGTTGTGGATTGAGGATCTGCATGAGATCATTGTTTTTTTATTAAGACCTTAAACTCATGCAACTCCTCTATTTGACGCTGCAAGTCTTAAAACGCGTTCTCTGTAAGAACGGGAGAGGGGTGGCACAATGCTTCAAAATGGTCGGATGGAGCTGAAAATTGTTGTGGGTGGTGCCTGTGGGTCGGGTATGCTTCCATATAATTTTTAGGTCGATTGATCAACTTTTTGACCTACCAAAAAATTTCATTTTTCGCCCTCATGCAATACACCATTCGAGAGGTCATGAGAAGTTATGTCTGTTGCTCGATTATCATCACAAAATATGCAAATCTGAGAAAGTTATGCATCGAAAAGTGTGTTTTTTCACAGTTTTTGATTTTTTAAGCTGCGAAGATTTTATTTGTACATATTGTGTTTATGATTTTTGGATTCCCCGTGGAATTCTGCGTCGATTCCATATTTTTAAAATATTTATTTTGAACACCATTGTTGTAGTATAAGCCAAATAGTGGCATGCAATCGGCTGCGTGGGTTCAATTCCGGCTCCCAACATGAGTCTTGTGCCAACCAGTTTTTGCTCAAATTTACGTCTTATCGTCGAGAAAACACTTTTTATTAGTTCCTACGGGGTTACATCAACTTCTCAGAATGAATTCTGTTCATACCTATCCATGTCGACGATGAGCGTTTTCACATAAGGGTCCCCCCTTTGGTGAAATGACGCTGTGCGAAACCAAAGGGGGGGACCCTTATGTGAAAAATGAGTTTTGGGTCTAGTCGGAATAAACATCTGAGAAGTAGTCAAAATATCATCAAATAAAAGTGAAAACAAATGAAAAGTGTTTTCTCGACGATATGACGTACATTTGAGCAAAAACTGGCTGGCAAAAGACTCATGTTGGGAGCCGGAATTGAACCCACCCAGCCGATTGCATGCCACTATTTGGCTTATACGACAACAATGGTGTTCAAAATAAATATTTTAAAAATATGGAATCGACGCAGAATTCCACGGGGAATTCAAAAATCATAAACACGATATGTACAAATGAAATCTTCGCAGCTTAAAAAATCAAAAACTGTGAAAAACACACTTTTCGATGCATAACTTTCTCAGATTTGCATATTTTGTGATGATAATCGAGCAACAGACATAACTTTTCATGCCCTCTCGAATGGTGTATTGCATGAGGGCGAAAAATGAAATTTTTTGGTAGGTCAAAAAGTTGATCAATCGACCAAAAAATTATATGGAAGCATACTCAACCCACAGGCACCACCCACAACAATTTTCAGCTCCATCCGACCATTTTGAAGCATTGTGCCACCCCTGTAGGAGACCAGCCCGCTCTTACAGAGAACGCGTTTTAAATTAGATAATGGAGATAGAAAGGGAATTAAAAAAATATAGTGTAATGAATCTTTTGCAACAGCCTCGTTTTTTACAGATTGAAACGATGGAGAAAATTATGAAGAAAGGAACGGGTCAGTTGGAAAATCTTCTTCGTATATTTCAACTCAAAGGGGCCGAACTCGAAGATCATGTTACTCAAAAGATCAAAGTTCGTTTTTTTCGTTTACTCAACTTCGCACGAGAGGTTTCTTAGATAAAACTTTTTTTTTTATTATGAGCCCGTTCGCCTAAGAATCGGACAATCGTTGGAACAGCCCAAAAATGTTGATTCTCTGAAACTCCGGGTTTAGGGGTTCTCGGGGATGCTGATGACGATAGGCATATTCATTTTGCATGTTGATCCTCCGTTGGCTTCAGACGGCGTTAGGTCGAAATCCGTTTTTATTTTATTTCGACTTACCCGATTTCACTAGAAATTCAAAAAATGGCACTAGGGCCAGAATTTGACGGCGGTCGCGCCTGTATTTTTTTATTTTTTATTAAAGTAAAAAATAAATTAATTAGAAAATGTATCTTTTTAAAAACTCATCTGCGAAAACAGAGACCCTCATAGAACGATCCGGCGTGAAAAAAAGATAAACAATTTTTAAAAAAAATTATGACCCAGTTTTTGAACCGGACATGAAAAACCGATCTGAAAATGTCTATCGATCTTTGTTTTCTCCACCCTGTGACGCCGCCGGCATTCCCTTCCCAATGATCTACCCCTGTCTAGGAAGAGAGTGTGTGCGATCGAGAGAGCGCAGACAGTCAAAAGCTTTTTTTTGTTGGGCTGTGTCAGATGACTCGGGATTTGTCCGATTCTTACACGAACGGGATCTTATTAAGATTACGATTATTAAGGATCTCTGTATCGAATCGAGGCAATTATTCCATGAGGCTATGAAATTGGCGCATCATTTTGATCTTCATGAAAAGTTTGGCATCGATCTTTTCATTATTCCATTAATGCTCAAGGTAACTAGCATGAGTAATTCAATTTAAATTATTGATTTTCGAAAAAAATAAATTGCAGAACAAGGTGGATGATTTGGAGAAATTCTTGAAGGGACATATTCGAATCACGGTATTCATACTTTGTAACAAAATCGTATGATATATTTATTATAGAGAGATCTCATCAGATTCCTCGATAGTATGGTTGAAGAAAGCGATAAATTCGTGAGTCTCCTTATTATTTTGCGAATATTATCACAGGCCTTCTGAGAGATTGCAGGAAAACTAACCCCCTGCGGAACTAGGAGCCGAAAGTTTGAGCGTTCACAATGAAATTGTTATGGTAGAGTATGTTGGACATGAGAAAACTTTTAATGTCGACGATTTGTCCCAGAACCGGCTTTTAGGCATTTTCCGGCTCGGCGTCCGGCTCTGCCATATCTCACGTCCCAGGCGTAATAGAAGGTTGTACTATAGCTCAAAAAAATCCGGAAAATTATTTTAAATACCTTTTCTGTTGAGGCGGAAGACCATAGACAACATCTTCATTTCGAAAAAATTGAAAAACTGATTTTTGAGACAGAAAATGATTTTTCCTGGTTCGGGGACCCCCCCCCCCCTTGGGCGGGTTCTGGCAGATTTGAAATCTACGTACTTGATATAGTTTAGGCAAAAGGTCCGTATAGGCCAAAAAAGAGCAAAAAAATCATGATTTTCAGAGATAGATTTTCAAATAATCTCTCCTAGTGCCCTACAAAGATTATAAAAAGGTCCGAAATGAATTGTTCAGCACTTTTTATCATCAGAAATCATTTTCTGTCTCAAAAATCAGTTTTTCAATTTTTTCGAAATGAAGATGTTGTCTATGGTCTTCCGCCTCAACAGAAAAGTTATTTAAAATAATTTTCCGGATTTTTTTGAGCTATAGTACAACCTTCTATTACGTTTGGGACGTGAGATATGACAGAGCCGGACGCCGAGCCGGAAAATGCCTAAAAGCCGGTTCTGGGACAAATCGTCGACATTAAAAGTTTTCTCATGTCCAACATACTCTACCATAACAATTTCATTCCTCGGGGTCATGCAATCTCTCAGAAGACCTCTGTTATTAGAGAGTATCTTGAATTATCTCTTGTATCTTTTTGAAGATCAACCAATTTCAGAAAATGAATAAACTGCAACCATATATAGACCGAAAAATTGTACCAAATCAAGCAGCCTATGATTTCATTAATAGTTAGTTTGCGTTCAACGTGTTTATTCATTAAGTCACTAGATTATGATGGTGAATTGATTTTTGTTTTCAGGAAAAACGTAAAGAGGTTTATAATTCAGGCAAAAGGATTCCAAGTCTATTGAAAAAATTTGTCTCATCTGATTTCGGAATGGAAGAGTCGGTAGCTCCTCGATTTGAAGAGAAGAAGGTCAAAGATAAATTGAGATATCTTCTCTTTGATCGGTGAGTCGTTATTTAACCGTTTTAACTATGAACACATCCGATCTTCATCATCTTCGTCTATTGACTATGTCTCTTTGCAGTGATACAACTGACGGAAGTTTCACAACTACAATCTTTGATCACGTAAAGGTCAGTTAAGTTACTGAGTTAACTCTTAGTTTTTACTGAGTTAACTCCATCAAAATAAGACCACCTCCGAAAATTTTCATTTTTGTGGCTTTAGTACGAAATATGATTTGAACTGGTTTCGAGTTACCACCAGTTGAAATAAATTCTATTGGATCACGGCTGATCGTTGCTCCTTTAGACCCACATCAAGAAGAGTTCTCCATACAAGAAAGATGTCATCATAGCACTTTTTGACAGAATCGAAAAACGAGAAAAGAAGGAAGATAAGTCAACGTATTATGAAGAGGCAAAGATGTGGATGCTATACTATGGTGTCAGTGTCTGTTTCTCTGTTTTAAAATCTAATTCATATTTGTTATCTTGTTGACTCTGCAGCTGGATCCGTCCGAATTTTTTTCTACTATCCGCAATTTCTTCAATGATCGTCCAGATTGGAGGGTGGATGCAGAGAGGATGCTAGTGAAGTAAATATTATCTCACCTTTCTGGATGTTCAATAACAATTGTAGATATGATACTGGCGTTGCAACGAGTAGCGAGATTGAACTGAAGGACGGAACTCCCATTGACTGGATTGACACTTGGGAAGGACTGGAGAAGATGTTGGATGAGATTGAAAAATTAGGAGAGGAAAGGTACATTTGCAATCCGATTAAATAAGAGGATAACAAGTGATGTGCTTTTCCATTTCAGTGTAATAGGTATCGATTCGGAGTTCAAATCCACCACCAATTACAAGCAGGAGTGAGTTTTCCCGTCAATTTTTGTTGCTGTTTTATGATTCGATTCAGAATTGCTCTCCTTCAAGTCTCTTCGCAGTTCAAAGTGTACTTGATCGATTTTGACCTTCTCGATGTTAGTGAATTGGCAACGTTGACCCCCCCCCCCCACCCTCCTTTCTTTTTTCACTATTTCAATTTTTAGAGAAACCTCTCCATATCTCAGTGGGAGATATTCACTAATCGACTCTTCAGCGGAGATCATCTCAAGATAGGTGAGATATACTTGCTTATGTGTCATCTCTACTGCCGCCTACAATTCTACCAACTCTTTCAATTTTTATTCATATTCAATTAAATTTAGGTTTCGATATGCTTTCTGATCTGAAAGCCTACAGCGCCACTCTAAAACTCGACTTGGAAGATTTGCGATGCATTATGACTAGAGTAGTTTGCCTCAAGCGACTTTCCAATGATGTAAGATCACCATTGATAGTAGAAGCATGCTAAACATGCTCAATTTCAGCTGCTGGATCTGGATTCGTCGATTATTGACCTCACGCAGAGTACTTCTTATAAGAGTGAGTGATTATTAATTTCGGCACTTCCTTTAGGCGCCATGGCAAGAGTGAAACATTTTCCTTTTGCTACCTCTTTCATTTCTCGCTATCCATCAAAGAATTGAGCCAGAATAGCAGTTGGAAATTATAGTTGGCGATTCGCGGGCCCGTAATTCTCGTAGCCTAGTTCTAGTCAAATTCTAAAAAAAACTGTTCTACGAGCTCTTTCGGATTGTTTTGGGTCGTACATGTGTGTCAAAATTTACCCCTTCTTAGTTATCGGCACGTTTTGCTTTATGCTTTATTTATTTTCGACACTCAGGGAAAGAGATCGTTAATTCAATCCGCTAGTCGATTAATATAGTCTTTTTTGTTCTATTCCTCCACAATTTGTATGTTTATAAAAAATTTCATCTGCAGATCGACTGATTGATGGCAAATCGACTGAAGAAGTGGAGAGTGCGAATAGACAACGAGCGATCAAACTGAGTGATCTGGTCGAAGTTGTGCTCAATACTCAGTTAGACAAGTCATGCCAGGTCACCTCCCTCTTTCAATCCTTCTACAATGAATATGCTTGTAGAAGTCGAATTGGTCGCATCGTCCTCTTCGACAGGAACAGATAATCTATGCTGCCACTGATGCTAATATTCTTATTAAAATTTTCCTGCGGTTTAAAGAACTGGCGACTGAAAAGGGATACAATTATGAGGAAATGGTGACTTCCATTGAGAATGATATGGCTGAGAGAAAGGAAACACCGGTGAGAAGAATATACAAATATTAGATTGTCCGGATCGATTTCAGACTGAGAAAAAGAAGAAGGCAAAGATGACAGAGGAAGAGTACGCTCAGCTAGTGGAGGTATTAAGGAAGAGGGGGGGGGGGTCTTTTTTAAACGGTTTTTTTTATTATTACAGAGTGTAAATGCGGCAGCAATTTCTGCAAATGGTGACGAGAATAGCCACAAGTCATTTATCACGGATACTTCCTTCTTCGGATTGGGAAAACATCTACGGTAGCCATGATCGTTTGTTCAATTGAATAGATTAATGGGTTGCAGTCGGCTTGGAGTGGATGTTATATTCGCAGAGTCTAAGGAACATTTGCTGCGACTTGGAAAAGAGAATAACTCGAGAATTATATTGTCATTTGGAAAGAACATACCTGAAGTAAGCTTGAGATTTCAATGTGCTTGGAGTAATCATATTTTCAAGTACAAAGCTGCCTTCGGAGACAGAGTATTTGTTGTGGGAATGGGAATGTCGGCACAAGATCAGGTTGTCCTCTGCATGTGGAAGATGGAAAACGACGATTCAGGTGAAAAAAGTTCTGACTGAGTTCAAGATCAAACTGAGCCCTGCAAATGTCTTCACTCGATGTATGGTAAGGAATGGGGACGAGAACTAAAAAGAAGCATATCTATATTTCATTTCCATTTTTCTTTCAGTTGTGTAATGGTGACCGATTCGTGATGGTTCCTTCTATCGTTCTACAGGTACAAATACATTGCTTCTGTTCTACGGCTCACTCCTAATTCTAAAGCATTTCATGAACATTTTTGAGTAAAAGCAACGGGTCACAAATAAAATTTTCGAAAAATATTGTAAAATCCTCGTAGTTCTGAATGAATATTCGATCAATGATACATGCAGACACTCCACGATTGTGCGAAGAGAGTGGGCGAGAGTTTCGACGATGAAATCTTCCAACCAGAGCCATTCAAAGAGAAGATCAGTAATGTGAATACTTTATCCATAGCTCACACATCACTCTTATTTCTTAGGCCAACCCTGATGACTACGGTGGATTCGAGTGCAAATTGGAAGATTACGATCCGAACGACTCGAGATTCATAGTGAAGTGCACAAATGGAGTAATCGACATTTAGTGAGTGAAGCAGTGATAGTATTGCACTATATAAGATAACAATAAATAATAATAATAATAATATATTTATCATGCATTTAATCATAATAGACATAATAGACAATGATAATATGAATCCCATACCTTTCTCATGCTATGGATTCTTTGCAGCAACAACCTTGTAATGGCGGACTCGGTCGATTCTCCAATTGAAGTACAGACTCTACGGGTGAGTTGTCTAGTTGTATTCCCTTTTCACTAAATTATGCCCATTGGCGCACTTGTACAAGGTTTGTTTATTTTAAGGTACAACCGGAAGTAGTGGATAGTGAGCGACCATTCTATTACATTTGTGGATCATGTGGAAAGGTAGATGAATACCTATCAGCTTATATCATTCGTTCCCATTCTGCAGATTTATTGGGATGGCACTCATGGACAGAGATACAAGGAATTCGCGAATGGAGTTGTGGGAACTGACTCATCTATATCGAATGACTCTGTTAGCAAAGAATAAAGACAAGAGATGAAAGATCAATTAAATGAAAGGATCTCGGATATGCAAGATTAAATCATATATCTATTTATTTATTTTCGTTTTGTTTTATAGCATGATTCGAAATATTTATTGTCTTAATTTCTTTTGTAATTGTGAATGTTTTAAATGGTTTTCTTTAATTCCATCATTTCATGCTAATAATTATTTTTTAGATACGTGTTTTTTCTTTCAAATAATATTTTGTGTTTTTTTAGTTTGTTTCGCTCATTCAAATGATTTTATTATTTCCTACCAGTTAAAAACTGCTGAATGTGTGCAATTTATTGAATAAAAGGTATAGAGTGAAGATCGATAACCGTCATCTGTGTCGTATTTTTTTAGAACTTTATTGTAGTTTAAAAAAAAAAAAGTTTATCGTCTGGATGCACTCAGTAGAAGAGTATTATATTCCTTTTGAAGAGAGAGTACCTGAAATTCTCCCATTCACTTTTTATATTTCCCTAGTTTTACCTCATTCTTTATTTCTTCATAATTCCCTTCCGACTCCATCTCTTCAATCTGCTCTTTCAACTGTTGATTTGTTTCCATCAGATATTCTAATTTTCTCGTCAGACTTTCAGCCTGTAATGAATGGTAAGATAATAGTGGATAAGTTGGTCACTTCAATTACCATTTCAATCGAATCGTCCCCTCTCAATTCGTTGGCGATCTCGTCGAGATCTGCTTCAATCTCACTTAGTGTCTCTTCCATTCGAGGAAGGACAATTCTCAGTTCTTCTTTCTTCATCTCCAGATTCTGTGGAATAAATCGATTATATCAGTCTTACAGTATCTATCTTACCTTACTCTCTTCTTGACTCGCTTCAACCATTCTATTGTAATCTGGCATCTCATCTAATTCTTCCTGCATGCTCTCTCCCTTGAGTGAGAATGCCTGAATAGGGTTAAGATATTGATGAGATAGAATGAGTAAAGTACCTCCAATTCCCCATGAATCCTTGTTTCCATCTCATTCAGTCCTATCAATTCCTCTTCCAATCGAACATGCACTGCAGAAGAGTACATTTAAGAACAATTTCAAGGAACTTCCTAATAAGGTTTGTTATATGTGTTTTATGTTTATAGATTGAGCCGAACACTGTAATAGTATTCAAGTGAAAAAATAATTCGTTGTTGACTAACATTCCTTCAATTCGTGTGCAGTCGCCCCTTCGCTCATCTCGAGAATTGATGGATCAAGATCATTCACTTGCATTGACATGTTGATCTACAAAGACATTTATAGTTATGCCCACCGTTTATTTAGATTAGATAAGTGAACTGCCTCTATCATGTTAGATGTATACTGTGTGACATTCAATGAAATATTTTGAAGAAAGACCTTGCTGAGGTTGACAGAAAAACGTCGTAGATTCTGCACGATTCCATCCTGGAATTCCTCCAATTCCATTGCAAGATTCCTTTTTTGATCCTCGAATGATGAGAAGAATTCATTCATCTGAACACAATTGAAATATCATGTTTCACTATTCATGTCATCGCTCTCACTTCGACTTCCTTCACTTGCAGTCCTTGATACCGTTCCAAATGTTCTCCTGAAGGGAAAAGATGAGTAGATACGATACATCAATCGACAACTTACTATTATCACTCTCCACATTAGCACTGAATTCGTGCAATTCTTCTTGAGCATTTTCAATCTGATCTTTAATCTGTTCAAATCTGAAATTGTATCTCGTCTCTATATTCATTCCCTTAATCTCACTGTTTTTCCATTGCAGCAATCTCTTCATTATTCTTCTGTACAGTTTGGATCAACTTCGCCTTCTGAATCGATTTATCTCCGATATTCTACGAAAACATCCCCGACCTTCTCATCCAGACTCTCTTTATTCTGTTCTTCTTCAATCAATTCCTTCTCTTCTTTCCCTAATCTCACTAATTCTTCACGTAGGTTTGCTAGAATGAAAGTTCCTTGTATTATCTCATTACAAGCCGATGATTCCAACCCGCTTTCTGCTTCAAAGGGGAATTGAGTAGATCAGTCTCCAATTGATTCTTCAGATTAACGAGATCAGACAATTCATTCTCCCTTCAATCGAGTGCCCCCTTCTCCCACTTCCTTCTTTCCGCTTCTTCTTACCTCTCTGATATCAATTCCTTCAGTGCTTCTGATTGATTCTTCAGGTCTTCGTAATGATCTTTAATCGATGGATCCTCAAAGATATTTGTCTCTAATCAAGTCAGAATTCATTTTCCATTTCTCACCATAGCTGCAATCGTCTGTTGATTCTTCCTTTTTTGCATTGTAATTTCCTCCTCCAATCTATTAACTTCATCGTCTCTTTGTTTCTTTTCTTTGAACAATTCTTCCAATGACTTCGCCACCTGCGATAGATTCAGTAACCCTCACTATGGTATTTGTGACCTGATCAGCTTTGGTCTTTAGATCGGTCGCTTCCATCTCGAGAACACTCATCTCACTCGTCGAGTGCATCTTGTCAAGCATCGAATTGTAATCCAGCAATCGTCCGTGCAATTTCTTGAGTGTCAGAGCAGCTTCCTCGGCTCGGAAAATGAGATGCTTCAGTATCTATCGCACTATGTATACCATCCATCGAGAGAATGCATATCACCTAATTACTTCTCACTTTTTCTCGTAAGCAGTTGTTTCCACTCTCGCTTTCTCCCCCTTCTCCAATTCCTTATTCAGTCGATTTATCTCCATATTGAGATCATTCGCTTTCATTCTCAGAAGACCAACAAAATAACTTTTGTCGAGTACTTGACGTTTACCTAAATGGAAACTCTTCAGAATGTTCCAGAGGGATTTAACAATCAACAAAGGTGCGGAATAACCCTTGAACCTTTTCTAGATGTTTCTTTCCACTAACCAGACGAAGTTCCGGCTCTAGTGGGTGCTCTCAATCCTTGTTGAGTGATTGGTCTATTGACTACAGCGGGATGAATAATTCCAGTAGGAGGACGACCTATTCCACTACTCTCCATTCGATCCATCCTAACAGAGGGAGAGAATCCTTTCTGAATAAATGGAATTACAGTTGAGGACTCGATATAGTTAACAAAAAGAAATGAGCACTATAAAATGAACGATGGAATTCTGTCAATGTTCGGTGAAAACTTACGGATGAAGGAGGAGGAATGAATCCAGACCGAGACCCTTAAGACATTGTGCATTTTTAGGGAAACAATGAGAATATTGCATATCTAGGTATGATAAATGCTAACCAATTTTACTTCTTATTCCTTCTTCTCTGGGAATTTGATTTGTACTGATTGGACTGACTGGAGTGGTCTCAGTCTGCATTGGAATGGGAACTCTCCCAGCACGAGAAGTGGAAGGACGAGAACCAGAGGACGTTTTAGGACGAGCAGATGGAGGACGGGACATAGGGGGAGAAGGAGTGAATGAATGAATTGAAGAGGGCGAAGGAGAGTCCGATCCCGACGGAACCATAGCAACCCACTGCGTGTAGTGGATAGACACAGCGAGAGAATGAGAAAGGAACGATTAGTTTATTATGGTTATTATGATGTGATGAGTGAAATTATTAGAGTTAATAGTAAATAGTATGTGGATTGCATCGAATGCGAGTGGGAGATAGACTGGAGGGATGACCAGAGGAAGGGAGGGACTATTGTACAATGGAAGGATGGTCTACAAAGTGAGAGCAGTAGTTACAGGGTATTACAAATTAAAAAAAAGAGTACTCAATCAATGTAATTCAAGCATAAAGCAGTGCGAGTATAATATAGGTACAGTATGGATTAAAGGGTACAGAAGGTGCGAAGAAGGCTACTGTTGGGAAAGGGCTTTCTCTTCACAGTGGGGACAGAACCACTTTCCTCTAGGAGCTGCATCTAGACCAACACATGGCCAATGGAACCATTCGTAAGGACACTGCAACACAAGAGAATGTGCTCATTTTTGATTGAATGGATACCTCTTTGCTGTCACATGCCACCATTCCTCCATAGCTCTTCTCATTGCAGAAACACCATGGTCTCTCATCATTCCCATCCTCCTCTCCATCTGCATCACGAGATCCTCAGAAGAGAAAGTGAATGCGAGATAGATCAACGAGTGAACCACAATCATCTAATATCCATAAAACTCACTGGGTGGTTGGGTATACTCGGGAGTGTGAGAGGGAGGAGTATCATTAGTAAGTGGGGTGGATGGAGTGAGAATGATGGGAGGAGTGGGAGGGATGATTGCAGAAGAATGACGAGATCGTTCACGATGACCAGTCAGAGATTGATTAGAGTTGAACATCTCTTGCACTCGAGAGGTCAGTCTGAATATCAACTTATATGTCGATTGCCTCATATTAAATTGTGTTATCATACATACAATTGCTACATTTTTAAAACTCGATTCTGTAGTGTTGTATCGTAGGGTTACCCCTACTCACAAGACCGTGTGGTCGCCCCAGTGATCGTGTGTAGTCTGATCACTCGGGTCTCTCTCACTTGGCCGCATCTCTCTCTCTAGTCTGATCAGAGGGCGCGCGCGTGTTGTTGTTCTATTAGGCTCCCTCTCCCTCTCCCTTCCCTTCCCTAGTCAGTCTAGCTCTTGCTTTGCTCACGGGTCGTGACCCGTTTAGTCGTCTAGTTATTTAGTAGTTCCCCTTCCCCATTGTGGATAAAGACTATACCACATCTATTCCGTGTGAGGGCACAAGGCAGGGACACAACAGTGGCGTTCAGGAGTACTAGTTACTCACTTTTCGTCTCTGCCCTTGTTTGCCTGATCCGGGAGGTGGACTGTTGTGATTGAGGCAGAGCCTCTCACTTCATCGATAACTG
>LS589578.1:462719-489305 GCA_900490775.1 Pristionchus maxplancki
TCTAACGACGAATCCAAAAACAACAACTAGCTCGCTGTGCGTCAAAAACTGACCGAGTTATGACAATTTGAAGTGGTAGGTCAAAAAAATCGATAATTTGCGAATTTGACCAAATGAACCGGATGGGCCTTCTCCAGACCCCCAAGGGTACCCACCAACCAACTTTCATCGAAATCGGAGACAAAAGTTTTTTCCTAGTTGCCGGCGTTCCTACACTCGTACAGGAAACCCGTGTTAAAGAGGCTACCGTACCTGATTGATAGAATTGAGTCCGCCTAAAGTTTCCAGTGCTTTATCCATGTTTTTGATGATTCCAGGATAAGAGATCATTACCAATTCGATTGGCTCTTTCTTAGGCGGACCCGGCAAGAGAGATCGAAGCATCTATTTACATATCTCATCATGTACTCAATTTCATGAATACTAGATAAACATTATTCGATTCAAACGACATTGTGCAGTTGATGATGAATAATAGCGGAGATAAAATTTTTATGACCACTTCGGGGAAATATAAGCTATATGTAAACATGTACAACATGGGATGATAATTTTCAATCATTATATATAATCACTTGGAAGATACAACAATAATTTATATTCTATTTGTGTGGAAGTAAGGGAATGCCCTGAACTCTCCCAATCTCTGACCATGGGAGAAATGGAATTCCTTGAAACAAGTATCACAGAAGAAAGCAGGAGTCATAGGAAGTCTTCCATTGTTCTCAACTCCCATTCCTGCTTCCATTTTCTTGCATGCCATACATCGAACATCTCCTCCTCTCTCGAATGTCACTATAGGGTACTTTGACTCGTCCTGCAATCAATCAATCCTCCATACACAATAGTAGTTCATCGCCAACCTGTTCATCGTCTTTCGTCATCAATCGAAGATCTGTGAATTGAATGAGATGTTCACAATTACCAGAATGAAGGAATAAGTACGGTTGACCCAATCTGTGGCATTTTCCCATAATACCATTATTTATCAACCAATTAATTGTCTGTACCTTAGCGTGAGATCCAAAATGGTTACTCCTGCCATCGCTTCCACTTTAGTTGGACCGAAGCAATATTTGTTTGCCATGAATTCCCGAATTTCCCTACAATTAGAGCAAAAGGATTATTATGTAAAAAAGTGAACTGACACCGAAATATCCATGCATTCGGGTCTAGATGTGTCTACGTAGAAAGTATCATGAATGAAGATGAATGAAGAAGGATACCTGCAAATTCTTGCTCATCAGCAGGCACATGTATATAGAATGGGTTGGCTTTCTGAAGCGGCTAGAGACTAAGCAGAAGGCGTGAGTGACCATCTTCTTCACTCGCCGCTTCGTGGCGCGTAACTTTTCAGAATTGTCGCAAATGCCAATTCATTGTAATAAACAGCGAAACAAGCAATAAAAAATATAACAAAATTGACATACGATTGACAAAACTACCTAAAATCCCAACTCCAGAGCATTAGGAGGTTGAGGATGTCCGGCAATTTTTCTCAAGTTATCTAGAATTACAAGACTACTGTTCAGCTTGGCACGCGCTGTAGAAAATGGTTGCGTCATAGCTAAGTTATCGTACGTTTTTGCATTGAGCTTATCGCTAATATAAGCAAAATGGGGGAAAACAAGAAAAATGGAACCATACAATGATATGTTGAAATATTTCGGATCCGGTTTCTCCAACTCTTTTCCCTCCTCTATATAAGTTCCAAAATCGGAAGGGCACATCTGAAAAGAATATTTAAAGTAATGTACAATTGGAATCCATCGGAAACTCACAATTTTTTCCCTAATTTGACTAAGGGTCGTTGATCCTCTGACAAGAAGCTTTAAGTGCGGATTCATCTAGAAAAAATAGGTATTATAAACAATTCGCACATATTTCCACTACTCGAAAATTAGTCTACCCAATGTAGAAAATGTGTTAAACTAAACAATGTTTAACTATCATTATACTACTAGTAGTTAAAGTGTACTCTATTAATGACACACAAAGATGATAATAAAAAACTAAATGATAGCACGACGGATAAAAGTACTGACCCTACTATTCCGTCGAGCCTCAGCATCAATCATAATTCGGTTGTGTGCAGATCCAATGTTTATCGTCATTACAATATCTCCCGTGATATGACGTGGGATCCCAGCAGAAATTTGGGTCATCTTTAATTCTGTTTGCAATTTAGAAGCATAGTATACTTACCTTGTTCCCATACATTTCCCATTTATAGTATCTCATTCTTTGAAAATAAAAGGATTTGGCAGAATGATCGGAAAATCGTTTCATTCGATCCATGCATGCCCTTAACTCGAGTTTCTTCTCTCATGATATACATAAGATTTACCTGTGTGTTTTGAGTGTTTCAGGCTGAATGAGACTGGGTTGTCCAAGAGCTTCAAAATCGTCATTTAGCGATCGCTTTCCAGGTTCGAGTAACTTTTCAAGTCTGAAATATTGTAGTCAAATATATGACGATTTCTTGTATAAAAACTCTAATTACATTCTGCTATGTCGATATAATCATCTGGATCTGTATACATATAAAGAAAAGGGTATAAATAACTCACGAGATATCTTTTAAAATTCTACTGGTGGTTTTCGCTGAGCATCCAAGGAACGCAACAAGTGTGCTCTCCTCTGGTTCATACTCATCAGAAACCATCATTCGATTGTTTGTCAATTTCTGCAATTGTACAATTCGCAAAGTAAATAAGTAGTTGGATGAAGCACAGTCAAAACACCTACGACTTCCTCCTCCGCAGTTTCCATGAATGTTCGTATGTTGACGACGGGTGAGATAAACCATTGTTCATCTGACCTGAACTTCGAATCCATAGACATCTCAAGAAGAAGGACTATACAAGCGAGTAAGGACGAGTTCAAATAAAATTCGAACTTGAAAAAAGGAAAACAGATCGCGCCGCCGCGAAATTTACGGTACATATCTTGAGTCATCGCACATTTGTTACTAATAATAGAAAATATCTGAAACCCATTGTCTTTTGCGTTGTGAATTATAATGCATGAAATTGATTATGAAAAAAAAACTTTACTTAAAGTACAATTATATTAAACATGAAAAATCATTCAAACAGGAAATCAAGTGCTCGTTTCGGAGATCCAGTTGACTTAGCATCTCCTCTAGACCTTCTACTAGGACCAATGGAATCTCCACCAGAAAGTGTTTCCGGCATCTGATTATTCTTCCACGGCTGAATGGGTTGATTGAGAGTAGGATCAATAGATACTTGATCCATTTCCTCGTCTTCCTCTTCAGAACTCAATTTCTTGGGTGATACTGTGACTGGTGGATCTCTCTGAAATGGATACTTGTGTTGTATGAATTCATTCTGAATTACCTTGCATATGAATGGTCTCAATTGATCACACGAACGAAGAACCCATGATGAATCGGAACACAGTACAGTACACTGACTATGCTGGTCTGATCAATATCCATTGATTTACACAATTTAAATTGAAAAATAATTATCAGGAAATAAATACCTTTGTCAGTGATATTGCTGAATTGTACATCGATGGGAGTTACTTTGGGACGATTCTTCATTTTCAGCCACACGAAATCAATGTGAGGCTTCGTTTTTACTATTTCTGAATGGTACAAAATAGAGAGGAATAACATTTTTTTTTCCTTTCGACCAAAGTATTACTCCTCTCACTCATTTCTATCTCAGGGGCAAAAATGAGATTCTCTCCCCATTCCTTCCTTTCTTTAGAATTCTCCCATCCTCTCGCAGTCTAACGTTGTTGCGAAAGGGCAGAAAAGGGGAGGGAAGGGAAGGGATCTCACGAGTGACAAATCCATTTTCTTCGACTGAATCCACGGTTACCAAACTGGCTCCTTGTGACTGACAGATTGACTGAGCTTCCTTCCATTTTCTTCGTTCCTCGTGTAATCGATAACTAAATCCTTAACTGATCTTTGATCTCTCTTTCTCTTACCTCGATTTATCGTCTCTCTCCAGCCATTCTCCCTTCTCATTAGAATGTTGCACTTCATGAATTGCTTCTTCGATAGTATCCAATCTTCTCGATAGATCACTGTACATTATTCTCATTTTCTCGTTCAATTTAGCTTCCAATTCAGAGAGAGAAGAGACAGGAGGATCTTCTGAGTGGAAGTACATAGGAGAAGGAAGCATTGTGATGCCTACTTGTAGGGAGAGAAGGAGGAGAAGGGAGGGAATCAGTCTCATCTCGAGATATCAATCCATTCTCAGATTATTCATTGATTCACAAAGGAATAATGTAGGTAGATGACTTACCATAGGGACTGTAATAATAAATGAAAGAGACGAAAGGAATAGGAACGTCTTGAGAAGCATTTCACATTGAATGACCAAACTCTCCCCTTCTCTTTTTACCTTTTTCTTCGTTCGTAATTCAATTAGAGCCAAACACTTTTCTAAAAGGAACGCCCAATCAATTTGATGAATGCATTGTTCGGTCTCTGATTGGAATGGACTCGATCTGAATGGAAACCTCCTTCTAGGTATTCCAATCACTCTTCTTCACTCATTCCTCCGGTACAATCCAGTACTTTCCAATGATCTCTCTGTTCTGTCACTCACTAGAGAAGGAAGGGGGAGAAGAGGGATGAGCATGGAATGATAGGTGCCAATGATATCCGTTGAGTGGATAGACAAACGGATAGATGATCTCTTCTCACTGAGTACTTCCTTCCTTCCTTCCAACTCTGGTTGTGTCATCCCTCCCCCTTCTATTCTTTACCCTCAGGTGTCTCCCTATTCTTCTCCAAGTGAACTCTTTCTCTTGCTTCTCCTTTCTCTTGCTTCTCCTTTCTTTTCTTCTCCCTTCATCCTCCCCTCTTCTATCCCTCTTCTGAACTCTTTCCCTTTATCTTTCCCTCCTTCCATTCATTTATTCTCTATGGTCATCCATCAGTCCAGTCCTTCCTTCCTTCTTCATTCCTTCTCACAACAATCTCAATTATACTCGTTCCTCTTCTCATTATTTCCCCTTGGCCGATCAGCTTTCTCTCAATTCATCAATCACTCATTCTCTCTTCCGATTCTCAATTACCGCATAAGCCTTCGCTCTCCCTCGTCTCTCCTCTCATCCATCTTAGATATAGTGATATCCTTCGTCAATATATGGTTTCCCATCCCTGGATCTCTTCAATCTCTCCTTTCAGTGTATGCCATTCCATGGAAGTGTCTCTACTCCTCCTCTTCCTTCTTATTCCCTTCACCTTCCAACTCAAGTCAGTTTTCTCCTACCATCTGTCTTTTTCATTCGGATTAAAGTAGTAATGAATGGTAGTTGTTGTCTCCTCTCTTCATCTCCTCCATTGTCTTCCATGGTAATCCTTCGTGTCTTCTCTCTTCTCTTCTCCTTCAGATGCACCTTCTGTCCCTCCTCCATCTCTTCTCCATCCTCGTGTTCTCTTTGTGAGGGAGACGTCTGTTTCATAGGTGAGCCCTCTTCCCCCTTCGGCAATACTTCCTCTATCTCTGTCTATTTGTTCATCCCAATCTCCATTTCATCCGTATATCTGGCTATAGTCTCGACTTCACACTCAGTCTCTCGTTGCCCTTGAATGGAGAGAAGGAGGTCACCAAAGAGGACGAAAGAACCATTCAATCCATTGAGTAACACAACCAATTACATCCAAGAGACTCTCTCATCCTCCCCTTCTCATCCTTCTTACTCACAAAATACTGCTAATCCATTGGAAAGAAAGATTGAATCTCGAGAGTGACCATCTAAGAGAGGATGAATTCCAGTGGTCAATGCATTCTTCAACGGGACTCTCTCTGCCGGTTGTATTGATCTACTCGAGAAAGATAGAGGAGAGTTCGCTCATAGAAGGAAGGAATGCAATAGGTTGATCAGTCATCGATCACTCAATAAATGGTCTACCGTATTAAGGGAAGTGATTCATGATCGGACTGTGTGTGCATGTAATACAGAGAATGAATGCAATGACCCACGTTCTCCTCTCGCGGAGTTCCATTTCATATCCCATTCCATTCTGAAGGGATACAATCTACAACCAGGAATCAGATTGACTACTGCAGGTGAGAGAGAGAAGGGAAGGGAAGAGAGGGAAGACTGTCAATCAAAGTAGATGGAAGGAGAAGAAAGTGACTAGAGAAGGAGTAATAATTGTCTTCCTTGACAGAACCAAGTGTGGAACTGCCAACTGATTCGTCTGACGATGTGTCCATCCCTCTATCTTCTTCCCACTCCTCTTCTTCCACCTCTTCAACAACTCCTTCATCTCGCATTTCATCGTCCACATCAACGATTATTCCCACTTCAAGGTATGCTTCATCATTAATGCCTCCTTCATTGTCGACAAAAGCTGATGGATCACTCTCTTCACTCTACGCACTCACTCGCCTGCCGACCGGTTGAGAGACTGTGCAGAATGAAGAGAGTGATCCATCAGCTTTTGTCGACAATGAATCTAGGGACCACCACCCATCTCCGTCAAATCGGACACGCGCAACGTTGATTTGCGCATGGGAGAGGAAAAGGCCGCGGGTTCTGATTTCACAGTTGCTTTTTACACCATGTCGACCAACTTTGCTGAAAATTTCAGACAAATCAACGGTCCCCCGCGTTTGCTATGTTCGAAAATATAAGCGAAAATCACAAATATGACTGAAACTTTGCGTTTAAAGCGATGTAGATTTTGTAAAAGGCGAGGGCCGCGACTTTTGAGAGTTTCCAGTGGTCACCTAGGGTCAGACGCATATCATATCCAAAAATTAGCCAATTCTACAGTCTCCCTCGAAAGTTATATACATTCAAAGATTGCCGTTTTTTATGATCTTTGATCTTATATAAAAATCGAGGGAGACTGTGAAATCGGCTAATTTTTGAATATGTTACTCTCCTGACCCTATTCTATCACTGTGAATTGTCAAAAGTCGCGGCCCTCTTCGATAACGAATTTTAGAGGGCTCCAAAGTTTTTCGACTCTCGTTTTTGAAAAGCAAGTATTCATAAAATAGCGATTTTCTCAAAAACTAAAAAGATTGAGTGGGTCTTCCCTTCACAAAAAATGATTCTATGTATACTCCCGAAGAATAAATTGGAATAGTTCATGAACCATATTTCCATGATTTGCATATCACGTGGTGGTCCCTACAATGAATCCCCCATAACTAGTTTCATGAGGGTAATAGTACACAATCGTTAGTGATTCCGTTTAGAGTTATTTAAAATCTTTTGTATTCAAAAAGGTATTCCATGGTGTACGTTATCCTTCAGTAGATATCGCCATTTGAGAATCGATAGTTAGATTCAACGATTTTAAATGTTTTAATCCGAGAGTTGTATCACGGTTTTCTAACAATCCAAAATCTGTGTACCTTTTACAAAAGAGCAGTTTTGTATTACAGTGGACCTTCGTCTTCGACTCTTCGTTCTCTTCCTTCAACCACACGGAAATCAATGCGATTTGATGATGAAGAGGGACTCATTCAAGTCAAATCCTCAGTGCTCATCAAACCAAGGAATTACTCGAGGTTAGTCAGCAATTTATTGCACCCAAAAACAAAAAAAGATGAATTTTTTTCTTTCAGAATCGTTTCGACATCAACAGAACAATCAACTACTCGTTCTTCTCCTCCATCCACTCCTTTTCCCCATGAATCTTCTCGAGTATTACCAACTGACGATGAAACCTCTTTATCGGGATTTTATCGAGTGAAAGGACCAAAGAGTGATGGGAAAGTGTTGCCAACTGATTCGGATGAAGAGGAAGGAATACTCATTGTGAAGAGTGGAATAATGAGAGTCAAAGGTATACTCAATATAATCTATCTTTTCATAATGGACACCGTTTAGAATTAGAAGAAGTAGAGAAGGAAAAATCAAATAGAGTGAAAGATGTGACTGAGAAGAAGAAAGAAGAAGTAGAAGTGAAGGAACCAATTCGACATCCAAAGGGAAAGGGATCCGTTCAAGAGACAGAGGTCAGCATGGATTACGGTACTCATTAATCAATCGATAACAGGTCTCATCTGGAGTATCAATTGGTGTGGATGGGAAGAATCCTTCATCACTCAAATCATCACACGAAATTCGCAGATTATCATCACGATCTGATATTAACTCCTCTTCCTCTTCCTTTTCCTCATTATTATCCTACTCATTCTTTCTTCTTTCTCTTTTCTCACTCATCTGATTCTCACTCTTTGATCTCTACGAGTATTCCTTCACTTCCCTCACTCTCATATCTCTATTGCCCCTTACATCATAATGTCGATGTAAAACACGAAGTGATATATATTAGAGATCTCCTTGAAGATCTCCATTTATGTAATCACAGGAATGAATCGTATCTAATTGAATAATAATAGTGGTCCTCACATAGATTCGAGCTTCCTCCCGTCATCCCATCCATGACTTCTCTCCATTGTATCTCCTTCCTTCACGGTTATCGTCTATTCCCATCTTTCACCCACTCTTCCCCTTTGTGATTCCCCCTCCTTCTATCGATAAACTGAGTGAGGATGCAATATTTATCTCACAAATGATCACCAGAATAGAAGGAATGCGATGTAGAGAAGAGAAAAGGAAGGAAAGAAGGAGGAACTCGTAAGATAATGGGGAGAATGTCGTTGTGTACCCGGTATGATTGAGAAGTAACTGCAAAGATCACTTTGAAAGGGAGGAGAAACAGACTCACTTTGGATCAATTCTGCCTATGATTACATCGAAGTTGACTATTCCATTGAAGAATCCGTCAGCATAAGTGGAGAAGGGGAGATTGAGATGGAGAGAATTACATTTGTCTCGACTGCAATGAAAGGAGGAGATGAATGAATGGAAGGAATAAATCCGACCGATTGCAGATACAAGTGGTCTGATTGAATGAATCTTCACAGAGAAGAACTGCACCAATTCGAGATGATCGTTGTTCAACCTCCCTACAGATTCAACTTATACATTATTATCAAGAAGAATTAGATATAAAAATATATAGATAGTAAGAGATAGAAACGGTAATGGTGTGGACTAACTTCTTAGCGAATTCGATATCCTCAGTCTGCCATCTCGAAAGGGAGAGACATCCCATCATGTATTGATACACTGGACAGTGCTTGCATTGACCTGCAATTCATTACCATTCGCTTTCTTTATCTGTATTCTTCAATGATGATAGTCTCCACCCTCCATTCTTATAGTGCAGAATGTAGATATCTCGCTAGATCTATTTAGAGAATAACTAAGCGAGTAATACGAAAGAAGGAGTGGGGATTGAATTATCATGGCGAACACTTCTTTGCGAATGGGCGAATAATATAAAGAGTAAATGAGATTATCGTGAGGGAGAGCGGGGGAGGGGGAGGGGGGAGGGGGAGGGGGTAATGGATGGATAGAAGAGACATACGCATGAAGCATGCATTTCCAGTGCAGATTCGAGGGTGATGACCACATTTCGGAGCTGCGGAATAATGAGTGGAAGACGACCAAGTGACCACACACTCCAGACATTCCACCTGACATTATCTAAGTGATTGATAGTCTCCACTCCTTCCTCTATACTCCCCCCTCCATTTCCTATTCACTTCCCTCACACCTCTTCTCCCTTTCTTCCATTCTTCTTCGTCTCTAAATGGAAATCTCACCTTGGAGACAGTTTCGTCCAATTCGGAGTGTCTACTAGTGAAGACTAGAGGAAGAAGGAGAAGGGAGAGTATGGATCGAGTCACGTCAATCGATAGATGAGCCATTGGTAGATCATTGTGAGGGGAAGGGAATCGATCGATGATGAAGACTGAGAAGGAAAGAGATCGCGATTAGATATGAATGGATGGATTTGAAATGCACGAAGAGATGGAATAGAGAGAGAGAAGAGGAAGAGAAGGGGAAGATCCATTCGACCCCCAGAAGACAGATGAACAAACTAGAGGAGGAATCACTAAAGGGAGCAAAAGAGAAGTGATTTGTTAGCTGGAAGAGAAGGGGAGATGGACACATTGTCCCCTAGAGACCTCCCCTATCTAGACCCATATCGAAATGTGATACCGGGTTAGATAGGGGGGGGGGGGAGAGAGAGGAGGGAAGGAGAGGGGTCTGCATTTCAATCTAGTGACCATTCAACGTTCCTTCCTATCACTTCCCTTCTCTTTATCTCAGTCTACCCAACTGGAAGAAGACTGAAGCGAGGAAAGAAGAATAAAATTGTAATGGGATCTATTTCGGAAGAAGGGAAGAGAGGGAAGAGAGGGTGTATTGGAGGAGAGAGAGGGGTCTAGATTGAGACCCCGTTTAGAGGGTGACACAAATGTAATCACGACACTACGAGACAATAAAGGATGAAGAAAAAGAGTAGGAAGGAAAGGAAGAATGAATGGAGAGGGGATACGATAAGTATAGTAAGAGGAGGGGAAAGTGATTATAGGGAGAGAGAGGGGGAGGAGGAGGAAGGAGGGAGGAGAGGGGAGTCTTCCTCTAGTGGAGATGTCATCTGTCTCAGATCTACCATTTCGTCGAGTCAACAATGGAAAGGGATGAATTGACGGTTCAGTAGGAACTATAATGAGAGAGGAGTGAAGAGAAAAGGAGGGAGAAGGATGAAGATGGAGGGGAGAAAAGACCAATTTAGAGGAAGAGAAGGGGAGAATACGATTCAGCCATCCATGAATAGAACTCGAAAGGACTTAGAAGGTAGATCAAGCTAATCCGAATTATTAATAATTGGAATCAGCTGTAAAGAGAAGAAAGAGAATAAGAATCTATCTTGGGAATTATAAAAATGTACAAAATTAATTTATTTCTGTAATTTTTGATGAAACGAATTATTAGAATAGTGAGATCGTTGAACAAGCTAGAAACATCGCGGATATAAACTGAGAAGATGGAAAAATCGTATACCTACCACCGTACGAAGTGGAAAAACAGGGGGAGGGGGCTAAAGGAAGAAAAGATCATTCGCAGTCCGTCCCTCCCCCTTCTGGATTTCTCACTTGGAAATTCAGATTGAGCCAATGCGAGAGGAAAGAATGAATGAGATATTGGGAAGGAGTGAAATGAAGAGACGAAAGAGGAGTTGAAATGAGAAGAAGAAGAAGGAATCTAAGAGGAGACGACAAAAGAGGAAATTGAGATGAAAGAAAGAGGAGGGAGAAGTTTATATGGGACGAGACATCTGATATCGGGTAATACTCATTAGAAAGAGGAGTCGAATGACACAATGGATAGTTGAGCCACTTTGAAGAGGGGAAGAGACTTTATCCCACTCGAGAATTGTACCCGTTGTGTACAGATGAGACACGTAAGGAGATTGAGAAGGAGGAAAGAGGATCACACTCCTGATCGTTGAGACATCACCTGAACACACAATTGAACACAATGGAGATAGAAGGAAGACACGACTTACCGTGTTCAGATTTATTCGTCTGAATTGTCGGAAATGTAGTTTTCCATTTCCATCGTGGATGAAATTCGCCTCGGGACTTTGCTTGAATGTCTCATATTCGGCGATTTTAGGAAGAGCAGCATCGATTCCCTGCAGAGTCATCCATTAGATCCATTAGAGAATAATTCTTAAGTAATCAAAAATAAATCAATAACGAAGGACTTACACTTGGGACGGATGATCGAATTAGATTTGTTAGTTTATCCTCCAGAATAGTCTCCCTCCTTTGAATGGCTCTTTTGTAGAGATCAGTCAAGGGTGACGGGATAACAACTGTAACGACTACGGTCACCATTGAAGGGGTTACTTTAGGGAACTCACCGTGGAGGAAAATGAGTATGAGTACGGTAGTTGTGTTCGATTGCATCGAAGTGATTAAGATGGAGAGAAGAGGGAATGAGTATCTCTTATATAGAGAGCATCTCTCTTTATCTTTGAATGATCAGTCGACTCGAGAGATGAACCATCCCATTTGTCGTTGAACGATCAACGAAAGTGAGCGAAGAGAATAAATGGAATGAGACTAAAATAGACTTCCGGTAGATCACATGGGTTAGCAGTCCATGTATTAAATGAAGGAAAGGTCTAGTATTCATAGTGTTGGGAGAGAAGAATTAAACTTCCTCCATTCTAGGGGTTCGATATGTGACCACTACGTTTTGAGTGCAGAGATCGAATTGTCTTTCCTTCTCTTTGAATTGAGAGAAGATATTGCAGAATTGAATGAAGAGAGTTGCAAGAATCATTAATGTTGTTAACGACTCTCAATTCAAATCTCATTTATTGTTAGATTAGCAATCGTACAGTAATGCAATAAGTTAAATGATGAGGGTGAGTTGGAAATAAATCATTTCTTCTCCAATCCGTAAAGTAGAATCATTTCGTTGGGATAATCACCCTCGGGAGTCTCAAGAATAAGAGGAATATCGTCGAATCTGATTGATTAATTCGATGAATAGTGAAAGAGCGGAAGATGAGCTAATTGGAGGATAGGACGATAGACTGACCTTTTATCATTCATAATGCATCTGAATGCCTCCACTCCGATCTTCCCCTTCCCAATATGCTCGTGTCTGTCCAGATTGCATCCCAACTCGCCTCAATAATCTATTATGTCTCTATATCGAGTCTCTCTCTCTTACTCTTCGAATCATTGAGATGCAATGCCATCAATCGATCGAATCCCACAATCTCACCGAACTTCTCAAATATGTAATGATTAATATCTAACATTTATTAAATAAGTTTATCCTTTCATGATGGGATGCGATAGTATCATCAATTCTCTTTTATGACGTCACTTCCATTCGTCGAAAAGTGTCTCTTTTCGCTGACAGTTCATCTTCACGTGACTAATTTCACTGACCCGCACCAAAGAGTTTATTTCTTGCCCTCCCACTTTATTTAGTTATGCCGAAAGAGAGTTGGTCACGGAATTTAGTCTATTCTAGACTAGGATTTATCCAGTTCCCCTTTCTCTCTCTCAACCTTCAAAGAACTGACCTCCATAGTTTCTTCATAAGTCTCTTTCGTTCGAATGTCATATCCTGAAGTCACTCAATTTCTCAAGGTCTAAATCTTTGTGGAGTACCGGCAGCGAATATATGGCATGTATCGATGCACACTCCAACTCTCTTCGCATCTCCCTTCACATGGCCAAGAATCGATCGAATCTGCAATTGATACGTCATCTTCAATCAACTGACATGAGTACCTCCTCAAAAGTGCCCCCCACAGTATGACCCTGACCAGCCATTGTTTCCACCACTGAAATCACTCAATATATAGCTGTAAATAATAAATACGACGATAAATTGAGAAGATACGAACCGAGTGCGATTTTCTTTGTTCTCTGTAGTACATAATCGATAGTTTCGGCTACGGTACGAATACAATCTTCACGTGATCCAATTCCAGTAGATGATCCTGTATTTATCCCCATCTCTCTCTCTTCATTATAATGACCAACCAGGATGGAAGTTGTACATGGTGATTCCCAATCTCTCAGTCCTCGTGCACTCTTCAAGCATCGCTTCCCTTCAATATCCAATGCTTCTTCCTTCCTCTCTCACCGACATTAACTAACCGACTCTTTTGCAGTTTTTCGTTATCAGGAGATCCAGGATTGAGAAGATACGAGCCATGGGGAAGAATCATCTCGAGAGGAAATGCCGTCTCCTTCATTCTATTCGTACTCTGATTATGTCCTGTCCTTCTTACCTCGATAACTCTATTCCACTCATCTACTACACTATCTTCCATTGGTTTGCTATTCCATTGTCTCTGATTCCTGACGAAAAGGGCGAAAGAATGGCATCCAATGGATCGAGCATCGTCGATGGCACGACAAACACTTCCTATAATTACGGTAACCCCTTCCCTCCCCCTCTGCCTCTCTATCACACCAGCAGCACTAGCATGCATTCCCAGTCTCTTCTTGCTTCCCTCTGCAGCTTTCTTCACACTCTTTCCAGTCGTTTCTCTCATCTTCTTTTCTTCATTCGTTTCTCCTTCCTTTACCTTCTTATTTTTATTCTTCGATTCGCTTCCTTCTTTATTCACTGGGGCTATAATCGATTCATAATATGGTCAACTCAATCAACCTACCATACCTTTCTTCCCAACAATCTTCTTTACCACCGTACTCTCATCATTTTCTTCATTCTCGTCTTTCACTTCTTTCTTAACTTTCTTTTCTTTCACTTCTTCGTTCACATCCGAACCTATCGACGAATATGTCGATCCATTCTCTATTGTCAACATACCTTTAGCCTTCTTAGCCACCGTAGTCACCCCATTCCCTTCAACTTCACTACTTTTCTTAGTACGACTTCTGGTAACTCTAGCACTCATTTTCTGAATCCAGTTCATAATTTCGCACCGTTTCCATGATACAAGTATGGTAAAGCGTCTGTGAACTTTCCAAAGAAACATCTAATTAAGGAAAAAATATTATTTATTGATCAATCATCGGTCTTAAATCAAGCTATGAACGGACAAGGAACGAAGAAAAAAAATCATACTATCTTATACACTTTTTTTACCACATGCATAAGTGAAAGGAAACACGGGGTTGGTTCAATAGCAAATAAAAAGCGACAAATATGATCGAAGGTATAACTAATGTAGCAAGAAAGAAGGCAAATTGGACAAATGCACAGGGAACTCTAAAACGAAAATGGCGACAGATGACTTCCATTTGTCAGCCCACGTCTAAGACTTCCCTCTCTGCTTACTGAACTATAGCATGTATCACGAGAAGGGGAGACACGTTTACAAGGATGGTCGAGGAGATGATACGAGAGTGAGGGATCGAGGAAGAAGGAAGGAGGAACACTCGTAGATCAAGATTCAGAGAAACTACTCATTTGGATACGAAGTGCTCGTTCCTTACGACGAACTGTTGCTGATTGACCCATGTCCTATAGAAGGAAAATATTAGACAGGAATGCACACTAAATCGCTCAATAATAAGTGTCAACTGCAATAAAATCATTGGTTAACCATCTACTCACTTTAATTCGAATGAGTTTCCTATCCTCTTCAGTCAACGTCTTCCTCTCTTCAGTCTTATCCCTGCAACCATTCAACTAAATCCTTGTTCCCTCCCCTTCAGCTTCATTTAACGCCTTTTAATTGCTCACCTGAAGTAGACAACGAAATGGGATATGATGTTGAGCATGATATTGTCCTTGAATGGATTATCGCTCCAGTTCACATTCTCAAGTAGATCGATACGATACTTGGAAAATGGCCATTTCTCCCATGCACTCTGAGACTGAAAAGGGAAAAAATTATAAGTAGATGCTTCAAATGTCACACTTCTTTTTAAAGGAATAAACAACCTCAAAGAGATAAGGAATGAATGAACCTACGTAAGTGAACTCGATGTTCTCAGGGGCGACATGGAATCGATGACTGATGGCCTCTTTGAAGGAATCCACTTGAGCTGATGGACTCAGAGTGTGATCAACCACAACAAAGTCGATCTTATCCACCTACAAATCGTCCATTCCTTTCCTTCCTCTCCCCTCCCTTCCCTCCCACTCACCTCTACACAACTAGGTCTGAATCTCCTCACGAACACAGCATATTTCCCTCCCTTCGCCTCTTCGATTCTCTCGGGAGGAAAAAGATGTACGTAGAGATTTTCACTCCATTGCACTCCCAATCTCTCGTTCACCTTCTCACCATCACCCAATTCGGCTCGTTTCTGCTTCAGACAACGAAGATGAATCCTGCGAAGGGAAGGGATATTACGGAAGAGGGGAATTGATTAATTAATTACTGGTCAATCTCGAGTTCCTCTTGATATTTATCTCTGAATAGTCTCTGACACTTCTTCTTCACTTCAGCTACTTTCGAATTGGGACTAAGGGGAATCTCGAAGAGAAGACGCCATTTATCACGCTGAAAAGAAAGAGATCACTCTCTAATCCCAATCTCTCCCTCCCTCTCCCTCTCCCATGCAACAGAAACTGACATCATTCTCTTCCATCTCGAATCGATACACCTTCACCATCTTTTCGTCATCTTTGAGAGCTGGGCGTAACTTCATGACCAACTGAAATGGATGATATGAGTACCCCACTTCCCTCCTCATTATTCACTCTACCTTATGGATGGTTCTCCATGATTCGAGTGAATCTTCGTCCTTGGCACTTGATTCGTATGCCGATCCAGTATCTCCGTAGGTGACATGGAAGGAGAAAGTGCCCGGTTCGATGCCACATCTTAATCAAGCAATAGCCCATCATTGGAGGCACGAGAGGAGGGGGAGGGAGGGGGGGGAGTGGTACCTGCTAGCCAACCACTGTCTCAGCTCCCTCACTTTGCTTCTCTTGTCAACATCGAGGACGATGACTGCAACGATAATATTAACTAATAATACAATAGTGATACGAATATCTCACTGTTATCAGTCTCCTCCAGAACGTGAATGATGGGTTCTTCTCCCTTCTTGTCTCCACTCCTCTCTCCGTCACTCTTGGCCACGACAGTCTTACTACTGGTGGTTGAGAGGGTGTCGTGGTTCTGGTCCAGATACGGATGAGGCACGTTCTCCATTGCAGTGAACTCTCCCAGAGAGGTTATCTCAATACAGAATATTATCATTTATATTCTTCGTGCCAATAACCATCGAATTGGTATCCACCCGTCCCATTACATGGTGTATGGTGTATGGGGGGATAGTGTCATCTTCGCTCACCTTGGCGAATAGCATCTGTTGATCCTCCAGATTGTTCGTCAGAGTATTCGATTCCCATCCATCTTCTCCTTCACTCACAACGGGACTCATCTGGGGAGTGTTATTGCACACTGATTCTCCACTCAATCCACAATCATCATCCATATCTTCCACTGATGATGCAACTGAGGGAGTAGACTCATCTACCAATTCAAGATATCTTCTCTCCTCAAAATAAACAATTTAGCCACCAATTCAGCCCACTTCCTTCTCTTACTTCGATCGGCTCCATTGGAGAAGTACTCTCCACTGTGGAAGAAGTAAGAGGAAGAGAAGGAAGAGAAGGAAGAGAAGGAGGAGGGGGAGGGGGAGGAATCACCTCGCTCGACTCATCCATCGCCATACTCTCTCTGTGCTCAGACAACTCAGCTGAAATTACATTCAAGTGGTATAACAAGGGAAAGTCGCAGTGTCCATCAGCTTTCGGGAAATGAAGTATACCACGACCTTCCGACCCATTAGGACAGGCGATTTCAGTTTTCAAAAGTTGCCAAAGCCCCTTGGGCAACAAGAAAAATCGATAATTCTGAAAACGATCTAATCACACGCGAGACGCGAGACGTCTACTCTGGTGAGAGCTCTCCCATCGGCTTCTTGGCGCTGTCGGTAAGAGGCTTGTCTGTCGTACCTACCGCTTTTGTGGGATCGCAGGTTCGAATCCTCTGTGCGTCAAAACTTTTTTTCTTTTTTTACAGTTTTTTTAAAAGTTATTTTATCACAAAATTTACAACATTCGGAATGCCAGTCTGTTTATTTTGATATGTCTTGTAATGCTAGTAAATTGCGAAATCACAATTGAGAAAACAGTCAGAATTGCTCAACTGGAGGATAATTTGTGGCGAACCACAGTTAAAACATACTGTTAAATGAATAGAAGTTATTAATTGTTGTAAATTTTCTGATAAAATGACTTGTAAAAAAGAGCAAAAAAATTTGACGCACAGAGGATTCGAACCTGCGCTACCACAAAAGCGGTAGGTACGACAGACAAGCCTCTTACCGACTGCGCCACGAACCCAATGGCAGTTCTCACCAGAGTAGACAATGTCGTGTCTCGCGTCTCGCGTGTGATTAGATCGTTTTCAGAATTATCGATTTTTCTTGTTGCCCAAAGGGCTTTGGCAACTTTTGAAAACTGAAATCGGCTGTCCTAATGGGTCGGAAGATCGTGGTGTTCTTCATTTCCCGAAAGCTGATGGACATTTTGCGACTTTCCCTTGTAAGGCGCTTGCATTTTGCACACATGGTGGAACTGTTCCACTGGAACACATGGTGGGTGGATCGAATTCCACCCCCTGCAAAAACTTTTGCCAAGCCATCAAACATTTTTGCCCAGTAACTAGGGCATTTAATACATCATGTTTAATCCCTCATAGCTTGGCAAAAATAATTGCAAGGGGTGGGATTCGATCCACCCACCATGTGTTCCACCATGTGTACAAAATGCAAGCGCCTCTAGGCTATGGATCCGACTCTACCTATTTCATCTCTGGGTGGAGCACCTACGCTTCAGAACTGATCTTGATTTCATACTGACCAGTTCTAAAACGTGAGTTCCAAACTTAAGATTTTTGTTCAAAAATTCTCTTGATTACACGTGATAATCATAGAATAAGGCGATTTGGCTGTTGAATGGAATCGTGCTTACCCTTGGAGGGAAGCTCAATTCTCATCTTCTGACTGTACTTGAATCTATCAATGATCTTGAACATAAGAGTGTTCTCCACTTTATTGATGTCCTTCATCAACTTCCTAAAGCATCATTTCCGTGCTGATGTTCTTTATTTCTCTCTCTCCCCCTAACCTGTCCTTATTCGTCTCTTCTCCTGGGGATCCTCCATCTACATACAGAGTGCACGTCTCAGTATCTGCAATTCATTTCACCCAGTAATCGTGCGTTAAAACGAGAATCAAATAGGAAATATAATATCTCCATGGAGCTAGAATTACGAGAAAATCGGCCCATTTTGCACACTCTCTCGCTTCTCTTACCGATGAGAGAGTACGCGAAATGAAGAGACGATTACCTGTATTTCGAACTCTACTGATTACCATGTCTGAAGAAATCAGCGAACATCTTGGCAGGTGCATCGAGATGTTCGAATTTGTCCATTCCCTTCTCCATCACAATTCGATAATCTTTGAAATCCTTCTCACATAAGTAACTCCCAAGTAGCTCACGCACACGAGTTATCTTTAAAGCACATTTTTGTAAAATAATTTTACAATTCATTGTTATTAAATATTTTAAATTGTGTTTTATATCAAAAATATGTATACCGTTTCATTATCAGCAATGGGGAAAAGGAAGGGCTGCTCGACCTTTCTCTCCTTGATCTTGACCAGATGGATCTGTTGGAAAGAATTATAACAATCCATTGGATGGCACCCCCCCCCCCCCCGCCTTCTCCTCTCTCATTCTCACTCACAGTGCACGTAAACATCCTCCTATCATTGTGAACTGGTGTGAAACAAGGCTGATTCGCGTGTTTAGTGTCGTATATGAAGTAGAGACTTTTCGAAGAGATCATCGCTCCAGAGGGAAGAAGAGTAGACAATTTACGCTCAAGACATCTCCATGATTAACAAAAAAGTAACAAAAGACAAACCTTCTTCATATCAGCGGGAGATACAAACTCAGCTCTCATGTTCCTCCCATAACTGCACTGAATGAGTCTTCCATTCTTTTTGGATGGTCCCTCTAATCCTTTCTCCTTGAACACTCCTCCGAAGTGTTTGGTCACTTCACTCGCAAGAATCTCCACTGTATTCTCACGGGGAAGCGAGACCTTAATCGTATTTATGCACTAATATAATTGTGTTCAGCTTCATTTATAAAGAGCATATATAGGGGTCACAAGCTCCGCCCACTTTCCCTTGACACGATTTCCCCAAAAAGCGGGACGAGGGGAGCACAGTCTCAATTCGCAACGAAATCGATCGTGCTAAAGAAGATTCTGTAGCTAACGACCTTATCTATCACCTCCCAGATGCGCAACGTGAACTTTTATCTTTGAGTAGGTCAAAAATGGAATTGAAAACTTAAATATTGCAATTTGATAACTTAAAGTGCGAGCACAAAGTTGCGCATTTCGCAAATGGAGCGCTATATTCCTCTAAAACTTTCTATGAAGAAAGATCAACGAAAAAAATGTTGCGCAGAATTGTGCTTCATTTTTAAAAGTTTTAGTACGCGCGTAATTGTTTGGTTCCGACTTCCGCTGTTTATCTCTGCCCTAGGCAAAACCTGCTGCAGCAGGGTGGAGTCGAGCAAACGACGCACTACCACTAAGCCATCGAGGCATGCTATCACTAGCTCTCTAGATAGTATTTGGCTGCGATGCCTCTCTCTAGGCTCCGCCCCCTGCACTTTGCATCTCGACTTCGAGGCGATTACAGGGGAGAATGTCCACACACCTTTTTGACACTAGCTCGCCTCAGAGAAAAGATATCAACAAACGGCCAAAAGCATGATGTTATTGGGTCCCCGGAGGACAGTTTGGCTACAGTTTGGACAAAATCCGATAATATCTGCGATCCACCTTGCGGCCCCTAAGCATATAAGATGAAAAAATACCTCGAATGGAGAAGCTGCAATATCATGAGGGACAAGCACTCCGTTGGCGTATACAGTGATCTGAGATGAGTGGGATAGATTTGGAAGGAGGAGGGAGAGTGGGGGGAGGGGGGGGGGGGTGCTTACCTTGAGTAGACTCTCATCATACTTTCTCTGTTCTTCCTTCGCTTCTTCCTGTTCCTTCCATTTCTTCTTCAGATCAATTATGTGACGAGGCAGATCGACAGTGCGAATAAACTTCGCATTTTTGTCCTGTCGAACCTGAAACGTTCAATTCTTACATAAGCTTTAAACTACTCTTTATTTATCTTTACAAGACGATACCTGTCTATACATGAGCATGTATGCATTCGTGTTGCTATTGGTCCATCCTCCTTGCATTCCTCCATAACTCTTCTCCACTTCCAGGGGAGTGGCAATCTCCACTCGAGTATCATTGAAGCAGTACCATTCACTCACGTCCATGTTCCTGATTCAATCATCTATACACATTCTTATTCTTTTATAATTATTTATTAGATGGAAACATTCAATTTGTTATACCATAGCCTTCACACATTGTCCCCCCCCCGCACTCACTTGATATAGGCAAAGTAGTGTCCTCCAGCAGCATTCCCCTGATGGACCATTACGGAGAACAGTTCGTATACGAAAGGGCCATTCTCGAGCAGACGATGAGCCTCTTCCGCATCGAATCGATGACCTACTCCTCCCTTGCCTGCAATCACACTCAATAGATGAACAATGGTAAGATGGATGGAGGAGAGATGAAAAGTAACTGACCACTTTCCATTCCATTCGGTCCTTCTTCCATCGGAATTTCAGAAGGTGACTCATTTCTGAAAATCTCACTCGTTAACGGAATTTGAGTTTAGAATGCGTTTTAATCAAACATAAAAATGCTTCAAATACGAATTCAGTGATCAATTGAACGATGTTCGCTGATCTATTACATGGTAATGAATATACTTACTCAGCATCGTCTTTCTTCTCCTTCTTCTCTTCCGGTTTGTGAACGAATGGATTGAGATCGAGTAGATCGGGGAACGAAACTCTCAAATTGGAAAAAAATACCATGTATATAATAATCATAAACAAAAAAAACCTTATTGTTAAGTCGTGAACCTAATATCTGCCCTTATATACAAAAAATACTTATAAAAATACACTAGAAAGAGAGAAATACTCCGAGCTTACCTGTCATTGAGCTTGATCCTATTGAATGTTGTGTAGTCAAAATCGAATCTCTTTAGTTGGATCGTCAGAAGATAAGGAAACGAGGTAATTCTGAGACCCTAAATAAGAACTCATTTCATGCTGTACTGATATCTATAATATACCTTGTGCGCATCTTGCTTGCTCTTACACGCTTCACACATGTATTGATTCGCTCCATCGAGTAGTTCCGGCTGCACAAACGCCCCCAGTGCTTCCTCCTGATCATATTCACAAGCTATCATCATCATCATTTTTGGTGAAGCAATACATATAGTTCAATGCATCGGACTAGCATTTTTCAATAACTCTCTCTTTCCAAGTTTAATTTCCTCTTTCTCTACTTCAATCAAGTGCATACATCATTCGTCTCCTCTCCCTTTATTACTCGCCCTCCCCCATTCGTGGAAGAATCTCAAGCTTTATTCCTTCCATTTCGTGCCCTCCTCAAATCAATAAACAGATAGAGAAGAAAGCTAGCGAATGAAAACCCTTGAGTCCCTATGATGTATTGTTATGGGAGCGAGGAGAAGGAGAGAGGAGGGGGAGACCCTGATGAGATAGGCCCATAATGCTTCATTTCCATAAGTATGCAAAGGGGAAAAAAGGAATGAAATAACTGACGACACTCTTGAATGCCTCAGTAGCTCCGAATGGTTTGACAGCAAGGGGAAGATCGAGGAATACGTCGGGTTTAACTGATTCACGTCCACATGAACGACACGCCACGAAATCTTCCATCGTCCCTCTTTAAAGACAGCTATTATATTAAATTTCTACGATGAGAGAATACATCGAATATCTTTCTTGTTAAGCAGAATCGTCATGAAAATAAAGAACGAACCTGTAAAGTTGTTCGATAAGCTTCTCATGCTTGGATCCCTTCCATCTCATTTCAAGGGCATCGAACATCAATCTGCATAATTCCTGGACGTCGTGCTGATCGTACGCTGTAATTCAATAAATATTTATTAAGCAATTCAGTAAAGCCGGAAACCCATAAACTGGAGAATTGGATTCCAGGTCTTTGCATACCCTCATTGCTGCTCCATCCGAATGCAGCAGTGAGTTCCTTCGTTTCCAGTGAATCAGCATCAGAAGTCTGCAGTAGAAGGAACAGCTTCTGCAGCTGGCAAGGAATGGACTGCATCTCACTACGATTACTCGTATATTCCCATCTGCAAAACACATGTACATGAATTTTTCAAATGTGTGAATTCACTCACTCATAGATGGCATTCCGAAACTCAGGAGTCATGTAGAGAGTTTGAAGGAGTGAGTTCAGATAGCAAGTCATGGCCTCAACGTGAAAATAAAAATGAATACACTGATGGGCTTACCTGATTGACTAATCCAACATACTTGTGGGTGTTCTCATCTCTTGGAGTGAGATCATTCGAGGGCTCATTGTAGGTTAAAGCGAGTGCTGCAAAGCAAGTTAGGAATTGTCGTTACAGAAGTATAGACATACGAGGCATCGTGGAGGAATCTGCTGATGTCGATGGCTGACAAGCTTGCCCCATGTTCCAATCTCCTCCCGGAAGACCGCCTTTTTCGGGTGGTCCGAACTGTACTGCATGGTCACCTAAAACAAAAACAAAATATTAATTAGCAAGCGTTACTACATCATACCGTTGGGAGTTACCATGGTCGAATTCGGCGCGTGCCGAACCGATGAACGAGCCTCAAGTTTAGCGATTAAATATGTGCATCAGCGGAAAAGGCGCATCGAGAGCAAAATCGAGCTGTGAACATAATAAAACTAGAACGAGTCCGTCATTATACATACCCCAAGGAATGGAAGAGTCTTCAAAGGATTACTTCAGTTTCGAGGGGGGGGGGGAAGAGGCGCATAATCCTTCGCGTGCATGAAATATGAAAGATGTGTTTTTTCACCAGTAGCTAGGTCGGATCTGTCAGATGGTATCCGATAGAATTTAGTTGATATGAAACTAGAAATCACCAACAAAACAATCGCAAATATAAAGTTGTGTTTTTCAATTGTGTTCAGCTTAGTGCCAGTTTCGCAGATTGCTAATTCAGCATGGATATATGAGAAACTCGATATCAGAACCAAAATCTAAATAACATTAGCAATACACACACATAAAATTCAAAATTGTCATTGAGGGGTTGGTTTCGACAAGAATGTTCATTATCCCCCTGAATTCTTTCAAAAACTTGCGCGGTGCAATTCGAAGTTTCTGAGTATTCCATTTGAAATCGATTATATCCGACGAATTTGTCATTAATTTATCTTACTTTGTTCCGGAATTGAATTATCACCTTTCAGTGATAATTGTGGCTTATCATTTATCACCTTTTGCTTCTTGCAGAAGTGAATGGCTGATCGATAAGATTTCATTAGAACAATGGATGATCTCGAAGATTTCGAGTTCGGCGAAATGCCTGAAGATGATGATGTGGTTGGAAGAGAAGAATATGATGCCAACAACGAGGATACTTTTGGTGCTGATATAGTATCTGACTTTGAACATCCTGATCTGTCCAATTATGCCGAACAGGTCTGTAGTTTGGGCTAGCATATATTCATGTCCTTGTTTGACATCATCTTGACGTTCATTGCTTATACCTTCAGACCAATGCTCTGGGAAAGCGATTCGACGAACTTTGGAGAATTCCTGGTCCATCAACCGATGCTCCCGATGCCTCAAATCTTCCCATGCCATCGTTTAATTTTGATGATACTTCATTTGTAAGTTATTATGGTTTATATATCTAGTATAACACGGGTCTCCTGTGAAAAACGTAGGAGGAAAATGAAACTCTTTTGCTGCAGAAAAAAATTAATCGTCTTTGATTTCGTTGAACCTCGTTCGACTAGCTAAAGTGAGGGTGAAGAGGACGCCTATCCACTCTGTTTCTCGAAATTTGCACGTTGAGGTGGTTTTTTGACCTTCCACTTTAAACGGCTGGGTCTCGCTTCGTTTTTGACCTACCGAAATCTAACCTTCATAGATCGTTCCGTAATATATCTAATTATCTTGAAATAACTCAACTAAGGGTATTGTTTAAAATGTCACCTTCCATGTGATTTTGCATGAAAACGGTTTTTTGACCTACAAAATAATGGTTTTCTCGAAACTTTCCTCTAAAGTGTATGAATTTTTATCTTTGATATCGATTCCCCACCCTCAAGTTGTGATAACCTCATATTTCATTAGCCCCAACTCTGCCCCCGAAGTAGTGCTACTGTAAGGGGAAACCTGCCCTTTCTGGGCTTGTATATTATTTTTTTCACCATGCGTTTCTGGTCATATTCCTGCGCAACCGTATGCAAATGCACAAACTCACCCTATGAGAATCGTTCCTCTCGACGAGCGCGACAAAAAAATGTTAAGGACCGAAGCGTTAAATTCTTTCGTCCTCTTCACCCTCACTTTAGCTAGTCTAACAAGTTTAAACGAAATCAAAGACGTTTTTTTCTGCGGCTGACGTTCCTACACTTTTCGTTCCCTATACAATCATTGTGAATTTGCAGTCTTCTCTAAAAGGAAATCCATGGGATTCTGGTTCAAATGGTATCTTCAACATGTGGTCTGATGGCGGTGCTGGTGGTGGGTCTGTCGCAGATCATGATGACACTGATTATATATTGAAATACATGGAAGAAGTTCATGCGGTGCGTCATTTTGAATCTTTTTTTCTAATACTTTTTTTCTCAGGCTAGAACTCAACAACCTGATCCAAGTGAAAATCGAAATCGTCAACCGTACATTCCTCTTCGACCGTCAGATGTGAAAAATGACTCAACCATCAGATCTGTTACTTCAAATAGAAGAATCGAACAATCGTGAGACAAGCTGTTTTATATATATAAATGTTCTCTTTCTCTGCAGTGAGGTGCATCAAAGAGGGCCCTCTGTTTCAACGAGCAAGCCATTGTCTGCAGCTGAGTTGGAACAACAATTTATCGAGGAAGCTAGGAGGTATTTCCAGAGATAATTGATATTATATTGTTATGTTGATATTATTCAGGAAAAATGAGAATGATCAACCGAAAATCCATCCAACATTGCTTGCCATGTTTCAGTCTCATGAAAAAAATGCTATACGAAGTCCTCAAACAATATCTCCTCAGGTATTAAGTTATCGTCGTTTGCGTTTAAAAATAATAATAATCTGATATTGCAGTTGCAACCACCCCCTCTACGGCAGCAGCCACCGGATCGCCCTTATCAGATGAATGGACCATCCCATCCCATGCCTCCTCCCCCATCTGGCCAGCCCCCTCCCTGGGCAATGGCTATTCCGCCTCAATTCCACAAATTCATACCCGTCTGGTTCGACTTTGCATGGAGACGGGTTGGTTATAGTCTAAATGCATTGTTGTATTTGGATAGTTCTCATGATATCACTTATATCAGTTGATGAATTTCAGATTCAACATCTACCTCAAGGTGTGCCTCCAGTGCACCCTGTCATTATACAAGTATTCAATGCTCAGCGACAAGCGGCCATGAATAGAGGTCCGGTGCCACCTGGCTTCAATGGCATGACCATGCCTCCTCCGATAATGGGACCGCCGGGAATGTATGCTATGAATCCCATGGTATGTTTAAAGAAAATTTATTGAGAAATTAAATAGTTGAGATAAAAGGTGTTAAGAGACCTTCTCCATAAAAATTCACCATGGGTCGGACATTCCCCTAGCAAAGGGATTCAGACCTCCATACTGTCATCATAGGAAGTGGTCCCCCCATGACCTTGTATACAAAATCGATAAATTTGGAGAACCGCGACGCGTACGCTCCGCGTCGCATGCGCGCGTCGCATGTTTATCCTAGCTCGATTATATTTCTGAGGAATGCACTAGTATAGAATAGCACTCAGCCGAAGATTCGGGAAAGTTTCCACCTCTTTTGAACTTATTAGACGAAATTTATTCTCTGGCATTGACCCTAGATTTTTTGAAATTTTTTACCAAATTTTATCCTACTTATCGAAATAAACGTGAGCTCCCACATACCTCAAATAATAGTTACAGTGTACCTAGAAGAGATATTACAATTTGAGAGAAATCTGTTTTACTCCTAGCAGGAAAAATTCATGCTGGACATTGAACTTCGTGAAAATCTGAAAAATCAAAAGTTGAGCTTT
>LS589578.1:512925-532709 GCA_900490775.1 Pristionchus maxplancki
CTTCCCCTTCTCTTTCCACTCCAACGTCTCCTTCCTCATCCTAAATCTGAATCCGATCTGGATAATTCCTCTTTTCTTCACTCAAATGTATGAGACGAATAACAGTTTCTAAGTGAATGCTCTGAGAAAAGAGAAGAGAACCCGATTGAATTGGTCGTTTCTTCTTTTCATTCTTCTAATTGGTTGAATGGCAGATTCGAACACTCGCAGACCACGCCAAATATTTGGCCATTCTCATGCAGAGAATTATCGACTCTGAAGAAGTGAGATTGGTGGTTATTGTTGGTCACGGATAGTAGAGGGGGGGGGGAGAGAAAGAAACAATCGGATGTACTTCGTCATTCTTGAAATGGAGAGAGATGAAGAGGAAGAGAGACGAAGAGATCTCAGACAGGAAGTGAAATTGGACAGAAAGAGAAAGATAGGTGGAAGATTGATTGAAGGGAGTGGAGGATGAACTTCGATCAGTGGGTGGATCGCATGTTAGATTGCAGTCCGATCAAGGAATTGGAATTAAGGAATTCGAACGATTCGGAGAAATATTCGTAGAGGTTTGCAGGAACTGAGATAGACCTTTTCCATTCATTGCTTTGTTTCCAGGTGGTGTTAAAATTGGACGGAATTCAGCAGAGCAAAGAGACAAGGTGAGGATATAGAAACGAAAAAAATCGAGATAAAATTTCGAAATGAAATGGCATTTCCTATAAACCAAGATAAAGGGAATGGAATATCAATGATAATGTCATTCAGTCGAGCATGGCGTCAATTAATTTGTTCGATGGTTGATCATTTCCGAGATGGATTCGATATGCATATGAGACAATCAAGAAGGAAAAGTTCATTCGGAGTTCATTCGGAATATTTCGATGGATTAGAGTCAGTTCTTATTCTCTCTTTATTCCCAATAGTATTCATACAGAGTTCGTCGAAATTCGTCTCCTGGATCTCGGAAAACATCTCTGACCATCCCTACTAATCCCACTCTTCAACCACGTAAACTCTCTGATTACACTTGATCTTTGATCTCTTTCATTGTCCCCTTTATGTCTATCTCCTTTATCTCAGTCGATTATCGTTCACTATCTCAATTTATCCCTCTATTTCTTCTCCTTTCCTCTCATTTTCTTCTCTAAGTGTACGAACATCTTTCAACGGCCATGAAGAAGAATTTTCCATTCGCTTCTCGTAGACCAATTGGACCGAATTCACAGTCTCCACACATAAGAACCTGAGAGGGGAAAATGTGGGAAGGGGATACTGTAGGATACGGTATACCTTGACTCCATCGACAGTCTGGAATCCGATGGTATCGAAGTCGAGATCGTCATCAGTGAACCACCACCATGAGATCTTCTCCTTTCCCACTTTTCCTGCTCCTTGATGGCTCATCAATTTCAATTCTCGTTGCACATCTGTAATCATCTCCCCTCCCTCTCCCTCTCTCCTTCTCCTCCCTCTCCCTCTCTCCTTCTCCTCCCTCTCCCTCACAGCGATTCGATCGATTTATGGTATAGTTACCGAAATGATCATAACTCCCGTTAACGATCGATTTGGTTATTCTCGCTGCATACATCGCTTAGAATTCGCCTTTTGCAAGCCCTAGTCTAGGGAATATGATAACTTATGCAGTAAAAGAGAGATAAAACAAAAGCGCCGTTTCCCAAATACATACACCACCAGCAAATCAGATCGCTGTGTCCCTCTCTCCTTCTCCTCCTCACCCTCGACATAGATGACAGTATCAGCAGCGAAGAAGAGACTTCCGCATCTTCTGCACACGATATTCTTCAGATTCCGATCGTCGCTGTTCAAGAGATCGCCCGTGACCTGAAAGAGGAAGGAGAGTAGAGAGGAGAAGAGAAGGGGGGGAGTACCTTCTCGCATTTATTGCTGCAGTTTTTGATTGGACGCGTTAAGATGTTGAATCCAATGGGATTCATGGTCAGTCTGAATGGGAAGAGTGAAGGAAGAGAGAAGGGAGATAACGTACCGCACAACGAATTGACGAGTAGTAATAGTGAGGAGAGGAAGGAGACGAGGATATCAATTCAATGAGGTCCGAGACAAGGAGATTAGAGAGAGAAGTGATGAGATCATTGTGAATACCCAATTATGTGCCAAGACTACAACTGATTCAATCCGAATTGCACATAATGTGATTTATTTTGGTAAATAATTACAAATACAATAAATGTGATAAAGGAAAGTGAGACCACCGTATTGAGAGGCGGGTTATCGAGTAGTAGTTAGCATACCCACCTCTATCTTTCCAAACTCTATCTAGATACTATGTATACAATATTGATATTGATCACATTTGAAGCAAAAAAATGATGCAACACATTAAATAGAAAGAAGAGGAGGATAAATAATAATAATACGCAATCGAATGTAACAAGTATCTCAAGGTGCTATTGACATACAATTCAAGGCAATTTCATTGAGTGAATAAACTCTACAAGTAATGGGGAAGCACGTCTCAATTCACTGTCAATTTCTCGATTCCTTCTTCCACTTCTTGTTGAGGAGGGGGAGCCACTGGCTTCGGTCCCTTTCGTTCCCTCTGGGCAACGTTGATCTGTAATACCAATTGCCATGACCACTGCTACTCCATCTCTAAATACTACGCACTACTCATGAAAGGGAGGTTTACCATGACAGAGTGATTGAATGATCTCGGAAAGTGTACCTTATCTCCGAGAGTGAGTGCCATTCCTTGACTCTTCGCTCGTATCCTAATGTGTCCATGGATGGGACTGCTCTCCTCCAATGGATTCGCCTTCTCTATCGACACATTCGCAATGGCATCCTCCCCGAAGATTGAATGGGCACACAGATTAGCTGCCATGAAACCACACGAACCATCTGGAAGAGAGATTGGAGGGACGGAGAGAGGGGAGACTGACCAAGTGCCGATTCGGGAGTCAGAATCTTCATGTTGGTGACCTTGGAGAGATGGTCGATGTATTCACGAAGATCAGTGATCGAAGTGTGAACTGCCACCTCAAGAGAAGAGAATGGGAGTGGTGGAAGGGAGAAGACTACTCAACCTTGTTCTCCCATTCGAAGTCACTCCACATCTTCCTGAACTCGGCATCTGTTGCGTTTCCAGGAACGATGTAGTCCTGATAATTTAATATCCTTTTGAATCATAATCACAGATCCCCTCCTCTCTCTTCCATACTAATCTACCCAATAATGTTAGTAATTTAAAAGGTTGAAGCATGGTCAAGGCGGTCTCCCTCTCGTTTGGATATGAATCCAACTGACCATGATGTCAATCCTGATATCCTGTAGATAGACAGCATTCCTATCACTGGCCGCTCCTCTGACATCGTACGAGATCATCGAGAAGATCACTCCATTCTCAGTCGAGGCCACCTTCACTGTCGCCTCAAGAGATATCCATTAGTAGATGAGGGGAGATGAGCAGAGGAGGGAGGGTACCTTGATATTGGCGAAATCAGCGGGAGCGAGAGTGCAGGGAGTGGGTTTATCCACCAGTTTGAGATCTCCGACGGTCGACAATTCAAGGGAGACATTCTGCAGAGTGTCTGCTGTCTGGTTCACAATCAACACGTCCAGGACTGCAAAGAATGAAGAGAGAATGAGAATGAGAGGGGAGAGAAGAAGGTATCTACTCACCGATATCGTATTGATTCACATTGACGTATGCCTCTGCATAGATGGGATCGGAGAATCCAGCCAGCTGAATCACCTTTCCCAGTTTGGATGACGAGAAGTCGAATTTGGCTGTCTTGTTCGCCGTTCCCAGAGCCTGTGAAGAGAGAGAGGTAATCGTGAAGGAGGGGGGGGGGAGGGGGGGGGGTGGTACCTGAGAGAGTGAGAGATCGAACATGTTCTCCGTTCCTCCGATGGCATCTCCCCGTGCAGCCAATTGAGTGAATAGGATGGTCTTGTCTGCTTGCACTCTATCTCTCGTCCTTCTCTCTCCACTCTCTCCCACTCTCATCTCTCCCTTCTGAGACAGAAGCATCTCCAGAGAAGCACGAGTCCTCAATTCAATCCATTACCCTTCTCTTCCCCTCCCCCCCCCCTCTACTCACTTGTGGATCATCGTCTCCTCCATCTCAGCTCCATAATCAGCGAGTACTCTGATGGTAGTCATCACTCTATCCACATCATCGTCACTCATATTCGTCTTAGCCAGTCCACTCTTCCCCAGATGGACGATGGACGAGAGGATATAGATGAGTTCTCCATTCAGGAGATTGATCTCCTTCTTCTTCTCACTATTCAATTTGGCATGATTGGCAGCCAATTTGGAGAGGGAAGTGGCGAGAGAAGCAGCAATGAAGAATTCGCCATCGAGGAGGAATCGACGAAGAGGAGGACCAACTTCTCCCTCTCTCTTCACGACGGAGGACGAGATGGCTGATTGAGTGGCATATGTACCATCTGCAGTCACCATCGGACGGACGGGCTGCATTGACAAAGGGATCGATTATGATAGTAGTAAGGAAGGAGAGAAGGAGGAAGGAGGGGGAATAGGCATGGATATGGGACACTACTCACCTTCTTCTCTTCGGTTCCAGGGACAATATTTTCTTGTCCTTCGGTTCCTCTCAATTCCGATTCCACGATGGGAAGTTCTCCGAGAGACTTCTTCACGAGGCTCAGAACCTATAATATACCATCTATCTAATATTGATGTCATACTGGATAACTAATATTAAACATATTTTTAAAGGGGGGAATTTCATACCTGATGGATGGTCTCATTCGTGTCTGCAAATGTGCACAGAATCCAGAGGGAAGCGATGAGAATCTTCGGTTTCTGGATGAAGAGAAGACCTTCCTGGAAAGAGAGGAATGGGATAGAGAGAAGAGAGATGGGCTAGATCATTCTGTCAATACCTATTATTTCACAATGAGACTGCCCTGACCAAAAATAATTAATACTGTACAAGTATGCACTAACCACAAGGGAAGAGATAATGGTAGCCCTGAGATGGGGCAACTTGTGGATGGCCTCACGAACGAATTGGAGAACGTATGAGGAAACCTGAGAGAGAAGAGGGATTGAAGAGAAGAATGGGAGAAGAGAAGGGAAGAGAAGGGAGTACCTGTTCAGATTCATCACTGAGGAATTCCATGAGGACGGGCACGATCGAGACTGCCACATCAGGGAACTGAAAGGAGAGGAATGAGAATGGATGGAGGGAGGGAGCGGGAGGGGAGGGGGGGCACCTTGATAGTGGCAGTGTGGAGTGTCTTCACCAATTCCTGTCTGTACTTCGATGCATCGTCTGCATTCTCATTCCCACTCTTCGCTATCTCCTGCAATACACTCACATCACAGTTGTAACCTTTTTAAAAAAAAAGTTTATTGTGGACATCACCATTATAATTAACGGATAATGGAGGTACCTTTTTGAGGAACATGACCATGTCCTCTACATTCCTCGACGAAACTAAATCGAGGGCAAGAGAGAGCGTCTTCTTCCGAACCTGATATGGAATAAATCAGGACGTGAACATAACCCAGGAAATACCTCTAATCCAGGTGCAGTGAGTACTCTCATGATGTCCATCACCAATTCCTGGAGCACTTTCTCTCCTGTTGATGACTGACGGAGATGAATAAGGCGATCGAGGACGATTAACTGAAAGAGAGGTAGATAGTTACTCCCTTCCTTCCTTCTTTCCTCACCTTGATGTTGTTATCACTCTCCTTCACTATCAATTCGATATAAGTAGTGGCTGCAGCTCGGATTGCAGCAGGAACAGTGGACAGAGTGACAAGAGTACCCGCTGCCTCGTATCTCAACCAACCCCATCACTTTCATCCTAATCGGTAAAACTGGCGATTAACTCTTCAGTACCTGACTGCCCCCGACGAGCTCTGCAGTAGATTGTACACACAACGAATGAATCGCTGTCGCTCCAACGGGTTCGCATGACACACCTCAAAAGATGGAATTCAATCAATGTCCTCACGAGTATATTCAAAATAATTAAAAAAATCCGTTCTAACAAATCGTCTTGTAAGAGTTGGTAACAGAAGTGGCATCCTGGGCACATTCAGTTCTAATAACACTATCGGAAGGAGGTTAAGAATAGCTCCCCATGACAGTTCTCGACAGGTGTCTCGAAGAATCAATTGCGATTGAGTGAGCAGTGCAGTATAATATCATATGTGCTAGATTATATCTAATACATAAATATAAAAATTCAATAATTATAAAAAAATACCTTGTAGATGAGTTCGACGATGATGAGCTGGAGTATATCGCCAAAAGTCGTAACTTGCTCGATGCAGTTTGAGAGGAAGTCGAGAGCTCGCGCCTGAAAGAGAACCACACATCTTCCTCCTTGCTATAATTAGGATCATATTCATTTTTCTTGAAGGAACTAGAATGAGTGGTTACCTGGTCGACATGGAGGAGCATCATGAATGCATTTCTCTTGCAACTCGCATCTTGCTCTGCATCGAGGAAAGTGGAAACAACCTCAGGGGCATCCGGGATGAGAAACTCGAAATTGCCTGAGAATAACGCATTGATGCTTTGAGTTGCATGGAGAATCAATAAACACAATTTTGTTGTTTTTTTGACTTTGAAATTCGATAAGTATATCAATTGCATACGGTAGATAGTGAAGATGGCGCAGACTGCATTCCTCCTCACATAAGAGTGACGATGCTCGAGACACTGACGGATGGCAGGCATCAGGGGTTCGATCAGCTCTGGCTCTTTCAACTTGCACAAAAATCTGAAGAAGAAAGTATCAGTACTCATGCGAAGGACATGAAATAACCTGAGTGTGGATCCTCTGACAAACTCATTGGGATGCTGGAGGTCCTTGCGGTACGCATCACATACAAGAATCATCTCTTGCAATAGTTTCCCTTGAGGATTAGTCTGCAAAATAAGATGAGAAGTAGAAAACAATAATAATAACATTTTCAACATAGAGTACATACATGTTTTAATATTCCTATGAGCAGTATCATTGTAATGATATAATGTTTAACAAACCTTCGGGACGACTTCCCAGAAATTAAGGAGAAGTTTCTTCAATGTGTGATCGTTGCTGGGAAGACAGAATCGAATGACGAACATGATAAGGTTTTGAACCTTCAACAATGTCTCAATAATCATGTTTTTAACTAAATAAATACCTTCTCTCCATTCATGCACATGAGAATTAGCTTCTTGAGAGCTTCGACACGAACCTTGTCATCTCCTGAGCCCATTAACATTTTCTTGTTTTAATTAATTATACCTAACCTTTCTCTAGTTTCTCCTTAAGCTGCTGCTCCGACGGAAATTCTGTATCGGTGGGCACATGAATGAGAGTGTAGCACGATTGTTCGGCGGAGCTCATCTTCGGCCGATTTTGCCGAGGATTTCGCGCCGCTGTTTGACTGGAGAGTGGAACGAGTATAGGAACTAACGAGAAGTGCAACTCGGCAGAAATACGATACAAGTAATTAAAGGTTTAGCAACAAATACCCCCTAACCAAAAGAACAAACCGCCAGCATGTATTCGACACGTTGAAGAGGTAAGGGGCATCCAACTACGGTAGTCTCATCCAAACTAAAGGACTTTCGGGGTGGGAAATATGTCGCTTGTATTTTGTATTGATAGTAAATTAATAATTCCCGAGATTATTGATTTTCCGCTGTATTATGTGTTCAAGTATTAAATGAAGTGTACACTTGGCTGCATGGGATTCGAAATTTTGAGCTGGAACTGATATACTTCTTTTTGTTACATGAATTTCGTGCTTTCCCTTCTTCCACGTGCAATCGGCTAACTATTTGTTTGAAGGATGGCGTCAGCTGCAGAGGCAGAGAGACAGAGACAAGACCTTGCCAAGGATGAGAATCGCTCTCTGGCTGAGTGTGCTCAGGAATGTTCACAGGACATCACAGCTATCAGCAAGCAGGTGTGACTACTGTTCTCACACTTTTGTTCTTATCTACATCCTCCAGATCCTCGAGTACATACTAGATAGAGAGCGATCTAGAAAAGGATCCAAGGAAAAACTCATCGAACTTCTCCTTCTGTTTGAGCAGAAGTTGGATCGGATGAAGAAACTTGTACAGATAAGTTAGTTGTTTGTTATTAATTATGAACTTCTCATATTTCGATATATTCTCTTCTTTCTAATATAGGTCCCGAGTATCGCGAACGGGAAGAACTGATTGCTCAGCTGCAGAAATGCGTGGAGAACAGGGACGAAATAATTCAGTCTTATGCGGATAATCTGAGAGGAGCTGAGCAAGTGCTCACTAAAGGGTTATTCCAAGTACGAACACGCTTACTCTTTTTCATAACTGATAAGTCATGTGCAGGCCAATAAAAAGCTAAAGAACTTAGCTGAATCTGAAGCAAATCCAGTGTACAGTGAGGATGTTATCAAATTCGCCCATCAGATCAGCAAGAGTTACTCAGTAAGATCTCCCCTTGTCTTTATCTCTATTTTATCACCTTTTTGTATTCATTTCGACCATGATTCGTACGGCTTGTACACTCGTTGTCTTATAGGTGGCTGCTCCTCAGTACTGGCAGCAGGGTGATCCCACCAGACCCTTCCCTACAGAGCATGAATTGAGACTGTCGTCCATCTCGTCTGTTAAGAATCCCATCGGATCGATCCCTACCCTTCCTAACCTTGTGAGTCACAGTCGTCAAATTTACAATCCAAACATGTAGACAGTAGCATCATTCATTTCATTTGGATAGTTTTCTTATAACTAGCAGTGCAAGTTATCTCTGATTGGGTGGGAGAAAGTGCACAATCTAGTCGTCTTTACTTGCATCATCTCTTCTTTTCGTCCCTCTTCCCTTATCATTCGATATAATGGTGTGATTGCAGCCATCTCGATCATCTCAATTCCCTCCTCGACTCACTTCCTCTCCTGCCACTTATGCTGCCAGTCCACGCACATCGTCAGTCCCTTTACCTTCGCATTCCCATAATTATCGTGGGAAATGATTGTAACTAGATGACGGGACAACTATTGTTTTGAGAGCGTCTACTGCGAGTCAATCTCCCAGAGGAAGAATGAACCAAGGAGGAGGTATGGACTAATGTTTTGCAATCACTCAATTTCGTTCTCACTCAAAGATTCGTTGGATATTATTAAATACTAGCATACTTGAACGTGAAATTATAAATGTTTAGCTGAATATTGTTGTATTGAGGTACCCCATCGGGATCCTCAATGGGCGGATCAACTCCGTGGAGACAGGAGATCTCCCCATATCCACATAAAAAGACTGAAGCATCCCCTAAGCGTGGCGGACATCTCTCTTCTGCTTCCAAACAGGTAAGTACAATTAAAAATCTGCGGCCTACGTAATGATAAGAGTCTTAAAGTATTCACAGTTGACAATACTGTGTGTAGCACACATTACTAAACATTTTAATCATCAGTTAGTTAATTATTAATTATTTCTAAAATGCGTTCCTCTCAGTGAGTGATAGTTGAATGATACTAGACATGAGCACCAATTAAGACCTTGAACTGAGATTTGATTGTGGGACTCCTAAATAGATAAATGCAACTCGACATAAAAAAAAACGGAATATTTTCCCTCTTTCCATATTCGGAGTGGAAAAATATGAGTATGATGAGTTCGATGTATATGAGATGTGTTCCTTGCAGACGGATCAAATAATGAGCAGCGATTCTAGTTCGAGTTCGAGCAGTGAAGAAGAAACTTAAGATATATATAGAATATTAAGGGTCACAATATCATAATCCATCTGTCCACATACTCTTTTTGATCTATTTCAGTACAGGTACTAATTATAGCTTATTCCATATGAATACGTTTGTGGTGTTGTTCACGCTAATATTGAATATGATTTATAGTCGTCGTTCATGCGTTGCAGTACACGCTGTGATAAAAAAATATATTATTGCTCGTTTCATTAACTAAAGTATTCGGTCGCCATTCCGATGTATATATCTGATTTCTGCTTCTTCATTTAACCATGTCAATGACTCTCATAGATGGTAGCTCTCTCTGAAGAAAGAGTGATCGAAAGGATCGAACGTTGTCTACCGAGAGAAGATGGATTCGAGGTCTACCCATTCAGAGTAAGGTTCCTCCTTTTCAAAATTGATTGGGGATTGAATGTGTTAAGGTGGGATCGTACAACTCAGTGGTATCTTCTGATTTCTTTCTTGATTATCCATCTGATTCAATGGCAGTTCTCATTTTATCCACTCCCAAGATGTTCGATGTATCATACAAGAGATGGATCAGAGAAGAGACTATCAAGGTAAACATCCGTTCAATCAGTCATTTAACTTGCGAAAGTCTGAATTGCCGTTTCTGTGTCATTATCAGGAACCCGCCTTTCGATGAATCCGATTTGTTTGGAAAAAAAAGAAGATATTTTTAGAATTGCGATGTAAGATAGACTAGCCTTTGTCAGGCGGGCTCGTTTGATGTCTTCAAAGAGGAAATGAGCAGTCCTATTAGCGAGTTTATCGATTCCAGATTGGAGAAAGTACAAGAGGTATCATTTAATAGTTAATATCCTTCCTCTTTATATCGACCGATGATTGGGTAATTCACAGGAACTCTCAGCGGTTCCCTTCGACATTATTCATGATCATTCCATGTGGCCGAATAGGAAACCAAAGGTGTGTCAGTATATTTTTATATTTGGTACTTGTTCTGAATTTTTCATTGTGATCTCTATAATTCAGATCCTAATGTGCACGTGTGGACATGTGGCAGGAGCAGCATACTACTATCGTCAGAGTGATCCAACTCTCTCAGATACGAAAGAGGGGAAGAAGTGGGATCCAAAACCAGCTGCATCCGATCTGGTATTATGGCGCAATCTAACTAACGATGCAGGAGCGGCACAGTTGCTCAATTCAGAGGATCCATCGTTGTGGTTAGAGTCCCTAGTATTAAAAACATCATAAAAAGCTCATGCGTGATGAAATTTGTCTTCATGTGTTTGTCGTACGATATCGGGGTATTTTTTTAAAATCAGATTCTCCAATCCAATCTTTCCAAACCTTTCCCGAAGGTGTTATCCATTTCTTAAATTTTCTAACATTTCTCGAACAGTAATGTTTTAAATCTTTCGAGTCGACAATATACACAACATTGGTTAAAATCAAGATGGCGATTTTTTGATCTCAAAGGTCAAAGATCTTCTTCATAAATTGTTCAAGGGAGAGTTTACCTCGGGAGAAGTTTTTGAGCCACTGTGCCACTTGCCGTCTGGATTGCAACGCTTACAATCTGGAAGACCTCCTTTTATCCAATATCATCTTCCACTTTTTACTCTAGTGTTATTCAGAAATTCATCGGACTATCTCTCCATTCTGAGTTCGGTGGTCACTTTGCGTTCAGAAGTGTCCTCATCTTCCCCGAAATCTCGCTTCCCAATTCATTCAAGGTTCTTCGCCTGATCTTACAGAATTATAATGTTTTTTTTTATAATAATGAAATATAATTGGAATATTTTTAGGAGCGTGAGCCAATGGCAGTATTGCACACGATCGATGAGATGAGAGACGCACTCGAGAAATTCAATTATGCATGGAGAGACTCACGATTCAGGTATACTGTAGCACACTTAGAACACAATGTATCAATCAATCACTCAGAGACTGCGGCAATCCGAAGGAAAGATACTCATCGACACAAATGGATTACTTTGGGAAACCACCAACTGAACGATGGGAGGTTATTCGACATTGGACTGAAGAAGAAGAAGGAGGAGGAGGAGGAGGAGAGAAAACACATTGAAGGTGCATGTATGTTATAGCTGAATAGTAGTGTACCTCAGATTTGTCTTTCCAGTTAGTTTTTGTTGGTAGATATAGTTTTGTTGTGTATTTTGTCTCTGTTCTTTCTAGTGCCATTACCTCAAAATTTCTCTGTATCTCCGTGTATCTATCACAATGTACCATATTCCCCCATCAATTTGGGTTACCCTTTCCTATTCTACTTTCGGTTACGGTAATCTCACTCGTTTTGAGTTGGCTGCTCAGCAAATATATCACATGTATCTCCATTCATATTTGAAATTCAAAACAATAAAGGTATCTGGTGCTTGTTAGTCTTCATCAATTTACCGTAATCAAGGGTTTATTCTCCCTTCTATATCTCGTACTCTCTCACTCTTTTCCTCGATTATGCAAATTATGCGTGGGATTGATTGGGAAGTAACCCAAAGGGGGGAGGGGGGGGGGGGTAGTCATAGTCAACTCCTACATAATGAATACCCTCCAGCACTCATCTCAACCGACATCATTTTTCCATTTTGTAAGTGAGTTCCATGAGGGGGGGGGGGGGGGCATCGTTTCACAAGCTTCCTCTCTTTCTCACACTATCCATCTCTCTCAATTTCTCTCTTCTCTCACTGAATCCTATTATCTCTTCCTCTTCGGATGCTTCACATCCAATCGACCAAAGGTGTCTATTTAATCCAACGAGATCCGAAGGTGAGAAAAGAACGTCACTCTAAATACTTCTCACAACTCTCTCTCTCTCCCTTTCTTCCTTCCTCTTCTTTTTTTCTCCTTCTTGTCTCAATCCTTCCATATAGTAAGTGGGAGTCTCTCTTCGTTCTCTATCTTCTTCGAGTCTCTGCATCGATCTCACTTCTTCGTCCCTTCTTCTCCCATTCCCCCTTCCATTCCTTACCAATTTCCAATGACCCATTCCACTACTCCATCCGGGTTCCATCCCTTCTTTCTCCCATAGTAAAGAATTTCTCTTCTCCTCACGATGAGTCGAATGGAGGTTGGTCGCGTTTAGTCGGTTAGAGACGGATGGGGGGGGGGGGTAAGTGAAGACAAGGGCGTCTCATATTGTCTATTCCTTAATCTTGGTTTCTTCAGTGTTCAGTGTGTTGCTGTGGACGAGAGGAAGAAGAGGAGGAAGGACAAGAAGGGGAAAGGGCGAGACACCATCTATTGCATTCCGTCAGTGATTCCCTTCTCCCGCCATTCTCCCCCCCCCCCCTTAGTTCGCTCATTCTCTTTTCTTTCTAAAGAATCTTTAACCATGCAACGAGAATGCAATTGTGAAGAGTGTCAACGTGTGAGTAGTCAATAAAATGTAATAGTGAATTAATAAAAATAATGTTAAATTGCAGTCTCGTCCTGGCAGTTTCTCACTCGATTTCTCCACCGCAGTCGAATATATTCTCTGCATTCGATCATATAGAGCAGCGAGGTTAGACGAGGTCTTCCTTTCCTCCAATCGAGTCTACTTCGAGAGATAATTAAACTTGGATGGCATTCAGAAACTACGCAGCGATGAATGGTCTCTACTGCTGTGTTCCATGCAAACCGAGGTGAGGGAATCCACCCCCCCCCCCCCTCCTTCGAATGGGTCCCACATGATTCAGAGTGGAAATGAGGGAATCCCTCACTATTCTTCCATTCTCACTTTCAATCGAATGTTCTTCTTCAGATATCGTCGTCTCGTGGATAATATCTACCCGAGAGCCATTAACGAGGGACTCATCAATATGCAGGTTAGCTATCTTATCCATTTCACCGTATCCTCTGGTTTCGTACGAATTTCTTTTGATTTCATTTTTTATATAATGAAAGCTGACCTTCAGGATGTAATGACATGTAATTCCGAAAGGGTCTTGTTCAGTTTCAGTGGTGTTTCATGATACTATTTTTTTACTGCATTCTATAGTTCTTTTTTCCCTGGAAATAAATACATCTTGCAAACTAACAATAAGCTCTTTTTAGATGCAAAAACTCACCTTCTACGCAATTTCGCATCCAGAGAAGTTAGAAAGAATCGGTGAATATCTAGTGCAGAGAATGGCACGAGATTTAGCCAGATTGAGATTCGTCCAAGTGAAGGTACGGGAGTTGACGGTGATATCTCAGGATATAGCATTGAGCGTGTACATTACAGATAGCAGTGGAAGCGATGGATCAATTACTGGAAGCGTGTCATTCGTCGCCTTCTCTCGTTCAATTCACTGAGAACCATCTGAGAATGGTGCAGAAACTATTGGAGAGTAACATTCCTGCAATGGAAGTGAGTCATTCATACGGAGATACTGAAAAGGAGACAAAGGAAGATACGACTAATGTAAATTGTTCATATTTTCAGCAACTGGCAACTACTTCATTCGTCAAATTCTCCAATATCGAAGAGAATTCTCCCTCCTATCATCGGTATTTATTCTTTCTTTCTTGATCATGAAGTATTACGTAATTATAACTTCTCATTCTTAAGCTGTGATAATCTAATATCTCAGGAAAATACTTCCATTTCAGTCAATATGATTTCTTTATCTCCAAGTTCTCACAAATGTGTCATTCTTCTCACGACGAACAATGGAAAGCAATGAGATGTGCGGGATTGAAAGGGTTGAGAGGTCAGTCGAAGTATGTACGACTGCTCACACTACAGTTCACACTAATGGTTCAGTGAAATAGTTTGAAATGTGAGTGCTGATTGACTGGAATGATTATATTTGAGGAGTAGTGTGGAAGTCAGTGACTGATGGATTGCATCCGACTATCTGGGAGAGACAACACATGGACAAGATCGTCCCTTCTATTCTATTCAATCTCCATGACGGAGGAGGTCGCTTATCGCATATTTATATTATTCGAGACATGATTCTAGTTGAATGGGATGTCGATGGAGAGAAATAGTGCGAAAAAGAATGAGATTTTATTGCAGAGGATCCTTCCCTTCCCCAGGAATGCATTGTCTCCAGTCGAAATGTATTCTCTACTCTTGACGATGAGAACGAAAGAGATCGCGATGATCCTCATCTTCTCTCCGATCGTTGTCTAAGGGAACTAATGGGGAAGGTATCGTTCTCTCCATGAGGATGACAGTATCCTCTCTCTCTCTCTTCTTCTTCTTCTTCTCCTTCATCATCTTCATCTCTCAGGCGACATTCGGGTCGATGAGAGCAGTGATGGATCCCCTTCTGAAGCATCTCGATCTTCACAAGAAGTGGCAGCCTCCTCCTAATTTCGCCATTGCTCTTTTCAAGTGAGTGAGGATAGATGAGATGAGAATGGGAATATGCAGGGGATTGAGTGATCTGATCGAGACAGTGACATTTGGTAGAGTAATGAATGGACGTGTTTCAGGGCGATTCTCTATTCGATTCAGACACAAAATTCGTACTTCGTCATACAAGTGAGTTAACGAAACAGTGGGATATAAATGGATATATGCTCTGCTTATTTGCAAAGTATTGCAAAAAAAAGCAAAACTTCTGTCACGGACGGGATTCGAACCCGCGCGGAGATTCCTCCATGCGATCATAAGTCACACGCCTTAACCACTCGGCCACCATGACTTATTTTCTTAAACAGGGCTTATTTATGCCCCTTTTGCGGATTTGCATAAACAGTGTGCACATACTGAATTGAATGAAATTGAATTTGTTCATCTGATAAGGTTTGAATGTCTCTCTCAGGAATTGATCAACCATCTGGACACAATGGCATCATCAAATGCGAAGATCCGAATAGGAATTGCCACTGTCCTCTCTTCCATTGTCAATATCGCCGGAACAAGCATTGGTAACTATTATTTTCGTTTTTAATCATGGTTATCGGAGTACTGAGTTAGGAATGATCGTGTGAATGATATGTGCTCAGGTCCCCTCCTTCTCTCCATCTTCAATTCCCTCCTCAAACATCTACGAACGTCGGTCGAATTCCAGCAGTCAACTTATTGTCCGAATAAGGAGGATGAGACGACATATCAGGTGAGGAGTAGAAATACACAATTAATTTCTCGTCGCCATTTACCATTTTCTGTACGGTGTCAATTAAATTTGTTTTTTTTAGGAAACATTGATAAACGCAATGGGAGATTTCGCGAATGCTCTTCCTGATTACCAGAAAGTGAGCGATATATGATGATTCTCTTAGCCTTTTCCGCTCAATGACATTGGTTGTTGAGGTGGAAATGATGATGTTCACAGTGGGAAATATTCCCTCTCTGAGTGCATCGAACGAGTGCAAGTCAAGCGATGCTTTCCTACAGCATGTACTAGTCAAGACTCTTCTCAAGGTCAGTCATGTTCATTCGATCGTTCGGGGAATGAGATAAGCATTTACCAGACTGTTCGCACATGGACGTTAATCCCTCCACATACCCATGATATCGATTGAATTGCAGGTGGCAACGAAGTACCGTACTGCCTATCTGGCTACAGTATTCACCGATTCCTTTCTTGCCACTCTCCTCAGGTTAATCTCTTCATCTCCTTCTTCCCTCAATCTTTTTCTTTCAGACTTTCAACGGCTGCTGATCCTCAAGTGAGATTGAACACTCTCTACATCTTCCATACTCTACTCGACAGGTCCCCCCCCCCTCTACGATGGGTTCCCTCTGATCCCTTCCCTCTTCAGACACGATAACATCGCGTGTCTCACTCATCTCGGCTACTCTCTGGATGTGTCTGATCTTCAACTGACGGTGGAGAAGTGTTCGAGGGCCGATCAGATGTTCATTCGGAAGCACACCAACCATCTACTCACTACTCTCTTCAAGTGAGACACTCGTTGTGGTGGAAGGGGGGGAGGGGAGGGGAGGGGGAAGGAAGGGAATGAGTCCATTGTAGATGTGTGCAGAAGGAGGGAGGCGGGAGTGAATTGGTGGAGAGATTGGATGCCATCCAATGCATTCTCTGTCTCCTTTGCATCGAAGTGGGATACGATGAGGTATCCAATCCACCTCTTCTCCTCCCATTATATTCTATCGTATCCACTCTCTTGAGATGCTTCTCGAACTGTTCCGTCTCTCTCTCACTCTACAAGACTATGCACTGGACACTACGCACAAGATGTCGGATGAGGTAGTGAGAGAGAAGAGACGAGACTATGAATGAGATGGGTTACAGAAACGAATGCGAGTGCACAATATGGTCGCCAAGTTCCTTAATCTCTCCTCCCAATTAATGGCTCTCCCGTCATTATGTCAACATGTGCAACAGGTGGGGGAATGGAAATGAATTCAGAGTGGATTAAACCTTCCTTCATTGAGGTTGTTGCTAAACGAGCTTCTCGCGGCCCTCCTCTAATGAATCTAGTCCAAGATGTAGTGGAAACGGAGGAGGAAGAGGATGAGGAGAGACGACGAATCACTATTGGGGAGATTAATGAACAATCGGGAATGATATTCGATCGAGCAGTCATTGCGGAATGTCTCAAGGTGAGTGGGACATTCTGAGAGAATGAGAGAGAATTGCGAACTCCCTACTATGAGAATGAGATGATAGGAGTAAGTGAATGGATGTATTGTATTGCAGGCCGCAGGGAAGGATTCATCTCGAGTGATGGTTCCTCTCTCGTGTCTCTCTCCTCTCTCTCCCTCTCTCACTCCCCCTCCCGCTCCTCTTTCTCCTTCTCCATTCGAGGACGAAGATTCAGGACGAGGAAGAGGAGAAAGAAGAGATGTCGATGTTGATTCCCTCGATCTCTCTTTCGATTCTTCTCCTCCCGATTCGCCCGTCAGAAGTGGAAGAAGGAACACTGCTGTCTTCTCCCTTGCACCCAACAGTCAGATCTCCCTTCTTCTCCCTTTTATCACTGTTGATATTCAGAAGTCTCGACTGGCCTCCCCATCTCAGTGCAATACCTGCGAACAATGGTGAACACTCCGATGGATGCAATCGAGGAAGAGAAGAGAGCTATGGTGAGAAAGAGAGAGAGAGATGTTGTGTGCCATAATGATATGAGAGACTGTGGGATAAATGGATTGAAAGGTATTAATTCAGGAAATGACATCGAGTGTAGTTGAACAACTGAGAAGTCGTCCATTCGAAGATATATCAGATGAGATCTGTGCCCATAATGAAGAAGGAGATATTGTGAGGTGAGACCATCGACCGAATCGATATCAGCTTCAATTAGAGAGAGAGAAACTGAATCTTTGCAGAACTGTGTCTCGACTTCTCGCTCGTAATTCGGAGAGTGTTCGAATGAGTGAGATGGGAAGAACAGGAGGGGCCAGACCAAAGGACATATTCAATGTTCAACTCCCTCCCAGTTACATCTACTGAATCTTTTTCTTCCATTTATGCATTTTCGCCCCGTATCGAAAAGTTTGAAATCTTTTGTAAATTTTCGAAAGTTTCGAACACTTCCATTGTCACCCAATCATGCCTTTGTATTTATTAGACGTGTATTCAACTAGGAAACTGTTCAATTCAGATATCACATTGTAATAGATAAATTATAGGAGCGCTTACAAAAGTGTAAATATATTTATTCGGTGAAGGTCACGATAATAAAATTTTTTTAAAATATTGCCGGCAATAGATCGGTCACAGACAAAATATTCATCTGCTGTAGATATATTAGATTCACTCAACTGTTTCCTCGTCCACTACATTTATTCATATTTTTGAAAAAAACTAGCTCAATATTTATCACATATTCGTTAAAATAGTAATAGGAATAATTTGAAGTGTGCTAACAAACACTGGGAAAATGACAGGTGAATAATAGTAACAATAACAGGTAATACGATTCTCAATCGGGTGAGGAAGTAGTGATAATACTAAAGTGATTAGACATTGATTAGATAAATTGTCAATAAGGTCCTCCCCTCCCCCTACTTCCCCGCCCCCTTGGTGGTCCTCCCCTATTTCCTCTAAATGGAGGCATTTGTCCTCCTCTTCCTCCTCTCATTCCCCCTCTCATTCCTCCAGGAGGTCCTCCCATTTGTGATTGTCCTCCCATCGGAGGAGGAACACTGAAATACCACTAATCATACCACTCTTCCATAGTTTACTATTCTCACAACTCGAATAACTCACTTGAATTGCATTGGTGGTTGATCATTCCCCCATGGATTCATCATTTGATTTCCTTGTGACGATGATTGATTCCCTTGATTTCTCCTTCTCGGATCTCTCACATCTTCAGTCATTTCATTCACTCCCGATCTCAGACGAGGATCATTGAATGACGGAGATGGACCTCCTTCAATTACTCATCTCATCAGATCATTCCATCCTCTCTCACCATTATTCCATTGTCCAGTCTGTCTCATATCGACATCTCCAGTCTGTGAAGGTGGTCGTGTCATCTGACGTAGGTCTATGTCCTGTAATACAGTAGATGATGTCATTCATTTCTCTCCCATCAGTCGTACCTCCGATGGTCTGGGAGTCTTCCACGATTCGTCCTTCTGTGGGTAAGTACGAGAGGGAGGAGGCCCACCTCAATAGATTCCATAACTAACTAGTTACTCCCTTGACTGGTTACTGTCACAACATATGAAATAGCATACCCATAATATGAGGAGGAGGCATGATGGGTGGTGGCATATTGGGTGGCCATTGTAGTCGTCCACCAGGGGAGATAATAGGAGGAGGCATTGAGGGAGGAGGAAGGGACGATGGAGGAATACCTATGCACACTCAATGCATCAAATACCTCTGGACACTCCTTTCATAATGCTTAATTAGAGAATGGATGGATACTCACGAATAGCATTGGATAGCATAGAAGGCATGGGCATGGAAGGAGGTGGGCCGAGAAGAGAAGTCTTCGTTCGCCGAGGTCCCTTCAATCAATACCTTCTCTCAATTCACATCATCTACCGTATCTCTTCCCATACGTGGGCAGCCGCCTGAGCATCAAAAAATTGCAGGCGAATGCCGTCTAGTTCCAGCTGAAATTGCAGCCTAATGTCAAGGCGGGAATTCAAAATTTTCAAAAAAAAATTGCTTTAAAATTCAAACACTACGTTTCGCAAAAAAATAACATAAGTTTGGGTGTAAGCTAGTGTTGCCTGAATCTTACTCGTGTGGT
>LS589578.1:554408-575527 GCA_900490775.1 Pristionchus maxplancki
CAGTAATAGTCTCATTATAGACGGCAACTCTCCCTCTCATTGATCCATCGCCACTGGCGAACACAACTGATGAGATGGAAAAGCTAAGGGGAATGGTGGAGATATTGGAGGTTGAGCTTCGCCCGAGAAAGAAGTTTTTCCACAAACAGCCGACTCCCGAGTTCTGGGTTGATGGGGTTCCATACAAGAGTGTCTATGGACCTGGTGAGAGCATTACATCCTTACATAGACGATCAAATTCTCTCACAGACATTAGAAATATAACAAGGGGTCGAAATATGTTTCCAGATGTGCGTCCTCACATCGGAAATATCATAGAGAACTACATCGCTTATTGCGAGCGTCGAAAGGAGGCCATTGAGAGGGGAGAAGGAACGGACGGATATGATAGATCGATAGCAGTGAAGGTTAGAAAATGGTCTATTGTGAGTAGCTATCAATGGATAATTGAACAGTCTACTGCATTGAATCAGCTGAGCAAGGCTCAACGAGCAGCGAAGGAGGCGAGGGTTAGTCCAATTGATGGGAACATCACTCTCCCACTCTATCACGAAATATTACCATCCGATATGAACCTATTCAATCCCAGGAGGAGAAGAAGCTGGAGAAGAGCAGAGAGGGAGGGAGAGTGGGGGAAGATCAGAGAGAGGGTAGTGGAGAGAAGGGTGGAGTGNGCGGGTGATGATCTTTCCAAATGACACCACACGAGTAAGATTCAGGCAACACTAGCTTACACCCAAACTTATGGTTTTTAAAAAAAAAGTTTGAATTTTGAAAAACACTAAAAATTTTGATCTGAAAAATTTTCACAGTCCTATGCCTCGAAATTTTAAAATGAGCAGGCGAATGCCGTCAGATGGTGCCCACGTATGTCTCTTCCATCTTCCTCTCTATCGTACCTCATCCTCTTCCATTCCTCCTCCTCCATAATGTCCATCTTCTCCTCCCGATGGTTTGCTCACATTCCACATTCTTTCGAATTGTCTCTGTGCTTTCTTAGCTGGTGGTTGCTTGATAAGAGTTCGCTTTGCTCCAATTCCAGCCAACTGGAATAAGAATAGATCTTTGATTGGGGAGGAGGGGAGGGGGTGACATACATCTCTTCTTCCATTGAGATCTTCAGGTAGAAGAGTGAGTGGATTCATCTGTGTGGATGCACTAACTGCCACTTCTGTCTTCATCTTCTCCACTACATCCTCGTCCAATCCCATCCCTCAATGACCATCCACCATCACCCCTCTCTCTCTCTCTCTCTCTCGCTCTCTCCCTCACCTGGAATGTACACTCCATCCTTCTTCTCCTCGTCTTCCTTCGCCTGTTGTGCTGCATGCACTGCAGCCATTGCTTGTGAAGCAGCGCTCTTCGATTCCTGTAATCCATTCACACCCATCCATTCCATCCATATCTACCGTACTTTGTCGAGTGCGGCCACAACAGCGAAAGATACGAGTCCGAAGATATCTTCTTGTGTGTCTCCAGGTCGATTCCTCGCCCAGAACTTGGTGTTGTTATCGTTCGATCCTAAGTGAATATCCATTATGTCACCCCCCCCCCCTCAATCAAAGATCTCGATCAATCCATTTTAATACTCACCAGATGCGAGAACATGTCCGAGTGGATGGAATTCGAGTGCCCATACAGCCTGATCGTGGGCATGCTCCAGCAGACCAACCTAAGGGAGTACTGTAATTGAAGGAGGGTGTGTGTCGGGTATCTACCTCCTTCTCATTGTCTACTAGCCAGTATGCGAGTGATCCATCTCCTCCTCCAGACACGAATAGACCTTCGTGGATGGGATGCCATGCAACAGCTGCAATTCCATTCATTTCTTATCCATCGAATTGGGCATTAAAGTTACCCAACCAGGACGAAAAACGTTTAAAATTGCGCGCTGTTGGCGGACCGACCAAACTCGAACGGTGATTGGTCCAAAATGAAAGTGAGCGGAGTCACCCAGCGAAAACGCACCGTTGCCTGCGGTTCAGGCCCGAACCAGACCAGTGTTTCCAGGTCGTTTCTACGCTGGTTATTGATTTTCTGACTTTTTTAATAGGCGAGCATCGCTATTTCGACCACCCCCTACTCAAAAATGGAATAAAAATAATAGGTCAATTTCGTGCTGGTTGGGTAACTTTAACCGTACCTGTAACCTCCTTCTTATGCCCTCTGAATGTCCTCATCTCCTTCATCATTCGAATGTCATATCTGCAATGATGTCTCATCTCTTGATCTGTCCCCGATCAAGGTCCCCCACCCCCCCCCCCTTCTCTCATTTACTCACAGTTTAATGAGATGGTCTCTCGATGCAGTGAGTAGCCAATGTCCATTCTTATTCCATTCCACTGCCAATACCGATGATTTGTGATCTTGTCTGCAAGTATTCATCTATTTCACTACGATAGTCTAGACGACTCACAGAGTAGCGAGACACTGTCCACTCTTGGGATCCCACATCTTGACTGGTTGTTGAGAGTCTCTTGATCCAGTGACCACCAATCCCTTCGTTGGATGCCACTTCACACATCGGACCTGACAATTCAAATAGATAACTACGTCTTCCTTTCAATAGTATATTTGATGGGTAAAGATGCGATACTAGACCTCCGATCCGTGTCCCTTCAATGCTCTCTCTTCGGTACAACGAGAGAAGTCCCAGATTCGAGCAGTTCCATCATCGGAGGCAGAGACTAACTTGATGTCAGTAGGAGCAAAACTGAAATTATCATGCACAATCCTCCCTATTGCCAATCAAGATGATAAGAATGAGCGGCGCTCCTGCACTTTCCACTTTCGAGTAATTGAGCAAAAAATGAGTTTTTTTTTCAGATTCCCTGAATATAATGTTTTTTTGTCAGGAATGGAAGTCGGCTAGGTAGGTAATAGACGGTGGTAGGGAAAGTGCAGGAGTGCCGGATGATCCTAACCCAGCATGCACATTTTCGTCAGTGAGAAGGGCGGAATACAGTAGTTCAAAGTACTAGATCATTTATGATTCCTTACCTCAGGCCTCGAATAGGCTCATCCTTGTGTGCTTGATACATGTGTACGTTATTCATGTTAGGCTGCCAGTACTTGATGAATCTGTATAGGAAGGCCGTCCATCCATACGTCTATTTCATTACCGTACCCATCGTGATCTCCACTCACTAGCCATTGTTCGTTGTAGGACCAAGTCATAGCACGTATAGCCGAATCATGAGCCTGAAAGAATCCCAGTCCACTCATTCCTCAAAACGACTCATCAGACAAGGAGACTGGGGTTCTAGAAGAAGAGCCGATGACAGAATCCATTCCCGTTCATTGACACTTCGCGCGGGGAAGGCACATCCCCATTTCTAACTTTATTGATTCGTCTTCTACATCTCTTTATTAATTTGTCCCCTATCCCATGCAATACTCAGTAGGCAACAAGGGGTAATGATTACCTTTATCGACCGAACTGCACAGAAACGGTACAATAAGGTCGAATGAGCAATCATCTTGGTTCAGAACTCAACTTTATTGCTTCTTTATTCTGAGTTCGAACCGCAATATATACAAAATCGCGAATTAGACAAAACGCGCATAATCGTGAAATCTTTATTAGTTGGTTAAGAGAGGACTTACCTTAGACCTCTTCCGTTCTCTTTATTAACATTTTTTGCAGTCTATATGTGAAACATACAAGGGGTCATTTGACTACCTGAAGAATAGTCTCGAAATTGAATGCAGTGCCGTTCCAAAGGGTGAATTCGCCTGTCGACGCACCAGTGATAAGACGTTTTCCTTCAGGAGTCCACTGAAACCATTAATTGTTTTTGATCAGTATATTCAGCCAAGGTAACATCCTAAATTTGTTATGGATGTTCTCCTGAATCAATCAAATATTTTTTAAAAGAAGAATTCAACAGTGAAGAATATAATGCAACAAATTAATAAAGGAACTCACAACAAGTGTGTAAACGGGGCATTTGACTTTGTTCATCGCAGCTCGCACATATTTGGTGAGAATGCAATCCACCGGAGTGTCTCGGGTTGAGATTGGAGGCAATGGACTGAACTTTACTATATCATACAACACATTTTCAGAGAAATATTAAATTGTTCTCACAGTTTGAAGAAGGGGATTACTTTTCTATTCATTATTCATAGCTGTCCATGCAAACGGCTTTTTTCACATAAGGGCCCCCTTATCACGGGTCTCCTGTAAAAGTGTAGGAACGTCTGCTGCAAAAAAAAGTCTTTGATTTCGTTGAAACTTGTTAGACTAGCTAAAGTGAGGGTGAAGAGGACGCCTATCCACTTTGTTTCTCGAAATTTGCACGTTGAAGTGGTTTTTTTGACCTACCAGTTTAAACGGTTGGTTCTCGCTTCGTTTTGACCTACCGAGATCTAACCTTCATAGATCGTTCCATAATATAATTATCTTGAAATAACTCAACTAAGGGTATGGTTTAAAATTCCATCTTCCATGTGATTTTGCATGAAAACGGTTTTTTGACCTACAAAATGATGGCTTTCTCGAACCTTTCCTCTAAAGGGTATGAATTTCATTTTTGATATCGATTGTTGTGATGACCTCATATTTCAATAGCCCAAACTCTGTCCGCGAAGTAGTGCTACTGTAAGGGGAAACCTGCCTTTTCTGGACTTTTATATTACTATTTTCACAGCACGTTTCAGGTCATATCTCGGTGCAACCGTATGCAAATGTACAAACTTACCCTATCAGAATCGTTGCGCTCGTTGAGCCCAAAATTTTTTGATAACTCATAAACGGCTAACTTTGAGGCTTCCGACCACCAAGACGTTTTTGTTGGTCTCATCGAGCGAAACGATTTTGATAAGGTAAGTTTGTAAATTTGCATGCGGTTGCGCCGAGATATGACCAGAAACGTGTAGTGAAAATTGTTCAGAATTCCCCTGTACAGAAGCACTACTTCGGGGACAGAGATATGCCTAATGAAATATCTGGTGATCATAAGTCTGGGGTGGGGAATCGATATCAAAGATAAAATTCATACCCTTTAGAGGAAAGTTTCGATAAAACCATCATTTTGTAGGTCAAAAAACCGCTTTCATGCAAAATCACATGGAAGATGAGATTTTAAACCATACCCTTAGTTGAGTTATTTCAAGATAATTATATTACGGAACGATCTATGAAGGTTGGATCTCGGTAGGCCAAAAACGAAGCGAGAACCAGCCTTCATAGATCGTTCCGTAATATAATTATCTTGAAATAAAGGTAGGTCAAAAAACCACTTCAACATGCAAATTTCGAGAAACAAAGTGGATAGGCGTCCTCTTCACCCTCACTTTAGCTAGTCTAAGAAGTTTCAACGGAATTAAAGACGATTTATTTTTTTCCGCAGAAAAAGGGTTTAATTTCCTACGTTTTTACAGGAGACTCGTGTTATGTGGAAAATTGACGCCGCCCAACCTGGACAGGTATTACTGACGACAATTCGGAACGCGCCTCTCTCGTTTCGAACGATCTCTCACAGGCCAGAGGAGGCGCAAAATGAGGAGAGACGAATGCCGATTTGTCACACTAACAGTTACGCGTTATCATTCGATGAGGGTAGTTGATAGGCATAATTGTATCTTTTCAAAGCCATGTTGAGCTCCAGGGAAATTGGCAATGACGTTATTACCGTAACGAAGAGCACATCACTTTAAAATGTGGTGATTGTGAGATACAACTTCAAAAAAAGTATACAATTTTAAAATGTTATTATGTATCCATCCATTTAGGCTCATACAGAGTAGGGAAAGGTCGTCAAAACTACCTAAAATCCGTAAACGTACCCGGTTTTCAAGGGTTCGGTTATCGTGGAGAAGTACCTAGCAGTCTAAAACGTACCCGGTATTTCGAAAATCTAGCCGATTTTCGAAGTTTTTGCATAAACATACCCGGGGTTCTGACGATTTTATCACCTGACTTTTCCATCTATGGGCTCATAAAAACATGGAATATTTCGAAAGAAGCAAATCGCCGGATCTGAATGCACAGGTGTTTAGTATTCAGTCCTGACTTATTTTTCTGGAGAAAATCAGAAGAATTATTGGCAGTTCTTGTTATCTTTTATCGCGACATACCTCCAAAAACGTAAATCTAGATTAAAAACAAAATCGTATTTGAAGCGCTATAGCTTTCGTTTGAATCGCTGCCGACGGTTCTAGATCTCGCTGGAGTCCTGTGCATATCATATTCAAAAAATCAGCAAAGAATAATGGCCTCTTAAGATATTATTAGGTTTAACGATTTGGATATTACGGTAAAAAAAATGCGGGAAATGCAATAATTGATTTATAGAGAAAATTCAGAATTTATTTGTCAATTTTGAAAATTACTTCTATGGAATCCAAATCAGAAAAAAATAAATACAAAAAAACGAACCAATTTTGATAAAGAACATCGGGCTGTTGGCATAATCGCTGCCTCCTGTTCAACTGCCATAACCGAGCCTAGAAAAAAACAGTGATAATAATCCCTCCTTCCAACGACCAAACACAGTCAGGGGAAGTATTAATGCGCCATAACGTCCACCGTAAGATTTCAAAGAAAAAAAACTGAGGAAAAAATGAGACTTCATTTTTTTCCGTCCTCGATTCAGCACAGTCAAGAATCAATGGAAATATAAGTGAATCGTAATACCTGGTGGTGATTCAGAATAGTAGCTATATAGTCGACATGCCTCCGCACATTAGCTACATTTTTCCTTAGTCTTCGTCCTGGACCATCCCCCATCATCAATTCCTCTGCTGCTCGCTGAAAGGCATATTATATGCAATAGATTTTATATTTTGGCTTTTCAACATATTCAATTATCTGTATTTCCGACCCGAAAGTTGTACAATAATCTTTGCATCTCTAGAGTAGTAAAATTATTTAATTTCGTAAGTTCCGGATTTTCAATAAACCCATTACTCGACTGTTGTAACGTATAATTTTTTTTCCATCTGATACGTTCCGTATACTCCATTTCCGAATAGTATTATCAATAAACTATACAACCGTTCAAGATCACAAAAAACAATACAACAGTCAACTCACGTGTTGATTTAGAATCATCTACAAAACATCGTTGATTACCATGGTATTCATAAACAATTATCTATCTATTATACTTACGTTATTCGATTTGAAGCGATATCCTGGCCTGTTGAACATGTTGTCATTGCTCGAACCTTTAATTCGAAATATGCTGTTATATATGAAAGCAATCACGCAAATTCTGTGAAATAAAGGAGAACGATATTTACACTGAATGATTACCAGGCATTGCTTGATGTTGATTCCCTCCAGAGCGGAAACCATTGTTTCCAGATCCTCCTCCTCCGCCTTTGCCATCACTAGTGAACGTTAGCGTGACGTTGTTCGTTGAACCATAACGAGCAACAGCCGCCGCCATAGGCTATCACCTCAAACACAGTTACACATATGAACGATAAGATAAGTGGAGAACAACGACATTCAAGAAATGATAAACGAAGTCTGAATTCACCGCAACGCAGCACGCTCGCCCAATTGCTGGCGCGCAACTTTGGATCTAACACGGAGAAGAAGGCGCAACGACACAGATCGAAAAAAATGTCAAGCTGGCACAGGGCCAAAATTTAAACAAAAAACTTTTTCGACACAGCATTTTGAAGTGGCCTTACAACGAACTCCCTGATTTGCATATTAAGCCGGATCTTTTTGACGGTTCAGACGGAAAATGGACAAAAGTTACCGTTTTTAGCGAAAACATTTTGCCGCACAGATTTGACAGCTCCGGACCATTGCGCAAGGCAATTTTCTAATATCTTTTGTATATTCTCTCGGGTGGTTTGTTAAAAGTTGCGCGCCAAAAGGCATGAAAGTGGCGAATTCAACATCGGCGCTAGATTTTGAATTTTTGAATATGTTATCTATTATTCTAATCCTAATGCTCATTTGTGTTTTATGGTTGATGTGTTAAATGAGATACTTGATCTGTAGGATGAATGACTCACAAATGGAAGGGGCTGAAGATGTCGCCTCAATTATGCAGAGCATCATATCAGAACATCTTACTCCAAGCGCCGTGAGTTGTGCCTTTTCTCCTGTTCATTACACTTGTCCATAGGATTATTTTGTAGTTCGCAGACGACCACAAATGGCTGATCAGGACAAAGAGTACTTTTAAGCAAGCAGTTAGAGATGAAAAGAAAATAAGAGCATCTACCGAGCAGGAGAAAAGAGGTACAGTACCAGATCAGGTAGAGCCGGAACTATAACTGTCTTTTATCTTATTCTTCATCGAACATTACAGCTCTGGAGATCGAAATCGCTCATTCAAAAGCCAAAATTTCGGAGCAGAAGGCTGACTGTGAAAGGCTAAAGGTTTGCTTTTATTAAGTTCTGGTAGATCCAGAGTAAAAAAAGTTCGCCGAGAACTACATAAAATCCATAAACATGCCCGGTTTTTGAGTGTTGGGTCGACATGAAAACCAAAAAGAATTAGGAAACATGACCGGTTTTCAAAAATTTTGCTGTTTGTTTTACAAATATGCCCAGTTTTCAAAAATGTTAGCCACGTGACTTTTTCATGTATGGGTAGATCATGGAATGCTAAAATTCAAACCCTCACATAACTTTCCTATTTTATCATGTAGTGGACATTTGCGTTCTCCTTAAAGAGATTGCTCACAGGCAGAGTTATTGTACATCGAAGGAGAAAATGCCAAACTCGAGGCAAACGAATTGCAGAGGAATGCTCATATCCAAGGTGAATCGATTATAAAAATGAATACTCGAATAATTCTACTGTAGAGCTGAAGAATGATCTTATTGTTCGGAAGATTGAGCAGTTAAAAATTCTCAAATCAAATGCTGAAAGAAATCTCAAAATTGCAATCAATGAAACCCGAAGGTATATAATGAGATAATTCAATTGATGGAAGTGGATTTGTCTTTTTTTATAGATTAGAAGTGAAGATTAATGCTCGATCTGCCGGCTTATTTGCTTTTAACGATGCACAGGTTCGTCTCTTTACTTTGTTTTCTCTCTCTCGTTAATTTCGTTAATGTGAATATTTGCAGAGTCTTGTATTCGAGGACGGTAACCTACAAATTAAAACAATTTCTTCTCATTAACCCTCTTACTATTGTTTTATTTACTGCAACTCAATTTAGTCAGCATGTGTTTCTTGTACATTCGACTCGGACTGTTCTATCCGTCGTTTCCAATTCCGCACCAGAATCATAAAATATTGAATATTCAAATTAATCTTATTATTAATTCGCAATGGCTATTTATCCATTCAACTACCTTTCAAGTTCATCATTCACAAGTATACCTTCGTGATTCAGTCATTCCTCTCTTTAGTGTATAGTCCACACTAGTGAATACCTTCGGAATGGCTAGTCAGCATAAGGGCGAGGTGGAGGTGCCTCTTTCCTCTTCTTTTTTTTTTGCATTCCCAATCAGATTGTCATATAGCTCCGTAGTCGATCAGCAATGGGTGAGCAAGAATCACGAGAAACATTCAGCACCAGAAGTGCCGGTCAGTTACTTCACGCATTGCTTATTTTTATAATTTTGTCATAACAATCACAAATAAAATCACTCAAATGTTCTTCTATAGGAGTGCGCCGGTTGATGAAGGAGGCTAAGGAGTTGAGGGAACCAACGGAAATGTATCACGCACAGCCACTGGAGGTTACTTTATGTGCACATATTATTTATACTAGTTAAAAGGAGCTCTAATCAATTTCACTTAATAGATTTTGATGTAATTTTGTTTGAAATATCGGAAAACTATTACTGAAATATTTGAGCGCTCTTAGGAATATCGATCAATGTATTCCAGGACAATCTATTCGAGTGGCATTTCACTGTTAGAGGCCCGGCAGACTCTGATTTCGATGGAGGAATCTACCATGGAAGGATGATCTTCCCCGCGGAATATCCCATGAAGCCACCCAATATCATTCTTCTCACTGTATATTTTGTTTTCAATTCAATCTATTCAAACATTTATATATAAATATAGGTGGTGTACTAAACGCATTACAGCCGAATGGCCGATTTGAGCTTAACAAGAAGATCTGTCTCTCCATTAGTGGTTATCATCCGGAGACGTGGCTTCCTAGCTGGTCAAGTGGGTTTTTTAAAACATAATTAGTGATGAAAGGTATTGGACGTGATAAAACACGTGGTGAGAGTGCGCGCTAAGATCATATATGAGGCCGTTCTCGTGAGAATCAAGCAAAGGCTGGCACAGCTCAAAAAGGTCGATTTCCTGAAAATATGTGATTTGGGGTTATCAAGAGCGCTGAACAACATGGACATACTCATTTTGCATTTGAATCCTCCGTTGGCTCCAGATGGAATCACGTCAAGAACAGTTTTGTTTTGAATTTCTCTGTTTCAAAGGGTTCAAGAATTACGCCACTATGGCTCTAGGGTCAAAATTGGAAGGCGAGCACGACCGTCAATTTTATTTTTCAAAAATTGTGAAAATAAAATAATTAATAATTGAATTTTTTTGTAACCGCAAAATAGACTTTGCTAACTATCATAGACGGGTGCGGAACGATGCGACGATTCCAAATCATTTTTCAGATTTTCAAAAAAGCGTCGCCATAAGGAGTTATGAATTAAAAACTATCCCAATATCGACAGAGAATCGCAAGATCGCCTTTGATCTACCCTCGAGTCTCTTCGTATCGAACCGCCTCCTTCACTCTCTTCTCTAAACTCTCCTCTTTTTGCATACTCTCTATCATTCTATTCGGAAGGGAACAGATCAATACGAGAGACTCGAGGGTAGATCAAAGGCAATATTGCGATTCTCTGTCGACATTGAGGTGGTTTTTAATTCATAACTCCTTATGGCGACGCTTTCTAGCAAATCTGAAAAATGATTTGGAATCGTCGCATCGTTCCGCACCCGTCTATGATAGTTAGCAAAGTCTATTTTGCGGTTACAAAAAAATTCAATTATTAATAATTTTATTTTCACAAATTTTGAAAAATAAAATTAACGGTCGTGCTCGCCTTCCAATTTTGACCCTAGAGCCATAGTGGCGTAATTCTTGAACCCTTTGAAACAGAAAAATTCAATAAAAACTGTTTTTGACGTGATTCCATCTGGAGCCAACGGAGGCTTCAAATGCAAAATGAGTATGTCCATGTTGTTCAGCGCCCTTGATAACCCCAAATCACACATTTTCAGGAAATCGACCTTTTTGAGCTGTGCCAGATCCTCGCTGGTCTGTTCGATTCTTACGAGAACGGCCTCATATATTTTCAGTTCGAACTGCTCTTCTGGCGATTATCGGATTCATGCCTACTTCGGGAAAGGGCGCTATCGGAAGTGCTGATTATCCCGCTAAAGAAAGGAAAAAACTCGCCATTCAGTGAGGATTGTTTACTAGTTGCGCTCGCAAAATTTGTGGGTTGTAATTCGCTTATTGTTAGTTTAAATTAGGGCTGGCTAAGCGGTTGCGACATAGCGACGTCGCAATGGCGAGGGAAAGGGTTACGACGCCGCTAAAACGTAGCGACGTCGCTTCGAGAGGGGAGCGGTTAGAGAAAGGCGAGAGAGCATGTGAAAGGAAGAGAGTCCCCCTCTCTCGTAGCGACGTCGCTACGTTTTAGCGACGTCGTAACCTCCCCCCTCTCCGTTGCGACGTCGCAACCTAGAGAGGGCACTATTGCGACGTCGCAAACAACGAAATGCCAACACTAGTTTAAATCATATTGATCATACTTGTTCCTTTCGTATAGGAGCAAGAAGTGGAAGTGTACGGTGTGTGCAGTGGAGATGGACCAAATACTCAAACCTCTCGGAGAAGACGGCAAAAGTGCTGAGAATGAGGTGAGTGTAGCCGCCCTGGTGCCTTACATTCGGGACAGCCAAAGTCCACATAGGTTATAAAATGAGGCCGTTTGCGTAAGAGAGGAGGAAGGAAACGGCGAAAGCTTCTCAATGCAATTTTTCTCTGCTCTTGAGACCACTAAAATTATTTGGTATAATTGAATTAGTTTCGATGCAGGCACGGTCTCTCATTCATTCATCTGGTGACGGCCCTTCTCCCTCCGTCGACTCTTTCCCCTCCGACATCACTCCTCCCACTCAGATTCATCCTCCATCTGAAGTAATTGCCACATCCGATGTTCCTCCCACCCCCATTAATCCCACTCCGTCAGTTACAGTATCTGAGACCCCGAACACTACTGTACCCAGTCATGTCCCGATAGTAACTCCTAGAGTCGTGTCTTCTTCATCGGGTCAGAGTGATACTCTTATCTGGATGATGCTTTTCATTCTCTCTGGTATAGTCGTTGCACTCGCGTGTCGTAGAATGTTCCTACTCGAGTGATTACTCAACCTGTACATTGCCATTGACTACGGGATAATTCGTATCGAACAAAGTATTTCTCGTATTATTTCTTTATTGATTCACAACGATGTCTAACGGGAAGATGAAGGAGGGGGTACAAAGGTGGAGGAATGGAGAGGGATGATAGAACAGAGTCTTCGGAGAATTGTATCCATGCAGGGACGAGCTATGAATATAAAATGGACAAGAGGTCATGCTATTGTGGTCAAGAAGAACAATTGAAAAGGTTGATTGGAAAATATATTAACACATGCTACGATAACAAGAGCGAAAAACAACAATTATCTTGTTATTCTACCTTACTAAAGATTCTAATTAGGAAACTAGAAACATGGTGGAGGGAAGAGAGATGGATAGACATTAGGGAATAGATTCGATAGAATAGAATAATGCAATGTAACGAAGATAGTTTTTAAATCGAGGTAACAAAGTGAATAAGTGATTATTTGGGGAAGATTAAGGGGATTAATCCCAGTGCAAATCAAAGAACTCGGATATGTAGGAGATCATGCCGGTTAGACACAGGGCTGTTCGAAAGGGGAGAAGGGGGGAGGGAGGGGGGTAAGTTATGGACAGTTCAGACAAAGCGACCATTCTTGAGTGCAATGGAAGAGAGGGGATCGAGTGCAGATCGCTTGCGACTAGTCGATCCATCGAATGAGAGGGAGGGAGGAGCTCTCATTCTCACCACTCCATTCAGGCAAGGATTCGATCCAGATGAAGAGACTACACCTGAGAGGCAACGATGCATGCACTATCCAGTCCCCATTCAATCCATTGAGAGAGGGAGAGGAGACACAACCCATTCCATGCATCAACTTTACCTTGTCATTCATTGGTTTACACGAAAATTTGAAGAGGTTACCCGCGAGAGAAGAGAGAGAGAGAGGTAGATCAAAAAGGGAGAAGCACGTAGATTGATATGATGAGATGGAATATAATGATAATGGTGGATTATATCAAACTACTACTTGTTAACATACTAATCACATGCAGTCATGGATAAAATTACAGTGAGAAATGGGACACCGGTATGAGATTATGGGGAATATTAAATAAGAGATAACAGTATATATCAACAGTATGAGTCTGTATTACAGAGTATAGCAAGGTTGCAAGAGAGTCAGCGAGGGTTTATTTAGAAGAGATTACCTCCCGAGCGAAGGAAACCAGCTGCAGTGAGAGCTTCGATTGAAGTCACATCCATGGGAGGGAAGAGAGTCGTCAGTGGATCAGTCTGATTGTGAGATAGAGTAGATGAGAGAAGAGCAAGAATAATTTAATACCTGAGGATTCTTCATCGAATGAGCGAGTCCATTCAGATTGGCATTCTGACGGAGAAGAGAGTTAGTGTCCAACTAAACGGGTATCATATTTTGTTTCGAGCAGATATTGTTTGGACATACGCCGAATGGATTCATGGGAGAAGCTCCCATTCCAAGAGGATTCATCAACGAGTTCAGAAGTGGATTTTGAAGCGACAATCCCGCCTGACCGAGTCCTGAACCTCAACAAAGCAGAGCTAAGCAAGATGCAAAAAAGGTTTGGATAATGGATAAGTGGCTTACCAACAGATGGCTGAGAAGCGAGAATATTGAGTAGATTAGCAGTTTGAAGAGATTGGAGTTGAGCAAGTTGAATCTGAGCCATCAGCTGAAATGGAACATTGTGAATGAAGTGAGAAAGTAGTTGAACCTGAGCTGCCGTTGCTCCATTCGAGTGGCCACTGAGAGCATTCAGACAGTGGAGGTTATTATTGCCTAAAGAAGAGAGAGTGTTGACGAAGAATGGGAAGAATGGTGAGTTGGAGATTTCCAGTTGTCTGGTTACGAAATTCAGCATCCCTGCACTTGTCCAACATCACGATCAAGCATGTCTCGTTTCACCTGTTAACATATGTTATAAAAGCCCAGTTACCAATGTAGGGAGGAAGGAGAGATGATGACTCAGGAAAAAGTAGAGAAGGCGAGAGAAGGCTCCTTAATTCACTTTTTTCAATTGTTGCGTACTATTATTATTTCGAAAGCACCTCGTATTTCCATTTTTGGAGAATCCTCCGCTTGAGACAGCGCGACTGTGTTGCATCTGACGAGCCTTTTTCACCTGAAAACACGTTACAACAAACAATCATATACAAATATATAATAAGAAACTCTTTCCCTCGTCCTTTGAAGCGCTAATTTTTATTACCTCGATTTTTCTTCCTCCCATAATGGTTCCATCGAGTTGCTCACGAGCGAGATCACATCCAACTGCCGTGTCCAGAGTGACAAAACCGAATCCTTTCGATCCACGCTCGTTAGTGACCACTTGAGCTGCTATCACTTTGCCGAAGCTAGGACTAATAGTTACCGTAAGGAACACCACATTTAAACTCTACTTCGAGAAGATTTTTTCTAGGTCGACAGAGGTGTAGCTGAATGGAATGTTAGAGATATAAATACGATTGTCGATGTAACATTCTTCTTCCTGAAAAGGGCCATGTTAATGTCCTCAAATGCGCAAATATCTCACCTCCTGCCCATCTCTCGCCTTTCCGGTTTCACTCATAGTAGTAACGTTGGGATTATTCCACGAAGCTATTTTTTTGATTATTATCAGACTGCGGTAACGTAAAATCTCACCGAAAAGAGATGAGATCTCCGACTTGTTATCCGACTTCCTAGATCTGAAAACTCAGATGATAACACTAAACATGCGTAATTCCACACGTACCCAGAAGATGGAATATCGCAACTGCCGTCGTTATTGTTGCTGAGACCCTGAGAAAGATGAAGTTTTCATTCGATAAAAATTACACCTTCCCACACAGTTTCACCACCCCAAATTATCATCGAGAATGGATAATTATACATTCCGTTCACATTGGCGGAAAAAGGATTTACCTGATGTGCACTAGCGTCTAAAGAAGAATCAATTTCGCTCGAGTTAGAGTACATGCTGAAAAAAGTACGTGTAGATACAATTTTTAAAAAAACAGCACTGCAAAATTTAACGGCGTACTGTGCATGCTAAGTGATTGCGACAATGCGATGTCGCAAAAGAGGGTGAGGGTGCGGATGCAACGTCGCAACGTCTGAGGAAAGGGCAGAAAGAGGCGAGATAGAGAGTGAAATAATTTTTCATTATACTCCTCTTTCATTGCGATGTCGCATCCATCCACTTGCTTTCACCTCTCCATCGCAACCACGAGGCCATACTTTTGCGAAGGTGCAACCAACAAAGTTATTGGCGCGTAATGAAACAACGGAAAAGAAGCAAAAACAACTACGAAATAACCGGAAGTGATACAGTATCTGACTTTGGCGCCAATATGTAAATGGGTCCCGAGCGGAGTTGGGAAAAATTTCAGGGAAAGTTTGAATTTTATCGGTTTTTCGAAGTACACTATCTATCTACGTGGCTCTTTTATTCCACTCTGTGTTTTTATGGTTTGATATTAGTCTTCATTCATATCTCAGAATATTTCAGCTACAATGGCTACGCTTTCTGCACCCGCTCTAGCCGATGTAGTCCCTCCCAATCTAAAATCACACATTCGTGAGTTATCGCTCTCTTCCTTCTCCAACCAGAAACTGCCCATATTCAGATTACAATACGATCTCGGCTGTCAATGGTCCTCTGGTTACTGTCAGCAAGGTTAAGTTCGCGAGGCAGGGAGAGATCGTGTACGTCAGAACTAAGGACGGTCGGAAGCGCATCGGACAAGTGCTTGAAGTTCAGGCGGACAAGGCTATTGTACAGGTGTTCTTACTTCGGACCGAATTGATTGAATCGTATTTTTTAAGGTATTCGAAGGAACTTCCGGGATCGACTCTCTACATACTACTTGCGAGTTCACAGGCGACATTTTGAGGCATGATGAATGGAACTGGTTGGATAAAGCCGTATTCATGCTTCAGATGTCCCGTGAGCGAGGATTCTCTCGGAAGATTCTTCAATGGAATTGGAAAGCCAATCGACAATGTGAGATTGCATAGTAGATGGAGAAAGGCCTCCCTAGAGACACCACTTGATTTTGAGACTGAGGCAGCTAATTCCCAGTTTCGTGACTATTTCTAATTAGCGCCTGTGTCAAACGGAAACGGGAGGGGGTAGTATTCTCTTTCTCTCTCTCGGTGATGTTTAGAATATTAATTCTCCTGAAATGACGTTCAAGAGTAGTGATTCACTTTTTGATAGCCTGTGACGAAATGAGCGAACGCGTACTTTTACACTAATTGTAAGAGATTCTGACATAAAGGAAAAGAAAGAGAGAGAAATTGAGATGACACAATTCAGACAAACAGCTGGAGAAGTTTCTAAGAGGGTAACTCGGCATGTCTAGTAACAAAGGGAATGTATAGGTTGGGTGAAGGAATACCCGATGCATCTATATTCTCTACCCTATCTATGCAAGGTGTCGTTGTCATTCTATTCGACAGAATTCGAAATGGGATATAACAAGTGATGGATGAGGGAAAGAGAAAGAATGGGGAGACTGAGGGCTTAGAATGAAAATCGATTGAATGGGAGAAGAGAACACTTTTTGTGTCCTGTGTAGATAGGGATGGGCAAATCATAACGTATGTCTCCCCTTCCTTTACAGAGACATTCAAATGAAGGGGAGAGGGGAAAAGATGAGGGGAAGGAGAGAGAGCAGAATGACACCCCTCTCCAACTACGTGATTATTCATGCTATTGAATGAAGGAATAGGGGAGTATACATGTGATATCGATTGATGGGATAGTTAATCTCTTGAGGGACCTCCCATCTTGGCCGAAGCATTCGTCGATGTCAATGGAGAATCACTGAATCCATACTCGAGAATTTGTCCATCTGAGATGATTCAGACAGGAATCTCAACAATCGATGTGATGAATTCCATTGCCCGAGGACAGGTAGCAGGATTGGAATGGAAGAGGGAGACGACTATCGATATCATTCAGAAAATTCCAATCTTCTCTGGTTCTGGTCTTCCCCATAATGAAGTTGCTTTGCAAATCATCAGACAATCATGTGAGTTGTATGAAGTAAACTATCCCGTCTCCACCGTATTCTTTTAGGTCTCGTGGGAGAAGAAAAGGGGAAGGAATCTAACTTTGTCGTAGTATTCGCAGCGATGGGAGTGAATATGGAGACTGCTCGTCAATTCAAGCAGGAACTAGAGGAACACGGTGAGTACTGTAGTATTCTCTAAGCACGGAGTCCATTGAAGGATCGATGTCGAACGTTGTGATGTATATCAATGTGGCAATGGATCCTCCCATCGAGAGAGTTCTCACTCCTAGAATCGCACTCTCCACTGCAGGTGAGAAGAAGAGCCAATGAGAATGAAATGTGAATGGCCTGTTTCTTTCTATTCAGAATTCCTCGCTTACCAGTGTGGCAAACATGTACTAGTCGTGATGACTGATATGACTGCCTATGCAGAGGCACTCAGAGAAGTGAGTGGTCATTGTGTTGATGGAGGAGCGTACCCCTCTGCATAGGTCTCTGCAGCTCGAGAGGAAGTGCCTGGTCGAAGAGGATTCCCCGGATATATGTACACTGATCTAGCAACGATCTACGAACGAGCAGGAAGAGTAGAAGGAAGAGAAGGATCCATTACTCAGATTCCCATTCTTACTATGCCCAATGATGGTAGGGAGGGGGGCGGGAGAGGCTACACATACGAACATTTGAGATATCACCCATCCTATCCCTGATCTCACTGGATATATCACAGAGGGACAGATATACGTCGATAGACAACTGCACATCAGGTGAATTGTAGATGGGGAGGATTGTAATGAATGATGTTCTCTTGTAGACAGATCTTCCCTCCCATCAATGTACTTCCTTCACTCAGTCGATTAATGAAGAATGCCATCGGTAACCTTCCCTCCAATCATAAGTGATAATGAGAGATTGCTAAGGGAGCACTCGTGAGGACCATGCGTATGTCTCTGCCCAGTTGTATGCTTGTTATGCAATGGGAAGAGATGTGAGAGCAATGAAGGTGAGGGGAGGGTGGACGGAAGGGAGAAGGAAGTAATCCATTGCAGGCAGTAGTGGGAGAAGATGCACTCGGACAAGACGATCTCACTCTACTCGAATTCCTTGAAAAGTTCGAGAAAACATTCGTCAACCAAGGTAGGGAGAGGGGGTGGAGTACTGTAGAGATATATCGATCGAAGGAGTGGATGAGAAGAGAACAATCAACGAGTCATTGGATCTCGCATGGAGTCTACTCAGAATGATGCCTAGAACGATGCTAAAGGTACGGTAAAGTGGAGGGGTTTTTCTATTGATATCGGGGCTTGTTATTTAATTCCTACATAAAGATGGGGAGGTAGGAATGCGACGTCGTATCGAGAGCGGTGCGAGAGGAGATCACTTGCCTTCTCTCGTTGCGACCTCGCAAGTCCCCTTCTCTCGTCTCTGTATTGCGAAGTCGCATCCAAGAGGGCGCGATATTGAGACGTCGCAAACAGCAAATCGCCTAATTTTTTAATATTAATTAAAGAGAATTCCCGAGGCGATGTTAGATGAATACTACAAGAGGAAATCTGCAGTCCCTCTCCCTCCACTCAAGTAACATTATTCATTTATTCCACTTTATAGTATTTAATTTCTAGAAAAACAACAACTAAGAAGAACTGATATGTGAATGAAGATTAATGTTTGTAATTTTATTTTTACTTTTTTTGTGTGTGAAATATCAATGGCAAATAAAGTGCATACTTCTACTCTGTCCTGCTCCCCTCCCTCCTCCCTGCTTTAGTCCATCCCATTCTTCCTCTTTCTTCTCTAGACTCGGAAACAACATTAGAGATGTTGTTTTCGCTATTTTTGGCTCTTGCTTGTTTGTTTTTCCTGAATCTTGTGATCACATGTGATGGTTGTTCCTTTCACGTCGTTTTTATTTGAAACATGTATGTCCGAGGGAAATGAGTTTATTGAGATGTCAACAGGGATGAGGTAATCAACAAGAAGGAGAAATAGAGCATTGCATAAGAATGGTGTGAGAAGAATGAGCCCACCCGTTAGATAATGGGAGAGAGACAGATTGAACCGATTAGAGGGGGAGGGATATTGTACACTTCGAGCAAAAGACGACCGATTATGAAAGTGTGAAGGTGCGAATCTACTGAGGTCGAATGGGAAAGAGAATGAAGAAGGGAGAGGCGAAGGGGGAATACTGTACATGGGGAATGCGAGAACAACAACGAAAGCAGAAAACAAATAAGAGAAGCAATTGAATATACTATAACTAACAATGATGTTCTAGTGATAATGAGATGAATCCTGAGAAGGTCTCCTCTTGTCTACGATGATTCGACATTGAGATAAAGAGGAGAGAGTGTCTGGGCAGAGGGACACATCGAAGATGGAGTAGTGAAGACTGACGTCGAAGGAATCTGAAGAGAGAATGACGAGTGGATGAAGGGAGAGGGAAGTACTCACAAGGGGAGAAGAAGGAGGACGAGTATCATTCGTGTAGAGGAGATAACGAAGAATATCAGAGAGAGAAACAGATGCGACGATTGATTGAGATGAATCGAGAATGAAGATGCATCGAGAGTGATGAGTGGAGAGAAGACTATCCAGCATCTACAACCTTCCCTTTCCTCTCTCCTCCCTTCCTCTCTCCTCCCTCCCTCTCTTCCTACCTTCGACACTTGTTCATTCTCATATGCGAAGACTGCTTTGCATCTTCCCGATCTACTCAATGCTTCTTCCACTGTGCAAGATGAGAAGAACGTCTGAGTCAATCCATGTTTCCTACAGTACTCCTCTGATTGTCAACCTGAGCATCGGAGATTCCTCTGAGTGCAGTGGCCAGATCACTCTTGCAGATCACATCAACAGGTAGTCCGTTCTCGTCCATTACAGGGAGAGATGACAGACGATGACCAAGCATGTACTCGATCACTGTAGAGAGACTAGAAGTTGTCGATACCTGACAATATCGATTAGATCAAGGAGAGTACTGTAGTCTCACCGTAGTCACACTTCTGTCCCACTTCCCCACGCCGGCTGCTCTGATGCTCATGGAGAGCCATTGTGCGAAGTGGAGCGATCGATTCTGAATGAGTGTCTACTTCGACTGGAGATGGATGGGGGGAGGGGGAGGGGGGGGGGACTGACCTGTTTGTGAATGGCTTGGAGTACTCTCTTGATAGTGAGTAGATACATCACATCTCCCGTCCATTCATCCACCACTGCTATTCGATGCACTTGATTACTGATAAATTCTTCGCAAGCGTGCAGTAGTCTGAAAGGAGACAAAAGAGTGCTCTCTGCTGAGTGGAAGAGGAGGAGAGGGGAGGGGGGGGGAGGTGCTCTCACTTGGTATTACTGGGAACGATAACGAGTTGATTTGATGAGAGAATCTCATTGACACTTCCATCTTCACTCGCTGATTCACTCTGCAGATACAATAGGAAATCCGTCCAACTAACGATCGAGATGACCTGACATAATAATATGTCTCGAGAATGACTCTCTCATTGTGAGACTAACCTTATTGAGGGTCGAATCCCACACCAATCCCGCCCCCACTTTGTTCTCGTACACCGCAGAGAATGCCTTTCCCACCTAAAAGCCATTGAATAGATCAATATCCGTCTTCTTACCGTACCTTCATCTCTCGATCGATGGCGATTACTGTAGACGAGGGAGGGGCCAACTCGTAACAGTCGACCACTTGCATGTACTGTCTGTACGCATCACTCGTTGAATCTAAACGAGATCTCTCTCCATCAATCTCCCCCCTCCCCCCTCTCTCATCCCCCC
>LS589811.1:0-24273 GCA_900490775.1 Pristionchus maxplancki
GTTATGAAAATCGAGTTTTCAAATTTCGCGCCAACCTGGCGGGCCACGTTAGGGACATGGGGCGCCAAATTCAATTGTATTGTAAACATGGGCCCAACACCTCTCCAGAGAAATAGTATGGAGGTCTGAATCGAAAGTCCTGGAGGATGTCCGGAGGAGGGGGTGAAATGGTAAATTCTTACAGAGAAGGTCTCTTAATTGTTTGCCAATTTTTTCAACTCTATTATTATTACTATTAATTGCGACAGGTTGAATAAATATCTCGCATTCCATTATTGTTTCGGGTCTTTGAACGAGCTATCGAATAGATTGAACAGTCGGAATAGCCGGAAGTCTTCATTGAATAGCGTTGAGCAATCCTGGAAATTGGAAATTTACCGTCTTGACTTCGTTCGTTTTTTCACCTGACAGTTCATTAGCAGACAGAAAAGACTGCCCAGTCGATAAGCATAGTTGCTCGTTCCTTTCTTCGCATAGTAAAATCGAAGATCTCTCAAGATGTTCGAACGAACTTGACTCGCAATTTTCACCAGATTCTCATCGTGTTTCACATTTTCTTAAATTGTTTGCTCACAGAATTTCCATTATCTACCATGATACTCACCTTCCTTCCACAAACCAAGTCCGAAAAGGGCGATGAATTCCGTATCAGTAGGCTGGACAATAGCAAATTGTTGCCGGACGATTTTCGAAAGTTGAGACAGCGTTTGCTTGAAACCTCTGATAGATTACATATTTTTCCAAATGATTCTGGCATTCTCACTGGATAAGTTTCGATTTGTAGATGTCGTCCGGGCAATTTTCCAGAAATTTTTCCACGTCAGTACTGCGTATGTACGTAGTGTAACCCGAAAGTCGACTGCAACGATTTTACAGTCGAGTAACTGTAAAACTTGCTCTCACATTTTCATTTCATCGGGGAAATAATGACAAGCGCGATACGTTGATTCGAGCACATCAATCAATAGGAGCCCATTCTCTATGATTTGGCCCTGAAATAAAATAAGTGTAGATATTTTTGCCAGAACACGTGCCGCTTCTTCGCTTGTCCATGCATACCTTGGTCTTGTCTTCTAGAGATCGAAACTCCTCGAATGAATGGTTAGCACATTCGAACAGCGCTTTCTTCTCGATACTCACTATGGGAAGCATTGTTGAGTACGATGCAGGAGTGAGAACCGGCAAAGAAACATCATAATTTTAAACTTCTTTTCGAAAGTTACCAGATTTCTTGTCCTAACTTCCCCATCTCCTTTGTATTCCTCAGTCAACGGTCTCTCTCCACACCTTCGAATCACACACATAAAACTGAAAAGTTTTTAAACTGAAGAAAAAAGGAGGTGGAGGTAACGTGCTGCTACCTGTATCCTTTCCTGATTCTATCTAGCAAGGGCGTTTCGGAGTTGGTCAGTTCAGTGTCGTAGAAACTGAATAACCTTTCGCATCGTTCATGAAAAAGGCACAAAAAAATGCCTCGTATGGTCGACAAAGGTGTCAATTGCTGGCGGCTTAGAGGGGGAATCAGTTGTAGGTTCAACTCTAGAGATGATTTCCTGCCATTGTATCGTTGTCTTTATCCGGATGATATTTTAACCTCGATTACGGTTGAATTTTGGCCGGCACGTGAAATGACCTCTCTGCATCGAACCAAACGACACTTTCTACAGGAAATCTTCGGATCTGAAGAGGAATCATCTAAAATCAGCAACCACGTTCATCTATACAGAAACTGTAATCAATAGTAAATTATGGCGAACCTTTCTCTAGGCATTTGTTTGTTCGACTCTTGCACTTTAGTTGATCATATAGGTTTTCCGAGCGCCTAGAACATTTCTTTACCATAGTAAAGCACAACGGAACTTTTTCTATTGATGTAACACATAAAATACCATCAAAATTCTTGTAAAATTAAAATGATGGACGCTCACTTGTAGAAGGCAGCGCATGCTCGGCAACAGTCTATTCCCAGTCGAGAATTGTGGATTGGCGTAGTGCAGATGAGACATCTCATGTTGTCCTAAAACCAATGAAGTATGAAAAGAATGCGACTAAAGCAGCTTTCAGAAACCACATAACGGTGAAATAATATTAAAAATCAGCTCATATCCGACCAGTCTGGGTTGAATGTGAATTGGGAATGAAGGTCAAATTTGAGCACGCGTCGTAAAAAGATCACGAAAGCTCCGCCTTTCTCTGCGCACCCGACTGGGATTATGAACTCTCTGAACTCATTCTCTACCACATAACTGTCTCCTCCCCCGCAACTCCCATTCGCATTGGAGAAAGCGGAAAGAATATTGCGCGCAACAAAACTTTCATTTTCATTTGAGCGAAATATGTAATTGCTGGTCTGAATTGAAGCGGGAATGAGCACTACGGAGATTGGTCTCGTTGGAAGAAACAGTTGAACATTCAAGCGTACGATATGATGAGTCATCATGTGACTTTTTTGTGCCTCCCTCGCAATTGTTGTGCCCCTCCCCCCCATACAATCTCATCCTTCTCTCTCACTTGGTCCCTCGCTCTAACCCTTCACCTCGCAAAGTAAACATCGCGCCCAGGGGTACGCTTGGGCACATGGAAAAGAAAACAACATGTAATTCCACAAACAATGCAGCCTAAGAAAGAACATTGAAATAATGAGAAAAATGTCAAGCAAAAAGAAGACTATTCAATTGTAATTCGTAGTTACAGAGAGGTGCATGCACAGTTCTAATTTCAGAGCATCGCCTGAAATAAATACTCATCATCCAGGATAGTCAGTAAAGGCGATCTGCTTTTTAGCTACTTCTAAATTCGTGCAAAACTAAAAAAACCCCAATTTTACAACCTTCCCGTCATGTCGCTCTAGCATAACACAAGTACATGTTGGGACATTTCAGTTGGGGTGACAGGAATTTTGGTTCTTTTTATCGACGGTGGTCCAAAAAAGCTATTATCTTCAACCATGTGAAATTTCTCGGGAATTTCAGTGAAAATGAATTGAGTTTCAGTAATCCCATAAATATTTCGGTTAGTGTGCAAATGATTGGTACGTGGATAATTGTCGATATCCGGCCATGTGCGCATATCCTCTTCATCATCAGGCGCCTCCCTCACTCAGGCTCTCTTCGTCTACGTGCCCTACGCGTGCACCATCAACGTCCCTCTCCTCCGCCTGCCCATCACTTTCTTCCACGATTTCTCCGCTCCCCCCCCCCCTCACCACTTGCTTCCATGTCTGGCTGTGATCATCCTGCTCATCACTGATTACCGAAAGGGACTGATGGAAGCGACAACGCTGCAAATGACCTCCGTAATACCGACAAGATCGCATTCAGGGTCAAACTCGAGCGATCTCTGATTTGATATTTTCTCGCATGATTTACGTTTGTTTTCACTGTTTGCTCCTCTTTGATTAGGCCATCCCTTATGACATCCATTAGTCAGCCGAACAACGACATCACTAAGGCATCACAATTACGGATGGCAAGTGAAGAGTTTGAACAAATCGAATTTGATTGTATAAAATTCAGGATCACTCGAATGTGAGCAAATGCACAAGAATTATGTAGAGACCCCATGGTGATTCCATCCAAACATAAATTAGATGAGGTAACATGCCTCATTTGCGTACTGGGTTGGAAAAACGAAAAATCGATGAAAACACGCACTCTTCATGAAGAGTTCGTGAATAAACCTGAAGAAGGTGAACATCTTTGGCCGTTCAGAAGCGGAATGACTGCTCTGATGGTTTTCGAAACTATTGTAATCAACTCTTCTCTTGGTTTACCATCTCACTAGCATACTACGACCGCTCAACTGACGATTAAAAACAAGCAAATCGCTCTTCACTTGCCATCCCTAATCACAATCTATCACTGTACTATAAAACACTCATGGTTATGTCATGGTCATATGGGAGAATTTTTCTGTCATGCCATACGATGCTGTGAGAACAACCGTCTGGTTGGACATAGGAAGAGTTATGTACGCAATTCCCACCCGTTGTGAGAATTGTGTTGGGGTCGCGGTGTGGTTTGCAAGCAACAAATTAATAATAAATATTCATTAATTAATTACTTTACAAGGATAAACACACACTAAATACTAAATAAACAATGGGGGAAGGGGGTGGGGTGTGTGACCAACCTTGGCGACTCGAGCGAGTCGCTGGTGAAGGAGTTGGAGAGGAAGTTGAGGACTCGCCACGACTGACGAAATCCTTGGTGGACTTGATGACTCGAGCGTCAAGTGAGACTGGCTCTTGTCTGGGAGAAGGGCGAAGCGACTGAAACGCTATCAGTAACCTGGAACGAGGATTGAAGTGTGGAAGTGACCAACACGACAATAAATGGGTGAAAAGGAGAGAAGAAACGAACGACAGGCCGTCGTGAACGAACGAAGTAAGAAAAAGAAAACGAAAAAGTCTAACGAAGAACGCGCGCGAAACTTCGAGAGCGAAAAAGTACACGTAGACGATACGGTAGTTTTTCCACTCAAGAGTTAGGGCGTTTGAAAGTATGAAACGGAAACTGATTTAATTAAATATAATTATTTAATTAATTGAATTATTAATGTATTTGGGTATCAAATTGATAGAATTTGGTACAAGTTATTATTAAAAGCATTTTCATAAAATAATTGAAGCGATCGTTCTGTGAGAACCAAGATATCAATCAAACACATAAAATCACAACATTTTATCTTTGCTGTGAAGTACTCTTCACGTACTTCTTCTCTCCAGCACAACGTCGACTCTTTCAGGAGCAACCGTCAAACTGACCAGCTTGATCGGATTCTGCAACTTATCCACTTTCATCAAACGTGTTTTTCATCAAACGTATTTTCCCCCATCTCCCCATCACTTATCCTTTCTAATTTATCCCCATCTGTTCTCCAACTACATCCGGATCGTCGATCATCGCGGCGATCAACTACTTCGCTACTACCAACTTCTGCCACTAATTTCTCTCTTGCCGGCTCCGAGCTGCTGGCTGTTTTGTTTTGTATACGCGCATTTACTTGTTGCGATAAAGATATCTAATAAATACACCTTTCTTTTCTCGTACCGTATTGATGGCCTTCTTGATCGTGAAGTTTTTTGAGCATATGCGCGATCGCCGTTTTCTCCTCCATGTAGGCGAGTCTCATGCCAATGCACATTCTCGGCCCTTCTCCGAATGATTAGAAGGCAACGCGAGGACGAGTGGCGTCTTCGAGCCATCTGAAACGAGAAGATAAGTTTATTACACGGGCTCAGAACGAAACAAAGGCACCCAGTCGAGACCACGGAGCTCTTACATAGTCCAAAATTAGTACAAATCCACGGAGCCCATCACAAAGCGACCTTAGTTTCAAAAGAACGCATCACGTACCTCTCCGGTCGAAACTCTGCCGCGTCCTCGCCCCAAATCTCCCTGTCCATGTGCATGCTCCACGTGTCCGTCAGGATGTAGCCGCCGACGTTGACCTTTTGCCCGCCTAACGACGTCGAATTCTGGCACTCGATAGAGACGACGCTTTGCTTTGCCGTCGTCAACATCTATTTTGTCGTATAGACAGGGTTCATAGGTAAACGAGTTAAGAGACCGGATCGGTAATTTTCGAGTACCCCCCGGACACGTTCCTCTAGGACCCAGACCCAGAACCTCATATTGGGGTGGTGGGAGGACCTAGTCCTTGTGTTGCACAAAACACATCATATTTGTGATTCAAGCGTATACGGTAGGAGAAAAATGACAATATGTGCGAAATAGTCAAAAATTCAAAATTTAAAAACTAAGAAAGCTAGACTCAAATGTTTATGCGCGTTACATTAGTGTTGCCCAGAGGTATTAAAAACGACATTCAGATTGAATCCTGCTTGATTTCGAAAAAAAAATTCAGTCCAAAATTTTCGATTTTTGAGCAAAATTGGCATTGGACCGAGCGGGAGCTGAAGGTAAGGGGGGTTTACGGTGAAGCCCACAGGTTGTTGAGTCTGATAGCGCTTTGAGCGGACCGCTACAGCGTTTCCAATTTGAAAAATTTCACCTCAAAGGTGCAGTACCCACGTACTGATTTTCTAATTTATGTGATTTTGTTGTTCTTTTCATGATATTTTTGAAGCTTGCATTCATTTATGATGTGGAATATTCGAAAATTTGGCTGGGAAATCATGCAATATCTTCAAGATAAAACGTGTTATTAATGTTCCGCGATGTCGAATCACTCTAACAAATAGCCTAGATGACTCCCTGTTATTTTTGAGCCATTTGGTTATAAACAAAACTCGAAGTGCTCACTTATTTATTTTTGTTGAATTTGACCCTGAGTTTGCTACCTTTCATCTTTAAGTAAACCCATTCACCATTATTATAATTTTAAAGCTGACAGAATTTGCAAACTTCTGATGGCGCCCGTTTTTTGATAAAAGGTCGAATATTAAAATATGAAATATTTTCTCTTTACCTCGAGATGTTATCAAAAATCGGGCGCCATCAGAAGTTTGCAAATTCTGTCGGCTTTATAATGATAATAATGGTGATGGGGTTTAATTCAAGTTGAATGGTAGCAAACTCCAGGTCGGCAATTCATTTTCACCATCAGTTCACAGAGTCATTTTGCGTTTGCTCGACTCAAACTGTTCGTTGGGTGAAGCTGATCAACTTTTGTGAACACTACTTTTCACGAAAATGACGGCACGAATAACTCACCTTCATATTGAGAGTGCACTAATTTCATAAGGGTTTTTGCAAAAAAACGTCATATTGTGCGACAGAGGCGTTTTTATGAAAAATGGTGTATATAAGAAATGTTCAGGATGCTGAGAGGAACATTTTGAGTATAAATATGATGGGGTTCGGGACCAAAAATATTTTCCGATTTTAATTAGGTCCCATTTTCCCAAATGAAGTCTTCAAGAAAAAATAAGCAATTTTGCCAGTTAGACGTGGGATTACGTGTTCTACCAAAGTGATTCGTTTATTTCTCCCGAAAACTTGATTTTAAAACAAGAAAATTTATATTTCGAAAATATGTCTAAAATGGGCAGAAACTGGCATTTAACCGCTTCTACTGCGCGTCAAAGGCATTTTGGTGAAAAGTGATCAATATAAGAAATGATCAGCATGATCAGGGGAACATTTTGAGTATAAATATGAGGGGGTTCAAGCGCAAAAAAATTTTCCGATTTCACTTATGGCCCATTTTCCCTAAAGTAGTCTTCCAGGAAAAATCCAAAAAAATACACGTTAGATGTGGGAATACTTGTTCTATGAAAAAGTGATTTTCATTTTTAGCGGTTTTTTGATTTATTAAAGTTATATGAGAAATTCGATTTTTTTTGCCTGAAAAGTCAGTTTGCGATTGAGTTAAAAATTCGGACTATGCACTTTTTTCATACACTAACCATACCCAATGATACTCCACACTAACTTTGATCCAAAAAAATTTTTCTCAGAAATTGAAAAAAGTCATTTTCCGATTTTCAATAATTCGCCATAAATTTATGACACGTCACAGCGGCTAATGAATGGCCGGGTATTGTTCACCATGTCAAGGGGTATCCCCAAAAAAATTTTGGTCCGGATCGGAGAACATTTTCAACACAATGTCCGGCTATAGCGAGAAGTTCCTCGATTCTTACAGAGCCACTGTCTTTAATATTTTATTCGTTGAGAATCCCGATGCTGGTCGGTCGGAGTATCACTCTCGTTGGCTGCGTCATGTACATCTTCGTTGAATTCATTCCATCCAATCGTCGATATTGGATGCTATTCTGCTATCTTCTCTTCGGCGTCGGTTTCGGTATGAGTCACGCCGTGTAATCCAAATGATTCTTGATTATCGTTTACCTATAATTATGAAACGCAGGTACTTCTCTTCTTCTTCGGACGTATATCGTGTTGACAACAACCGACGAGAATCGCTCCTCAGGCTTCGCGCTTCTCAACGGAGCGACTGTCCTCTCGCTCATGGTTGGACCCAGTGAGTTTATTGATTCCAAATGACAAATTAACATTTTAAATTTTAGTCGCCCAACTCTGCTTCTCCGGCTTGCCGTATCCGGGCGTCGACATTATTCCTCCTCACATTAAGCTGAACATCTATTCAGGTTTTTCGCAAATTTGAGCAAATATCAATTTATGACTTCTTTCTAGCTCCGATCTGGTTTTCCGTCATAACGAACATTGTCGCCATTGTCATCACTGTGTTGTGGTTGAAAGATGTGGAAAGAGTGGACGAGCATAGAGGTATTTTGTCTGTATTCTCCACAGTCAAAATGTATTTGCAGACGAAGAGTCTCTCAAATGGTCATTCGAGTCGATCAAGGAGCGATTTGTTCATCTCCGCTCGCTCAATCTTCCCTGGTTGCTGGTCGCTCTCGTTCTCTTCGAGAAGATGGTCAGCGGCATCTTCAACTCCACCATGGCCGCGTGAGTGTCCCACATCGTCGTTGACGTCGCCTAAGGGAAGACGTCAAGCAACTAGAATCCGAAATGCACCCCGCCGCCTCTTCATTGCACACACGGTATCTCGGCAGCGCATGAGACGCGAGCGAGTGAACACAGTGACCCTTAAATCGACCTCGAGATTCCGTTGCAGCACGATCGGGCCGGTGATGACGATAATGTACGCGTACGAGGGACCGCAGATGGTCGTCATCTTAGGCGTGTCGCAGGTGGGAAACGCTCAAATTTGCTGTTGCACTCAATCATTCTTCTCACGTTCCAACGATTGACCTACCCATAGAGCACAAGAAGATGTGGGTGAGCCAAAACTCAGATAATGGTCGGCCTGCTCGCAGTCTGCTTCTCACTGGCGTACATTCTGTTCAAGCTTGGCAACCGGTACGAAAGCAGTTTTGAGTACCACGTTCTCCTTCTCCAGAGTGAGCTGTCGCGTGCTGTTCGTCACCTCGAATGTGCTCATGATCGCCGGCTACGTCGTCACCTATCCCTACCCATTCTCCTCCTCGCCGATGCAGCCTTTCAATGGTCAGCACACCTGCGCTACCTACTTTACACGCTATTAAAATCGCATTTTTAGAAACGACAAGAACTGGTTGCAATCCGCTCGAGTACTCGTGGTGCGACACGCAACTTGTGAACAATTGAAATTCACCAATAAAATGAAAAGCATATACTTTTCAGATCGTCAACATCGTTCCCTTTATTGTGATAATGGTCGTGCTGAGCAGTTTCGCCATTCCTGCAGCTCTGATGAGCCTCGATACCATCTACTCCAAGATCATTGGCCACATCGATCAGGTCGAAATTCTTTTTGTTTTCATTGTTTTCAGTATATTGGCATCAAAACAGCATCAAAACAACTAAAATAATGCGTTTAGAACATCATGCAGTCTTTTTTCGTCGTTGCGGAAGACGTGGTGACGATTGTAGCGCCGCTATACAGCACGTAAATCAGCAAATTCAATGTCTTCCAAGAAAAGGCGCCGTTCAGGGCAATTTTTTCGGCGATCGGGTTCAATTACATGGAGATAATCAATTGCTGCATCTACATCATCGGGACGGTGCTGTGGTTCGCGGCTTGGAGGTGGCTGCAGCCCTACAAATGAGAATGGTCTACAGACAGAACGATGTATCACCGTGTATCGTGTGCATAAATGTTGCCTATGAAATTGCTAGATTCTGGGAAACTGATAAATGTTAATGCTAGTTAATGAACACAACACAAAAAAATTTTCTATGAAATTTCCATGAAATTATTACTTTCATGAAAGCCAATTCTCAAAAATGTTTTGAAACGTGATCATTGATCTTGATCGAAGAAACAGTGACATAATGAATCAATCATCTAATCCAAAATCAAAATGCTACAACAGAACCTAATCATGAATGCTCAGACGTGAGCAATTTGATTTGTAAAATATTGTAGTCATGTCAATAGTTGTAGTGGGAGATTGCGCGCGCTACACATTTTCATAAAACGCGCTGGAAGTCAAACAAAAGAGAGCTGTCAGGGATTGAGAGCAACTTACCGCTGCATTGATTACTTTTCTCCTTCTAGCGGTTGTTCTAATTCTTTATTTATCGGTCGGTTTCGGCGATCGAAGGTGTTCGGGTACGTATTTGAGGCTAACTAATTCACTCGCAGACACTGGGACGACAAGAAGCACTACGGGGAGCGTCGCGGCATTCCCGGCCCTACGGCGGAGATTGGTCTGGGAAATCTGCGCGAGTTCAAAAACAACTGCAACCCGCGGTCGATCGTGATCAGAGATTGGACGAGAAAGTATGGAAAAGTAAGTGCTCAATTTGGGGATCTTTGTCGATTCGGGCGTTCAGGTGTTCGGCTTTCACGAAGGATACCGCAAGATTCTCGTCGTTTCCGATCTGGAGATGACGATTGAGCTGCTCGTCAAGAAGTTTGACCACTTCACTGCGCGCGTTGTATTTTATTTTAATAGGCCATCCACGAAAAAATGGGTCCGCGGATGTCTTTTGAAATAAAGGTGAGCGTGTCCTCACTTCGATATAGCACATGAATCAGAAGAGGAGGAAGTACATATCGTGTTTTTATTTTTTGCTTTTTCAGCCGTTTCCAATGAACGAGGACGAGGAGGACGCAGTTGGTGCAGGCGAAGGGCGTCCATTGGAAGAAGCTACGGGGCACTCGCGAGTTACGCATTCACAAACAAGGCACTGATAAATGTGATTTCCCCATTCTTCAATTTCTTATTTATTTCTCCTACTCGTCCGGAAAAGCGGAAAAAACATATCGATGTGCAGATCCAGCGAACAGTGGAAGCATCGACACTGCGAATGATCGATGAACTGGGCAAGTCGGAGGGCTCATCAGTCAACAAGCTCATCAGTCATCAGTCTGAACGAGGACGAGGAGGACGCAGTTGGTGCAGGCGAAGGGCGTCCATTGGAAGAAGGAACCTATGGATTTTGTCTAACAAGGAACCTCCAATTCTTATGGAAATAAATCGAAAAAAGGACGATATTGTCTTTACTCCGAGCTGGTATACCCCCAAATGATTTTCTTTGCAGTTTCTACCAGGAGCTCACACTTGACATCATTAGCAAGATTGCACTCGGACAAAAAGACGTCAAGATGTTTGCCAATAAGAACATGGATATGTGCCGGCTAATCTTCGCCAAGTCAGTTGGATTCACATTGTCAACTAAAGTGACAGTCGAATATGGATGACAATTCCGAAATTTCCTTTCAGCCCTCAAACGTCGTTCCTTTCCACGTTGCCGTTCGCGCTTCCAGCACTGGAGAAACCGCTCAAGTACCTTATGAGCAAGATGGGTGAGTTCCGTCTTTTAAACGAATGTAGCTGTGCCCAAAAATTTCGAAATTCATGAAAATAATTGAAACGTTTCAGTGAGCTCTGGAATGAATCCGTTCGTGAAGCTGTTCCTGGACGTAGAGATCAACAAAATTCAACGGGGGGCGGGAACAGGTAAAAAATCGAAATGTCTGAAAAGTTGGCCCTAGGGGTTATTTTTGACCCTCTAACCGCTGGTGAGGTCGATTTCGCAATATGTCCCCTCCGCGCTCCAGGGGGGGGCACCCCATTTTGGCCCAAAACTGCGTTTTTTTAAGTTTTTTTCATCGGGGAGCAGCCAAAATGGCCTCAAAACAACATGTTTTAATCAGAAATTCGAGCTCTGTCAGATGGAACCATTGCCACATGATAAAAAATTTCGTTTTCGAGAAAAAGTCAATTTTTGAACCAATTCGCATGCAAGGAAAACGTGTTCAGATGTTGTAGAGGGGGTTCCCCTGGTCATTTTGAGCTATTGATGAAAAAATTCTACTGTGCATTTTTAGTTTTTTTGCAAGTTTTTGTGGATGACCGAAATTTTTTTTACTCTGAATACCCTCGTTATGGTGCTCATTTTGTAGAGCTCGTCGAGCTGATCATTTCTTATATTGAACATTTTGCCTGAAAACATCTCTATCAAAAGTTATGATTGGTCAAAATCACTCATTTCTCTAAATTGCCAAAAAGGTGTATTTAGAAACCTGTAACTTTTGAAGATCCACCCTTGGTAAGTACAGTATTTCTCATTTCTTGATACGGTAGTCACCGTATTTCCCACTTCTGAGGTCGGTAACACAGCATTTCCCGCTTCTGGGTACGATCGATACTATTTCTCTCTTTTGTGGGTACTGTAGAAACCGTTCGTCCCGTTTCAGCGTACGATAGGTACATTTGGTACCGTTAGACACTGTTAACATTTGCATAGTGGCTCTCGTATGCAAATACCAAAGTTTGAAGGAAAAATATCCATCCATTCTCGAGTTATGTCTATTCTCACATGAAAAACTCAGTACTCTGCATGCAGAATTCCTCACTCTGCGTGAAGAGTGAGACCGACCCGGTCACTCTTCAAGAAGAGAGAATAAGAGGGAGGGAAAAATCGCCTCTTCTTTCTTCACTTTTCTCTTCATTTGCCATCCCTAATGCCTAATCTGGAGATAAAAAATTCGTCAGGATCACAAGACGAGATAAACGTGTAGGAAAAAAACAAGCGAGTATTGTGAATGAGACAGAAAGAGCGTGAAAAATTATTCAATATTTTTGAAATTTTTGGGATTTAGTATTCAGAGTTCTCGTCTGTCGGTTCATTCCACTTTATTGGGTCTATTGAGACAACGCAATTTCACTGGCGTTATCCTTTTTTTTTTCGTATTCACATAATTTTATTTCACTCAATTACAACAAAAAATAACCAATTTGATTTATTATTTTAACTTGAATTTAAGCTCCTCGTTGTACTTTTTGTTGTCGGCGTCTACGTGGAGGACCTCCTCGAGAATGCCGATTATCTGAAATGAAGCTACTTCGTGATGAATTGAGCTTCCAAACCCACTTTCTTCACTTTGACATCCTCCCTGGTCGTCTTCTCTTCCGCGGTGAGCCGGGGATCCTTCTCCTGCAGGAAATGCATTCAACGGAGTTAGCAAGTTTGAAATTATAAATAAATCACCTTGATCATGGCAATGAAGACGCCGACGAAGTAGAGTGCGCAGTGCGGGAAGAGGAGCGAGGAGAGGAGACGGAGCTGAAATCGAAATTTCATTCCTTTTCGAAATTATTTACGAAACCATCATCTATTACTTCAGAGAATAGGGTTAATTATCCCTTGCCTTGTCCAGTGTGTAGGGCGGTTCGGCTCCCTCCAAATTCTCCACGAGATTCGTGTACATCTCATCGACGAGCATCGGCATGGCAGCGCGTCTGAAGCAGAATTCGAGATACTGATCGCCGGCCCGCTCCCAGATATTCTACAAATTGTGCTGACAATCAGATCCATCCAAACCAAGGGTCACGGGCGGTATAGCCTCGTGCGCGAATCATTCGGGACAGGCCGACTGCTGAATTGGCTCGGGGGTGGCAGCGCCCGCCTTGCGCCTTTACTATTGTTACCTCTCCTCCGTCGTTAGCGCCGACATGGCGATTCTGTGGAGATCCTCGACGCCGACGCCGAGATGGGCGCACTGAGCGAATTGATACGTATGACTGATTTTTCTAGTGTGTACATCATTTCGGTCACTATGCACTATTTCGCGGTTCGAATGCATAAACTGCAGCGAATTGGTTTCTGTACCTGCCAGTCAATTAGCGCCGCGAGATCTCCACTGTCCTTGTCGATGAGCACGTTGCCAGTGTGGAGATCTGGAAAGGAAGGCGAACCTCTTCTTCGATCATTTTCGAAATGTTTTTCAATTTTTCTTGGGCTGTTCAGCGTACCTCCATTGACGATGACCGGTCGGAATCCCATCTGCTTATGGATCGTCGTTGCTAGATTGGAGCCACGGTACTTCGGAAGGATCTCGTCGATCCGTGCCATCAATTGGCACGTGATCTCCGTGCTGTCAGAGGCCAGAATGCCCTTGAACATGCCACGATACGTCTGAAAAGTCGCAAACTGAAGTTATAAAAAAAATGCGGCGCTTCTGCCGTTGGGGGGGGGGCGTATGTTGCCTACCATTATAACACTTTTAAGAGACGAATCGCCAGAGAATCACCCATGCCGCGGCGGTAGCAAAACATATGTCCTACCCGCCCACCAAGTTTACGTAAGGTACTATGAACGATGCTCTTTCATACTGCGCTTTCGGATTTTTGATATCGGGTCCTATTTTCGGGTTACGGTAGGTCAAAGATGGAGGATACGGTAGTTTTTCGCGAAATTCGCCATACCAAAATGATCATAATTCGGCTCAAAATGATGATAGAAACTTTTCCAAAAGCGAATTAGAAAGAGGAAAGCTCGGACAACATTTCGAAATATTGAAACTCATTCCTGGCCGGTGCGCCGGTACGGAGCGGCCGGGTGGCCGACATTATGGTGCAACTTTGGAAATACCGAATACCGCAGAACGAAAGTATGATTTTCTCAAAGCACTTATGTATGACTAAAAATTTACCAAAAATCAGAAAATTCTGAGATGGTAAAAAAAAATGGGCCCGCACTTTCGTGAAAAGTGTCAAAAATGAGTTTCTGAAAAAGTAATTTTAAGCACTCCATTTTATCACACATGTGCTCAAAGTTATTAAATATTAGTGGAAACATTCGAAAAAATCCATTGGTGCACATTACAGGTCCATTGAAGGGAGAAACATCGATAATCTGACCCATTGTGACCTTCATTTTCAAAGTGCTCAGGATTAGAGCCCATTCAACTTTCTTTTGTTTTTAAAAATGCCCTAGGAGTAACTTTTTACGTAGAACTCGAAAATCGACCTTAGGAAGTGGTACCATCAAACCCGACCCAGACCCCATGGTACCAACTCCGGAACCTGGGGGTATGTGGTACCTCGGGATTTTTTTCTCAAACCTATACATGTGATAGTGAATATTGTAGATCTCGACGAGATAACCATTTTCTGTGAAGAAAGTGAAGGGAAAGCGCAGTTTGAAAGAGCATCGTTCATAGTACCTTACATAAACTTGGTGGGCGGGTAGGACATATGTTTTGCTACCGCCGCGGGGCCTCTGAAATGGGTGATTCTCTCGCGATTCGTCTCTTAAATGATAGGTAGGGAGGGTATCATGGTGATAGTGTGAGAATGGTACTACATTAATCCATAATATCCTATCACCATGATACCCACCCTATCTCCCTATCATTCCTTGTAACTTGTAAAAAGTAGGCCCCCCCAACGGCAGAAGCGCCAAAAATGGAAAATTTCCGGATTTTTTTGAATTTTACAAGAAAGTTATCACCGTACCTCCAGTGAGAAAGTATTCTCCATGTTGCCGAAAAAGTCCTTTTGCAGTTCGGGTGCAGTAAGCTCTTTCTTCAACGAGAACGCTTGAATTTTGCCGAGCGCTCGAGCAATCTTTAAGAACATTTTTTATTTATTACACTAAACTGCATACCTGCTTGATTTGCTCAACCGAATGCTTCTCATAAAAATTCATCATGCGTGAATTGTGCACATGCTCGATGCACAGTTGCCCTTTCACCCCGTCCTGAGACCGGTGATTTTAGATTTTTTTTCGAAAACATTTTACCTCGATAGCATTCCCGTAGAACATTCTCGGGATGGCGAGGCCGTCAAAGGTGCCGAGGAATCGGTAGAGCGCAACCTCGGTGTTATGAATCTGAAGCAACGATTTCCAGGCAAATTCGGTGAAGGGACTGACCTCGAACAGACCGTCTTCCATCTCTTTCCAACTCTGTTCGCCATGGTCGAATATCTTGCTGCCAGCAGGAAGCGAATCGTTCAGTCGACGCAGCCCGATGAACGAGGGAATCTGCAAGCGTATACTAGGTTGAAACACAGAAACCGTTGGCGGACGTGCTGAGAAAGTAGGAGGGAAAACAATACAAAGATGACCTTGATGACGACAACGTCGGGAAGATTCTCTTCCTCAACGGCTCCGATCCAATCGCAAGTGACGAGTCCGCAGCAGGAGGAGTAGCCCTAAACGACTTGGTTCAGCAGTTTGCCGGAACCGGCAACTAGTACAACCAGCCACTAACGTTGCCATCGCCAATGTCGAGCACGGCCTTGCCGTGTCCGAGCGTTGCTTTGGTGTTGAGGGATCGCCTGAGCGTGGTTTACGCTTCTGTAAGTAGAGACCGCAAGCTCCGCTCACTTTCTGCGAGTACGAGTTCCCTCAAAACCTGCGCCGAGGTTGCACAATTCGAATACTTGATCAAATCGAACAAGCTAAAGCGCTTTCGGTAGCTATCCTGAGCCTTCACAAAGGAGCCGTGGCACACCCTGGTCTGACGACTTTGAGTAGGTCAATATTGACAACAAAGGGGTCGGAATAGGGGTTTAGACGATTTCTTGTGCTCGGATACAGGTATGCCACGGGTTAATGACTAATTAGAATATTTCAAGAATTTTAGAAAAGAAATTAGAATTTTAGCTATTTTCCCTGATTTGTGCAAGAATCGCGGGGGAGGCGGGCGAGAGGGCGGGGGGAGCGAGAGAGACACGTGCTAGAGAGACTCCGCCCACTTCCCTCTCCTTCCCGATCTCTCCCTCTCCCACGGTGTGCCTTGCGCGCGTGGTTTTCGGAGCATAACTTTTAGAGATGAGATATCGACAAACGGTAAAAAGCAAAACGTTATTCGGACCCATACCAACACACTGAACACCTGAATGACCCTTTTCACTAAATTCGGCAGATTTCTGTACGATCGCAAATAGCCCGAAAACGCATTTCACCTGAGATTTATCTCAAAGTCGGCCCAAGTAACCGAGGTGTTGAGAATGCCGTCGATTGGATTGTCCATTCTTTTTAAAACTAGCGTAATGCTGAATGGAGAGCTCGTGTGAAGCAGCCATGGACTAATATAGTCGTGCTAAGCATTCTTATCGGCCTTATCAGGGAATAAACGGAATCAGTTCACGTCAGTTATGTTCCCACGTGGAACAAAACGTAGCCGATTGCTGCATTTTCATAGATTACGCCCTGCATTAATTCTTTATGGCGGCGTCAGTGTCTCTCCGTAGACGCATTTTCTAGTGAGACAAATCGACTAGAGGGGTCGGTCTAGTCGAGAATGAGGGGCAGACGAATCCTCTCCTCCTCACCTCTCACTTAATGAGGTTATCGTTATTTTCCATAACTAATCGCGAGCACAGTCACGTGCAAAAATGAGATTCGATTGTTGAGGACTCGTCTCCCCCTCATTCTCGACTAGACTCTAGTCGATTTGTCTCACTAGAAAATGCGTTTAGGCAGAGACACTGACAGCGCCATTATACTCGACTGGCAACTTTATTCGTATCATTAGATAATGCAGCGTCCTTCCTGGCTTAAGATACTGGCTAGGAAAGATTGCAGGATAGGCCGGATATCGACATCTCAGATCTCCAAAACAATTGTGGAGATATCCCCATGGGTCCTCATCACCAAATGGGCCATTATATGAGGTCGTTTGCGTTAGGATCAACAAGGTTCAACGTGGATCTGGAAAAAGTAAAAAATCGAGATGTCTGAAAAGTTGGCCACTCCCCGACGAAAAAACATCTAAAAACGCGAATTTGGCCAAAATGGAGGTGCCCTCCTGGAGCGCGGAGGGGACATATTGCGAAATCGACCTCGCCAGCGTGTAGAGGGTCAAAACTAACCCCTAGGGCCAACTTTTCAGACATCTAGATTTTTTACCTGTTCCAGACCCCCGTTGAACCTTACGCGAACGCCGTTAGCCGAACGGCCTCATGTTGAATTGAGCACTGAGATCAAAAAAAGAGATCAGACGAATGTTCACGTTCTGTTGTAGTCGTGCTATTCATTGTTATCAGCTCGTATCGGACCAGTAACGGTGCGGTTCATGGCATTTATGTGCCTTCGCGGAACAATACGTAGTCGGTTTCTGAATTTCTAATGATTCTGAATATTCATATCCTAGAGAGGTTGAAGAAAAGTTGTAAGAATTTATATCCAACTGCAGAACGTAAGACTTTTGATTCCGAGCGGTGATCTGGAACATATGATATCTTTTACAACGTTCCCCGAAGAATTTGAGGCAAGATACACTCCAACGTCGTTATTCAAAGAAGCACATTCAAAGAAGCCCACTAGTCAAGGGAAGGTCCCTCATACTCCCTCTTCTTTCGTCCACTGCACACAAGGGCGAGAGTGCGGGGGGATCAACAGAGCACACAAATTGACGGCAGACCACAAACTTTCACGTTGTCGCGCTTACTCAGAGGGCGATGGCGGGCGCGAGGGTAGATTCGAATGAAATAAGGCTTGTCCGTTAGAGCTACCCTCTCGGAGGTGCCTGCTCGATTGCGATTTATTGCTGTCTCAAAGATGAGTTCGCGTTCTACATTGAACTATGCGAGCGTGTGCGAAACCGTGGAGCAGTCCAATGCGAAGGTTTGCAAGGGCATTGATCCGGTTTCAAGCTCTTTTCTCACGCACTCTCGCTTCGCCGAGAGAGTGCGCGAGGTCGAGAGACGATTCTATTTGCAGATTTCGTGGGCGGAATGGCAGCGGCCCGTCGTCGCCGTCGTTCTCGCCTTCCTCTGCAACATCGAGAACAGCATGCTCGCGTCGGGCGAGTGGCCCTACATGTCCACGGTCAGCGTACTTCTACTGCCGGATACTGATGCTTGGACCCCGGACTGTGTTTGAGTGCAATTTATGACCTGGTGAACGCAAGTGCCCCTAGAACCCTTGGTTCCCCGGAAGAGTACCTATCCCTCAACCGTCTGTGATTCGCGGTGATTTTGGCCGAATTATGAACAGGCTGAAATTTTTATTTCTTTTGCCGCATCCTCAGACGACGTCAACAATTCAGATCGATCACGATGCCACGTCCACGTTCTATGGCACGGCAAACTCCATCAACAAAGCCGTTCACGTCGTTTGCACCTTCCTCTTCGCTTACTGGTCCTACAGAATATCCAGTATAAAGTAAGAAATTAGGTTGCGTAATTCTCAACAAAGTGTTATTCATCTCGCGAAAATTGCTCGAAAAGAAGAAGGTTCCAGAGTGCTTTTCCAATGGGTTTTTTTGGTTTTTTTTTTTTGGCAGTCTTACGATTTCATAATGTTTCGCAATCCCTTTATGGACCAGAGGGGACAGACTGACCCTGCGGAAGTAATTATCTATTCAGAAGTAATGACTGCTTGTGCAGAATCCCGATGATCGTCGGCCGCTGCATCACACTCGTCGGTTGCGTCATGTACATCTTCGTCGAATGCATTCCCTCCGGTCGTCGGTGGTGGATGCTCGCCTGCTACTCGCTCTTTGGCGTCGGATTCGGTACTGAGAACTGCTTATTATTCGGCAAAAATCGCTGCACCGCGAAAAGGAAGTGCGCGGGGGGGGGGGGCGCTCTCGCTCGTTGCCTGATCTTCAAGCGCCGATTGCACGCTGCCGCCTAGCTCGGTTCCGAAGCTACGTGGGCTTCCCAAAAATCAAAGTGGTAAACGATTGCGGCAACACTTCCAGATTAGTCTCGGAAACGGTCATGTTTCGCGTTTTTCATTTCAAAGATTGATTCTGCAGGCACCTCGCCGCTGCTCCGATCGTACATCGTGCGCGTGACGTCCGAGGAGAATCGAGCGTCCGCCTACGCGCTGTTGAACGGCGCCAGCGTCCTGTCGGTGATGGTTGGCCCGAGTGAGTATTGAGCATCTCAACCGAATTTCCGGCGATTCTGCTGTTGATGGTTACAGCGATGCCTTGTTGATAGCATTCAGTAGACGTTCACTCCCCAACGGCAGAAGCGTCGAAACTTCAGAGTACAGACTTTGAAAAATACGAGCATTTGCAGTGGCCCAGTTAGCCTTTGCTAGTTTGCCCTATCCGGGCATCGATATCATTCCGCCCAACATCAAGCTGAACATTTACTCAGGTGATTGCTGCCAGTGCTTACATATCCTAAATTCTGATTTCAGCCCCAATTTGGTTCGCTGTTCTCACAAACATAATCGCCATTCTGATCAGTGTTTTCCTGCTGAAAGATGCCCCGAAATTCGATGAGAAAAGAGGTAGCTCGTAATCGTTCGCTTAGTTTGGTAATTTATGTATCGTTTCAGAAGAAAATTCATTCAAGTTCTCCCTCTCCGCAATAAGAGATCTCTATACACGTCTTAGTGCGCTGAACATTCCCTGGATTCTCGTCGCTCTAATATTCGTCGAAAAGATGGTCAGCGGGCTATTTAACGCAACGATGCCTTCGTGAGTCTCACTCTATTCAAAATTCGGTCAACAAAGTAATTCAGGGTGGTTGGTCCTCTTATGACGGCAATGTACGCGTTCGACGGTCAAGAAATCGTTATTGTGCTCGGAATTTCTCAGGTTAGCTTTTCTCAGGTCCAAAATCCATGAAGTTCCTATTCAGATACTAGTTGGTCTCTTTGCGGTTGGCTTCTGCGTAGGATTCCTGTTTCTCAAACTTGGAAATCGGTGAGTTGAACAAAACTTGACAAAAGCAACGACCTGAACTCAGTGTGAGCTGCCGAGTGCTCTTCGCTTTCTCGAACATTATGATGATTGCCGGCTACGTGATCACCTATCCCTACCCATTCGACTCCACGCCCATGCAGCCTTTCAATGGTCAGTACACCTACCGGGCTTCTTGGATGATCGTTGCTCAGAAACGACAAGAACTGGATGCGATCCGCAAGAGTACTCATGGTGCGATACCCAATTGGTAAGGAATTGGTATTTCCTAGATTTGTCCAATAAGACAACACAGATCGTCAACATAATTCCCTTCTGCATCGTTATGATCATCGTCAGCGCGTTCGCTATTCCCTCCGCAATGATGAGTCTGGATACGATCTACTCGAAAATTATCGGAAACATCGATCAGGTTTGATCTCAAAAAATCGAAAAATATTCAAAAAGAAGTTTCAGAACATCATGCAATCTTTCATCGGCATTGCTGACGATGCCATCAACATAATCGGTCCACTTTATGGAACGTAAGCGATTGTTCCCTTATTGGCAACGAATTTATTCGAAATTTAAAGTGAAATCTTCACTGCAATGGGGAATAATTTCCTGTCCATCTTCAACGGCGTCATCTACATTATCGGAACAGTGCTGTGGTTTGCAGCTTGGAAGTGGCTCAAACCTTACCACTGAGCATTTTTCTGTAAATATCGTTATTTATGATACAGTTATTACAATAATCACTGGTGATCGATTTGACTGTGTAAAGATGAGATAAACTATTTTGCATGTTACCTGTCCGAAACATGTCCATAATTAAAACACATCAGATAAAATTCTCACATCAGCACACATCTTTTACGGATTGAAAAGTGTCAAATCGTCTATAAAGTACCCCTTATGTAACCTATATATATGATAATGGTCAGAATATAAAGAATCCTGATGTTAATTTTTTGATGTGTTATTACTGTTTTGATGTGTTATTACTGCAGAAATGAGTGGGTGGGTGACTGTATTTTAAATACAAATGTTGGCAAAATGACGTGAGCTGGTCGTTTACCAATTTCCGGATTTCTACTAATCTCGCATCAGGTTCACAACATCTTAGATCTAAATTCTAGTGCCCGTCAATGAATGTAGTCACAGATTAGCAACTACACTTTTTAACGATTCAACCGACACACATAAAAGGCTGCTCTCTCCGTGTGTAAATACGTGCAGTCAACATGATTCTTCTTCTTCTCATTCTTGGCTACGTGCTATTCGCTCTCTATCGGTATGATTGATTTGTTTTGTCCATATTTGAAGATGCAGACAGTGCTTAGCGCATGCAATATTTGCAGTCACTGGGACGACAAGAGGAACTACTGGTCGCGTCGTGGAATCAGAGGACCCGACGCTGACGTCGGATTGGGGAATCTGAAGGATCTTCAAGATCACCACAGACCGAAATCGCTCGTGATCAAGCAATGGACGAAGCAGTATGGCAAGGTTCGTCGATGTTTTGGCAACTCGTCAGCCAACCGATTCACAGGTGTACGGCATTCACGAGGGCCACCGAAAGGTCCTCGTCATTTCCGATCTAGAGATGATGAATGAGATGCTGGTCAAGAAATTCGACCATTTCACCGCGAGAGTTGTGAGTTTTGCAATATCAAAGAATGGATATAATCAATTTTGTGCAGCCGTTTCCCATGAATGAGGGAGAAGAGGACGGACCGAAGACGCAGTTGGTGCAAGCTCGAGGAGGCCATTGGAAGAAGTTGAGGGCATTGGCCAGCTACGCATTCACCAACAAGGCACTCAGAAATGTGAGAGAACAAGATCTCAGACATAAAACCATTTCGCAAACAGATCCAGCGAACCGTCGAAGAGTCCACTCTACGAATGATTGATGAAATGAAGAAACGTCAAGGCGAAGTCAATGTGCTCGAGTGAGTTTTCGATTACGAATTCGTCAATGATAATTCGTTCCAGTTTCTACCAGGAACTCACCCTCGATGTCATCAGTAAGATTGCCCTAGGGCAGAAAGATGCGAAGATGTTCGAGAATCCGCACATCGAGACTTGTCGGCAGATATTCTCACTGTCCGTGACTACTTTTGTTCCTTTTGAAGCTTCCATTCAGACCTCAGCCGAACTTTCTCTCCACCATTCCACTAACGATGCCCACTATGAAGAAACCGCTCACTTTCATTCTGGGCAAGCTTGGTACGTCTGCCACAGAATACGCCATGTTGATAAAGGATTTCAGCCAGAGCTAGTGATCATCCCTACGTTCGAATGCTGCTTGAGGTGGAGAAGACGGTTGCCGAGAGAAAGAAGGCCAGAGTGAGTGCTCCTGTCGATTCGCGTATTCAAGGACGATTCAGGAAGCCGGATCGCCGTCTTCGGGCGATTTTATCGACATCTTTCTCGACGCTGAAGTCGATGCGGCCGAGCTGCAGTTGTTAGAAGACGTTCAGTCGAAGGTTGTGGAAATGCATCGAAGGTAGACTGGATTAGGCCATTGAAGGGCGCCCGTAAACTAGTTTTCGATGAGATCGTCTCGCTGTGCATTGTGATGCTCCTGGCCGGATTTGAGGTATCCTTATCTTCGTTAGATTCAATTATCGAACCGTAAACAGACGACGGCAAACTCGCTGTCCTACCTCACTCACTTCCTCGCAAATTATCCCGATGTGCAGGACCGAATCTATGAGGAGGTCGAGGCCGTCTGTTCGGGTGATGTCAGTCTCATTGCTTTTCATAGTCGAAATGCGAACGGTTTTGATAAAAATCTCTACAGGTCGATTACGATCAGCTGACAGAGTTGCGGTACACTGACGCGGTTATCAAGGAGTCCCTCAGACACTACCCACTGGCTAGTTTGTGCGTTGTCTAGACATTCTAGACACATTTTGCTTCCTACTCACAGTGAGACGTCGTACTGACGAGGTCCACTCACTGTGGATCGGGTCGGGTATATACGACATACGGACCAAAACACCCGTCCGCTTATCAAGGAAGTAATTGCCTCTTTCCTCTCGTAACTTATAGTGCACCTCTTTTTTGTTTTGATTTCTAAATCGAGTCTTCAATTTTAATTCTGACTGGGAAAAACAATTCTATGGATATCAATAATAAAGCTCCTTTTGCAGTGTTGTCTCACGCGAGTGCGAGAAACCGACGACTCTTGGCGGATTGAAGATCGAAAAGGGCGATTTTGTGCAAACCGACACGTGGAGCATGCACATGGATAGGGAGATCTGGGGAGAGGACGCGGAGGAATTCCGGCCCGAGAGGTCGAAAATATCGACTATAGTGATAAAGTTGCATTGTTTCAGATGGCTGGAGGAGTCGTCGCGCGCGCGCGTTGCCTTCCAATCGTTCGGTGAAGGGCCGCGGATGTGCATCGGAATGCGACTCGCTTACATGGAAGAGAAGACCGCCATCGCTCACATGCTCAAGCACTTCAGAATCAGGAAGGCCGCGAGCACGGTAGGTCACAGGCACTGACGTCATAGTTTTCGATTGATTTCAGAATCCGATCAAGCTGGTCGGCTGCTTGACGGTGGCACCTGAGCGAGTCGACGTCGTTCTGGAGAATCGGGCTTGAATTATTACCTCTCGTGCTCGTTGAGCAATCATAAAATATTTATTCAAATTAAGACTGGTGTGATCTCAGTGTAGCCGGTGAGAGAACGGGAAAGGGTAGGTTTCACGGAAGATGTTTATCGCGTGTGTGAGACGTTTCGGGGTAGAATCCCCATCATCAGTCAGTCATACATAAAAAACATACAAATTAGTACAGGAAAAACATGCGGTTATGGCAAGCATAAGAGGGATGAGAATGGAGAAAGAGGGGGATGTGAGTGAAGAGTGATACAGGAGATGGGAAGGGGAGAGAGTGGAGAGGAGAGAGTGGAAGGGGAAGGAGGGAAGGGGTCAAGAGGT
>LS589811.1:24373-48846 GCA_900490775.1 Pristionchus maxplancki
AGAGTGATACAGGGGATGGGAAGGGGAGAGAGTGGAGAGGAGAGAGTGGAAGGGGAAGGGGGGAAGGGGTCAAGAGGTCAATCGAGGTGGAGAGTTTGTAGTGTGATAGGAGCACTCTCTTTCGAGAGCTCAGAGCGATTATTGAGGGAGGGGGAAAGTCTGTGAATGAAAAAAGAAAATTTATCGATTGATTCGATTGACCTCTTGACCCCTTCCCTCCTTCCCCTTCCACTCTCTCCTCTCCACTCTCTCCCCTTCCCATCTCCTGTATCACTCTTCACTCACATCCCCCTCTTTCTCCATTCTCATCCCTCTTATGCTTGCCATAACCGCATGTTTTTCCTGTACTAATTTGTATGTTTTTTATGTATGACTGACTGATGATGGGGATTCTACCCCGAAACGTCTCACACACGCGATAAACATCTTCCGTGAAACCTACCCTTTCCCGTTCTCTCACCGGCTACACTGAGATCACACCAGTCTTAATTTGAATAAATATTTTATGATTGCTCAACGAGCACGAGAGGTAATAATTCAAGCCCGATTCTCCAGAACGACGTCGACTCGCTCAGGTGCCACCGTCAAGCAGCCGACCAGCTTGATCGGATTCTGAAATCAATCGAAAACTATGACGTCAGTGCCTGTGACCTACCGTGCTCGCGGCCTTCCTGATTCTGAAGTGCTTGAGCATGTGAGCGATGGCGGTCTTCTCTTCCATGTAAGCGAGTCGCATTCCGATGCACATCCGCGGCCCTTCACCGAACGATTGGAAGGCAACGCGCGCGCGCGACGACTCCTCCAGCCATCTGAAACAATGCAACTTTATCACTATAGTCGATATTTTCGACCTCTCGGGCCGGAATTCCTCCGCGTCCTCTCCCCAGATCTCCCTATCCATGTGCATGCTCCACGTGTCGGTTTGCACAAAATCGCCCTTTTCGATCTTCAATCCGCCAAGAGTCGTCGGTTTCTCGCACTCGCGTGAGACAACACTGCAAAAGGAGCTTTATTATTGATATCCATAGAATTGTTTTTCCCAGTCAGAATTAAAATTGAAGACTCGATTTAGAAATCAAAACAAAAAAGAGGTGCACTATAAGTTACGAGAGGAAAGAGGCAATTACTTCCTTGATAAGCGGACGGGTGTTTTGGTCCGTATGTCGTATATACCCGACCCGATCCACAGTGAGTGGACCTCGTCAGTACGACGTCTCACTGTGAGTAGGAAGCAAAATGTGTCTAGAATGTCTAGACAACGCACAAACTAGCCAGTGGGTAGTGTCTGAGGGACTCCTTGATAACCGCGTCAGTGTACCGCAACTCTGTCAGCTGATCGTAATCGACCTGTAGAGATTTTTATCAAAACCGTTCGCATTTCGACTATGAAAAGCAATGAGACTGACATCACCCGAACAGACGGCCTCGACCTCCTCATAGATTCGGTCCTGCACATCGGGATAATTTGCGAGGAAGTGAGTGAGGTAGGACAGCGAGTTTGCCGTCGTCTGTTTACGGTTCGATAATTGAATCTAACGAAGATAAGGATACCTCAAATCCGGCCAGGAGCATCACAATGCACAGCGAGACGATCTCATCGAAAACTAGTTTACGGGCGCCCTTCAATGGCCTAATCCAGTCTACCTTCGATGCATTTCCACAACCTTCGACTGAACGTCTTCTAACAACTGCAGCTCGGCCGCATCGACTTCAGCGTCGAGAAAGATGTCGATAAAATCGCCCGAAGACGGCGATCCGGCTTCCTGAATCGTCCTTGAATACGCGAATCGACAGGAGCACTCACTCTGGCCTTCTTTCTCTCGGCAACCGTCTTCTCCACCTCAAGCAGCATTCGAACGTAGGGATGATCACTAGCTCTGGCTGAAATCCTTTATCAACATGGCGTATTCTGTGGCAGACGTACCAAGCTTGCCCAGAATGAAAGTGAGCGGTTTCTTCATAGTGGGCATCGTTAGTGGAATGGTGGAGAGAAAGTTCGGCTGAGGTCTGAATGGAAGCTTCAAAAGGAACAAAAGTAGTCACGGACAGTGAGAATATCTGCCGACAAGTCTCGATGTGCGGATTCTCGAACATCTTCGCATCTTTCTGCCCTAGGGCAATCTTACTGATGACATCGAGGGTGAGTTCCTGGTAGAAACTGGAACGAATTATCATTGACGAATTCGTAATCGAAAACTCACTCGAGCACATTGACTTCGCCTTGACGTTTCTTCATTTCATCAATCATTCGTAGAGTGGACTCTTCGACGGTTCGCTGGATCTGTTTGCGAAATGGTTTTATGTCTGAGATCTTGTTCTCTCACATTTCTGAGTGCCTTGTTGGTGAATGCGTAGCTGGCCAATGCCCTCAACTTCTTCCAATGGCCTCCTCGAGCTTGCACCAACTGCGTCTTCGGTCCGTCCTCTTCTCCCTCATTCATGGGAAACGGCTGCACAAAATTGATTATATCCATTCTTTGATATTGCAAAACTCACAACTCTCGCGGTGAAATGGTCGAATTTCTTGACCAGCATCTCATTCATCATCTCTAGATCGGAAATGACGAGGACCTTTCGGTGGCCCTCGTGAATGCCGTACACCTGTGAATCGGTTGGCTGACGAGTTGCCAAAACATCGACGAACCTTGCCATACTGCTTCGTCCATTGCTTGATCACGAGCGATTTCGGTCTGTGGTGATCTTGAAGATCCTTCAGATTCCCCAATCCGACGTCAGCGTCGGGTCCTCTGATTCCACGACGCGACCAGTAGTTCCTCTTGTCGTCCCAGTGACTGCAAATATTGCATGCGCTAAGCACTGTCTGCATCTTCAAATATGGACAAAACAAATCAATCATACCGATAGAGAGCGAATAGCACGTAGCCAAGAATGAGAAGAAGAAGAATCATGTTGACTGCACGTATTTACACACGGAGAGAGCAGCCTTTTATGTGTGTCGGTTGAATCGTTAAAAAGTGTAGTTGCTAATCTGTGACTACATTCATTGACGGGCACTAGAATTTAGATCTAAGATGTTGTGAACCTGATGCGAGATTAGTAGAAATCCGGAAATTGGTAAACGACCAGCTCACGTCATTTTGCCAACATTTGTATTTAAAATACAGTCACCCACCCACTCATTTCTGCAGTAATAACACATCAAAACAGTAATAACACATCAAAAAATTAACATCAGGATTCTTTATATTCTGACCATTATCATATATATAGGTTACATAAGGGGTACTTTATAGACGATTTGACACTTTTCAATCCGTAAAAGATGTGTGCTGATGTGAGAATTTTATCTGATGTGTTTTAATTATGGACATGTTTCGGACAGGTAACATGCAAAATAGTTTATCTCATCTTTACACAGTCAAATCGATCACCAGTGATTATTGTAATAACTGTATCATAAATAACGATATTTACAGAAAAATGCTCAGTGGTAAGGTTTGAGCCACTTCCAAGCTGCAAACCACAGCACTGTTCCGATAATGTAGATGACGCCGTTGAAGATGGACAGGAAATTATTCCCCATTGCAGTGAAGATTTCACTTTAAATTTCGAATAAATTCGTTGCCAATAAGGGAACAATCGCTTACGTTCCATAAAGTGGACCGATTATGTTGATGGCATCGTCAGCAATGCCGATGAAAGATTGCATGATGTTCTGAAACTTCTTTTTGAATATTTTTCGATTTTTTGAGATCAAACCTGATCGATGTTTCCGATAATTTTCGAGTAGATCGTATCCAGACTCATCATTGCGGAGGGAATAGCGAACGCGCTGACGATGATCATAACGATGCAGAAGGGAATTATGTTGACGATCTGTGTTGTCTTATTGGACAAATCTAGGAAATACCAATTCCTTACCAATTGGGTATCGCACCATGAGTACTCTTGCGGATCGCATCCAGTTCTTGTCGTTTCTGAGCAACGATCATCCAAGAAGCCCGGTAGGTGTACTGACCATTGAAAGGCTGCATGGGCGTGGAGTCGAATGGGTAGGGATAGGTGATCACGTAGCCGGCAATCATCATAATGTTCGAGAAAGCGAAGAGCACTCGGCAGCTCACACTGAGTTCAGGTCGTTGCTTTTGTCAAGTTTTGTTCAACTCACCGATTTCCAAGTTTGAGAAACAGGAATCCTACGCAGAAGCCAACCGCAAAGAGACCAACTAGTATCTGAATAGGAACTTCATGGATTTTGGACCTGAGAAAAGCTAACCTGAGAAATTCCGAGCACAATAACGATTTCTTGACCGTCGAACGCGTACATTGCCGTCATAAGAGGACCAACCACCCTGAATTACTTTGTTGACCGAATTTTGAATAGAGTGAGACTCACGAAGGCATCGTTGCGTTAAATAGCCCGCTGACCATCTTTTCGACGAATATTAGAGCGACGAGAATCCAGGGAATGTTCAGCGCACTAAGACGTGTATAGAGATCTCTTATTGCGGAGAGGGAGAACTTGAATGAATTTTCTTCTGAAACGATACATAAATTACCAAACTAAGCGAACGATTACGAGCTACCTCTTTTCTCATCGAATTTCGGGGCATCTTTCAGCAGGAAAACACTGATCAGAATGGCGATTATGTTTGTGAGAACAGCGAACCAAATTGGGGCTGAAATCAGAATTTAGGATATGTAAGCACTGGCAGCAATCACCTGAGTAAATGTTCAGCTTGATGTTGGGCGGAATGATATCGATGCCCGGATAGGGCAAACTAGCAAAGGCTAACTGGGCCACTGCAAATGCTCGTATTTTTCAAAGTCTGTACTCTGAAGTTTCGACGCTTCTGCCGTTGGGGAGTGAACGTCTACTGAATGCTATCAACAAGGCATCGCTGTAACCATCAACAGCAGAATCGCCGGAAATTCGGTTGAGATGCTCAATACTCACTCGGGCCAACCATCACCGACAGGACGCTGGCGCCGTTCAACAGCGCGTAGGCGGACGCTCGATTCTCCTCGGACGTCACGCGCACGATGTACGATCGGAGCAGCGGCGAGGTGCCTGCAGAATCAATCTTTGAAATGAAAAACGCGAAACATGACCGTTTCCGAGACTAATCTGGAAGTGTTGCCGCAATCGTTTACCACTTTGATTTTTGGGAAGCCCACGTAGCTTCGGAACCGAGCTAGGCGGCAGCGTGCAATCGGCGCTTGAAGATCAGGCAACGAGCGAGAGCGCCCCCCCCCCCCCGCGCACTTCCTTTTCGCGGTGCAGCGATTTTTGCCGAATAATAAGCAGTTCTCAGTACCGAATCCGACGCCAAAGAGCGAGTAGCAGGCGAGCATCCACCACCGACGACCGGAGGGAATGCATTCGACGAAGATGTACATGACGCAACCGACGAGTGTGATGCAGCGGCCGACGATCATCGGGATTCTGCACAAGCAGTCATTACTTCTGAATAGATAATTACTTCCGCAGGGTCAGTCTGTCCCCTCTGGTCCATAAAGGGATTGCGAAACATTATGAAATCGTAAGACTGCCAAAAAAAAAAAACCAAAAAAACCCATTGGAAAAGCACTCTGGAACCTTCTTCTTTTCGAGCAATTTTCGCGAGATGAATAACACTTTGTTGAGAATTACGCAACCTAATTTCTTACTTTATACTGGATATTCTGTAGGACCAGTAAGCGAAGAGGAAGGTGCAAACGACGTGAACGGCTTTGTTGATGGAGTTTGCCGTGCCATAGAACGTGGACGTGGCATCGTGATCGATCTGAATTGTTGACGTCGTCTGAGGATGCGGCAAAAGAAATAAAAATTTCAGCCTGTTCATAATTCGGCCAAAATCACCGCGAATCACAGACGGTTGAGGGATAGGTACTCTTCCGGGGAACCAAGGGTTCTAGGGGCACTTGCGTTCACCAGGTCATAAATTGCACTCAAACACAGTCCGGGGTCCAAGCATCAGTATCCGGCAGTAGAAGTACGCTGACCGTGGACATGTAGGGCCACTCGCCCGACGCGAGCATGCTGTTCTCGATGTTGCAGAGGAAGGCGAGAACGACGGCGACGACGGGCCGCTGCCATTCCGCCCACGAAATCTGCAAATAGAATCGTCTCTCGACCTCGCGCACTCTCTCGGCGAAGCGAGAGTGCGTGAGAAAAGAGCTTGAAACCGGATCAATGCCCTTGCAAACCTTCGCATTGGACTGCTCCACGGTTTCGCACACGCTCGCATAGTTCAATGTAGAACGCGAACTCATCTTTGAGACAGCAATAAATCGCAATCGAGCAGGCACCTCCGAGAGGGTAGCTCTAACGGACAAGCCTTATTTCATTCGAATCTACCCTCGCGCCCGCCATCGCCCTCTGAGTAAGCGCGACAACGTGAAAGTTTGTGGTCTGCCGTCAATTTGTGTGCTCTGTTGATCCCCCCGCACTCTCGCCCTTGTGTGCAGTGGACGAAAGAAGAGGGAGTATGAGGGACCTTCCCTTGACTAGTGGGCTTCTTTGAATGTGCTTCTTTGAATAACGACGTTGGAGTGTATCTTGCCTCAAATTCTTCGGGGAACGTTGTAAAAGATATCATATGTTCCAGATCACCGCTCGGAATCAAAAGTCTTACGTTCTGCAGTTGGATATAAATTCTTACAACTTTTCTTCAACCTCTCTAGGATATGAATATTCAGAATCATTAGAAATTCAGAAACCGACTACGTATTGTTCCGCGAAGGCACATAAATGCCATGAACCGCACCGTTACTGGTCCGATACGAGCTGATAACAATGAATAGCACGACTACAACAGAACGTGAACATTCGTCTGATCTCTTTTTTTGATCTCAGTGCTCAATTCAACATGAGGCCGTTCGGCTAACGGCGTTCGCGTAAGGTTCAACGGGGGTCTGGAACAGGTAAAAAATCTAGATGTCTGAAAAGTTGGCCCTAGGGGTTAGTTTTGACCCTCTACACGCTGGCGAGGTCGATTTCGCAATATGTCCCCTCCGCGCTCCAGGAGGGCACCTCCATTTTGGCCAAATTCGCGTTTTTAGATGTTTTTTCGTCGGGGAGTGGCCAACTTTTCAGACATCTCGATTTTTTACTTTTTCCAGATCCACGTTGAACCTTGTTGATCCTAACGCAAACGACCTCATATAATGGCCCATTTGGTGATGAGGACCCATGGGGATATCTCCACAATTGTTTTGGAGATCTGAGATGTCGATATCCGGCCTATCCTGCAATCTTTCCTAGCCAGTATCTTAAGCCAGGAAGGACGCTGCATTATCTAATGATACGAATAAAGTTGCCAGTCGAGTATAATGGCGCTGTCAGTGTCTCTGCCTAAACGCATTTTCTAGTGAGACAAATCGACTAGAGTCTAGTCGAGAATGAGGGGGAGACGAGTCCTCAACAATCGAATCTCATTTTTGCACGTGACTGTGCTCGCGATTAGTTATGGAAAATAACGATAACCTCATTAAGTGAGAGGTGAGGAGGAGAGGATTCGTCTGCCCCTCATTCTCGACTAGACCGACCCCTCTAGTCGATTTGTCTCACTAGAAAATGCGTCTACGGAGAGACACTGACGCCGCCATAAAGAATTAATGCAGGGCGTAATCTATGAAAATGCAGCAATCGGCTACGTTTTGTTCCACGTGGGAACATAACTGACGTGAACTGATTCCGTTTATTCCCTGATAAGGCCGATAAGAATGCTTAGCACGACTATATTAGTCCATGGCTGCTTCACACGAGCTCTCCATTCAGCATTACGCTAGTTTTAAAAAGAATGGACAATCCAATCGACGGCATTCTCAACACCTCGGTTACTTGGGCCGACTTTGAGATAAATCTCAGGTGAAATGCGTTTTCGGGCTATTTGCGATCGTACAGAAATCTGCCGAATTTAGTGAAAAGGGTCATTCAGGTGTTCAGTGTGTTGGTATGGGTCCGAATAACGTTTTGCTTTTTACCGTTTGTCGATATCTCATCTCTAAAAGTTATGCTCCGAAAACCACGCGCGCAAGGCACACCGTGGGAGAGGGAGAGATCGGGAAGGAGAGGGAAGTGGGCGGAGTCTCTCTAGCACGTGTCTCTCTCGCTCCCCCCGCCCTCTCGCCCGCCTCCCCCGCGATTCTTGCACAAATCAGGGAAAATAGCTAAAATTCTAATTTCTTTTCTAAAATTCTTGAAATATTCTAATTAGTCATTAACCCGTGGCATACCTGTATCCGAGCACAAGAAATCGTCTAAACCCCTATTCCGACCCCTTTGTTGTCAATATTGACCTACTCAAAGTCGTCAGACCAGGGTGTGCCACGGCTCCTTTGTGAAGGCTCAGGATAGCTACCGAAAGCGCTTTAGCTTGTTCGATTTGATCAAGTATTCGAATTGTGCAACCTCGGCGCAGGTTTTGAGGGAACTCGTACTCGCAGAAAGTGAGCGGAGCTTGCGGTCTCTACTTACAGAAGCGTAAACCACGCTCAGGCGATCCCTCAACACCAAAGCAACGCTCGGACACGGCAAGGCCGTGCTCGACATTGGCGATGGCAACGTTAGTGGCTGGTTGTACTAGTTGCCGGTTCCGGCAAACTGCTGAACCAAGTCGTTTAGGGCTACTCCTCCTGCTGCGGACTCGTCACTTGCGATTGGATCGGAGCCGTTGAGGAAGAGAATCTTCCCGACGTTGTCGTCATCAAGGTCATCTTTGTATTGTTTTCCCTCCTACTTTCTCAGCACGTCCGCCAACGGTTTCTGTGTTTCAACCTAGTATACGCTTGCAGATTCCCTCGTTCATCGGGCTGCGTCGACTGAACGATTCGCTTCCTGCTGGCAGCAAGATATTCGACCATGGCGAACAGAGTTGGAAAGAGATGGAAGACGGTCTGTTCGAGGTCAGTCCCTTCACCGAATTTGCCTGGAAATCGTTGCTTCAGATTCATAACACCGAGGTTGCGCTCTACCGATTCCTCGGCACCTTTGACGGCCTCGCCATCCCGAGAATGTTCTACGGGAATGCTATCGAGGTAAAATGTTTTCGAAAAAAAATCTAAAATCACCGGTCTCAGGACGGGGTGAAAGGGCAACTGTGCATCGAGCATGTGCACAATTCACGCATGATGAATTTTTATGAGAAGCATTCGGTTGAGCAAATCAAGCAGGTATGCAGTTTAGTGTAATAAATAAAAAATGTTCTTAAAGATTGCTCGAGCGCTCGGCAAAATTCAAGCGTTCTCGTTGAAGAAAGAGCTTACTGCACCCGAACTGCAAAAGGACTTTTTCGGCAACATGGAGAATACTTTCTCACTGGAGGTACGGTGATAACTTTCTTGTAAAATTCAAAAAAATCCGGAAATTTTCCATTTTTGGCGCTTCTGCCGTTGGGGGGGCCTACTTTTTACAAGTTACAAGGAATGATAGGGAGATAGGGTGGGTATCATGGTGATAGGATATTATGGATTAATGTAGTACCATTCTCACACTATCACCATGATACCCTCCCTACCTATCATTTAAGAGACGAATCGCGAGAGAATCACCCATTTCAGAGGCCCCGCGGCGGTAGCAAAACATATGTCCTACCCGCCCACCAAGTTTATGTAAGGTACTATGAACGATGCTCTTTCAAACTGCGCTTTCCCTTCACTTTCTTCACAGAAAATGGTTATCTCGTCGAGATCTACAATATTCACTATCACATGTATAGGTTTGAGAAAAAAATCCCGAGGTACCACATACCCCCAGGTTCCGGAGTTGGTACCATGGGGTCTGGGTCGGGTTTGATGGTACCACTTCCTAAGGTCGATTTTCGAGTTCTACGTAAAAAGTTACTCCTAGGGCATTTTTAAAAACAAAAGAAAGTTGAATGGGCTCTAATCCTGAGCACTTTGAAAATGAAGGTCACAATGGGTCAGATTATCGATGTTTCTCCCTTCAATGGACCTGTAATGTGCACCAATGGATTTTTTCGAATGTTTCCACTAATATTTAATAACTTTGAGCACATGTGTGATAAAATGGAGTGCTTAAAATTACTTTTTCAGAAACTCATTTTTGACACTTTTCACGAAAGTGCGGGCCCATTTTTTTTTACCATCTCAGAATTTTCTGATTTTTGGTAAATTTTTAGTCATACATAAGTGCTTTGAGAAAATCATACTTTCGTTCTGCGGTATTCGGTATTTCCAAAGTTGCACCATAATGTCGGCCACCCGGCCGCTCCGTACCGGCGCACCGGCCAGGAATGAGTTTCAATATTTCGAAATGTTGTCCGAGCTTTCCTCTTTCTAATTCGCTTTTGGAAAAGTTTCTATCATCATTTTGAGCCGAATTATGATCATTTTGGTATGGCGAATTTCGCGAAAAACTACCGTATCCTCCATCTTTGACCTACCGTAACCCGAAAATAGGACCCGATATCAAAAATCCGAAAGCGCAGTATGAAAGAGCATCGTTCATAGTACCTTACGTAAACTTGGTGGGCGGGTAGGACATATGTTTTGCTACCGCCGCGGCATGGGTGATTCTCTGGCGATTCGTCTCTTAAAAGTGTTATAATGGTAGGCAACATACGCCCCCCCCCCAACGGCAGAAGCGCCGCATTTTTTTTATAACTTCAGTTTGCGACTTTTCAGACGTATCGTGGCATGTTCAAGGGCATTCTGGCCTCTGACAGCACGGAGATCACGTGCCAATTGATGGCACGGATCGACGAGATCCTTCCGAAGTACCGTGGCTCCAATCTAGCAACGACGATCCATAAGCAGATGGGATTCCGACCGGTCATCGTCAATGGAGGTACGCTGAACAGCCCAAGAAAAATTGAAAAACATTTCGAAAATGATCGAAGAAGAGGTTCGCCTTCCTTTCCAGATCTCCACACTGGCAACGTGCTCATCGACAAGGACAGTGGAGATCTCGCGGCGCTAATTGACTGGCAGGTACAGAAACCAATTCGCTGCAGTTTATGCATTCGAACCGCGAAATAGTGCATAGTGACCGAAATGATGTACACACTAGAAAAATCAGTCATACGTATCAATTCGCTCAGTGCGCCCATCTCGGCGTCGGCGTCGAGGATCTCCACAGAATCGCCATGTCGGCGCTAACGACGGAGGAGAGGTAACAATAGTAAAGGCGCAAGGCGGGCGCTGCCACCCCCGAGCCAATTCAGCAGTCGGCCTGTCCCGAATGATTCGCGCACGAGGCTATACCGCCCGTGACCCTTGGTTTGGATGGATCTGATTGTCAGCACAATTTGTAGAATATCTGGGAGCGGGCCGGCGATCAGTATCTCGAATTCTGCTTCAGACGCGCTGCCATGCCGATGCTCGTCGATGAGATGTACACGAATCTCGTGGAGAATTTGGAGGGAGCCGAACCGCCCTACACACTGGACAAGGCAAGGGATAATTAACCCTATTCTCTGAAGTAATAGATGATGGTTTCGTAAATAATTTCGAAAAGGAATGAAATTTCGATTTCAGCTCCGTCTCCTCTCCTCGCTCCTCTTCCCGCACTGCGCACTCTACTTCGTCGGCGTCTTCATTGCCATGATCAAGGTGATTTATTTATAATTTCAAACTTGCTAACTCCGTTGAATGCATTTCCTGCAGGAGAAGGATCCCCGGCTCACCGCGGAAGAGAAGACGACCAGGGAGGATGTCAAAGTGAAGAAAGTGGGTTTGGAAGCTCAATTCATCACGAAGTAGCTTCATTTCAGATAATCGGCATTCTCGAGGAGGTCCTCCACGTAGACGCCGACAACAAAAAGTACAACGAGGAGCTTAAATTCAAGTTAAAATAATAAATCAAATTGGTTATTTTTTGTTGTAATTGAGTGAAATAAAATTATGTGAATACGAAAAAAAAAAGGATAACGCCAGTGAAATTGCGTTGTCTCAATAGACCCAATAAAGTGGAATGAACCGACAGACGAGAACTCTGAATACTAAATCCCAAAAATTTCAAAAATATTGAATAATTTTTCACGCTCTTTCTGTCTCATTCACAATACTCGCTTGTTTTTTTCCTACACGTTTATCTCGTCTTGTGATCCTGACGAATTTTTTATCTCCAGATTAGGCATTAGGGATGGCAAATGAAGAGAAAAGTGAAGAAAGAAGAGGCGATTTTTCCCTCCCTCTTATTCTCTCTTCTTGAAGAGTGACCGGGTCGGTCTCACTCTTCACGCAGAGTGAGGAATTCTGCATGCAGAGTACTGAGTTTTTCATGTGAGAATAGACATAACTCGAGAATGGATGGATATTTTTCCTTCAAACTTTGGTATTTGCATACGAGAGCCACTATGCAAATGTTAACAGTGTCTAACGGTACCAAATGTACCTATCGTACGCTGAAACGGGACGAACGGTTTCTACAGTACCCACAAAAGAGAGAAATAGTATCGATCGTACCCAGAAGCGGGAAATGCTGTGTTACCGACCTCAGAAGTGGGAAATACGGTGACTACCGTATCAAGAAATGAGAAATACTGTACTTACCAAGGGTGGATCTTCAAAAGTTACAGGTTTCTAAATACACCTTTTTGGCAATTTAGAGAAATGAGTGATTTTGACCAATCATAACTTTTGATAGAGATGTTTTCAGGCAAAATGTTCAATATAAGAAATGATCAGCTCGACGAGCTCTACAAAATGAGCACCATAACGAGGGTATTCAGAGTAAAAAAAATTTCGGTCATCCACAAAAACTTGCAAAAAAACTAAAAATGCACAGTAGAATTTTTTCATCAATAGCTCAAAATGACCAGGGGAACCCCCTCTACAACATCTGAACACGTTTTCCTTGCATGCGAATTGGTTCAAAAATTGACTTTTTCTCGAAAACGAAATTTTTTATCATGTGGCAATGGTTCCATCTGACAGAGCTCGAATTTCTGATTAAAACATGTTGTTTTGAGGCCATTTTGGCTGCTCCCCGATGAAAAAAACTTAAAAAAACGCAGTTTTGGGCCAAAATGGGGTGCCCCCCCCTGGAGCGCGGAGGGGACATATTGCGAAATCGACCTCACCAGCGGTTAGAGGGTCAAAAATAACCCCTAGGGCCAACTTTTCAGACATTTCGATTTTTTACCTGTTCCCGCCCCCCGTTGAATTTTGTTGATCTCTACGTCCAGGAACAGCTTCACGAACGGATTCATTCCAGAGCTCACTGAAACGTTTCAATTATTTTCATGAATTTCGAAATTTTTGGGCACAGCTACATTCGTTTAAAAGACGGAACTCACCCATCTTGCTCATAAGGTACTTGAGCGGTTTCTCCAGTGCTGGAAGCGCGAACGGCAACGTGGAAAGGAACGACGTTTGAGGGCTGAAAGGAAATTTCGGAATTGTCATCCATATTCGACTGTCACTTTAGTTGACAATGTGAATCCAACTGACTTGGCGAAGATTAGCCGGCACATATCCATGTTCTTATTGGCAAACATCTTGACGTCTTTTTGTCCGAGTGCAATCTTGCTAATGATGTCAAGTGTGAGCTCCTGGTAGAAACTGCAAAGAAAATCATTTGGGGGTATACCAGCTCGGAGTAAAGACAATATCGTCCTTTTTTCGATTTATTTCCATAAGAATTGGAGGTTCCTTGTTAGACAAAATCCATAGGTTCCTTCTTCCAATGGACGCCCTTCGCCTGCACCAACTGCGTCCTCCTCGTCCTCGTTCAGACTGATGACTGATGAGCTTGTTGACTGATGAGCCCTCCGACTTGCCCAGTTCATCGATCATTCGCAGTGTCGATGCTTCCACTGTTCGCTGGATCTGCACATCGATATGTTTTTTCCGCTTTTCCGGACGAGTAGGAGAAATAAATAAGAAATTGAAGAATGGGGAAATCACATTTATCAGTGCCTTGTTTGTGAATGCGTAACTCGCGAGTGCCCCGTAGCTTCTTCCAATGGACGCCCTTCGCCTGCACCAACTGCGTCCTCCTCGTCCTCGTTCATTGGAAACGGCTGAAAAAGCAAAAAATAAAAACACGATATGTACTTCCTCCTCTTCTGATTCATGTGCTATATCGAAGTGAGGACACGCTCACCTTTATTTCAAAAGACATCCGCGGACCCATTTTTTCGTGGATGGCCTATTAAAATAAAATACAACGCGCGCAGTGAAGTGGTCAAACTTCTTGACGAGCAGCTCAATCGTCATCTCCAGATCGGAAACGACGAGAATCTTGCGGTATCCTTCGTGAAAGCCGAACACCTGAACGCCCGAATCGACAAAGATCCCCAAATTGAGCACTTACTTTTCCATACTTTCTCGTCCAATCTCTGATCACGATCGACCGCGGGTTGCAGTTGTTTTTGAACTCGCGCAGATTTCCCAGACCAATCTCCGCCGTAGGGCCGGGAATGCCGCGACGCTCCCCGTAGTGCTTCTTGTCGTCCCAGTGTCTGCGAGTGAATTAGTTAGCCTCAAATACGTACCCGAACACCTTCGATCGCCGAAACCGACCGATAAATAAAGAATTAGAACAACCGCTAGAAGGAGAAAAGTAATCAATGCAGCGGTAAGTTGCTCTCAATCCCTGACAGCTCTCTTTTGTTTGACTTCCAGCGCGTTTTATGAAAATGTGTAGCGCGCGCAATCTCCCACTACAACTATTGACATGACTACAATATTTTACAAATCAAATTGCTCACGTCTGAGCATTCATGATTAGGTTCTGTTGTAGCATTTTGATTTTGGATTAGATGATTGATTCATTATGTCACTGTTTCTTCGATCAAGATCAATGATCACGTTTCAAAACATTTTTGAGAATTGGCTTTCATGAAAGTAATAATTTCATGGAAATTTCATAGAAAATTTTTTTGTGTTGTGTTCATTAACTAGCATTAACATTTATCAGTTTCCCAGAATCTAGCAATTTCATAGGCAACATTTATGCACACGATACACGGTGATACATCGTTCTGTCTGTAGACCATTCTCATTTGTAGGGCTGCAGCCACCTCCAAGCCGCGAACCACAGCACCGTCCCGATGATGTAGATGCAGCAATTGATTATCTCCATGTAATTGAACCCGATCGCCGAAAAAATTGCCCTGAACGGCGCCTTTTCTTGGAAGACATTGAATTTGCTGATTTACGTGCTGTATAGCGGCGCTACAATCGTCACCACGTCTTCCGCAACGACGAAAAAAGACTGCATGATGTTCTAAACGCATTATTTTAGTTGTTTTGATGCTGTTTTGATGCCAATATACTGAAAACAATGAAAACAAAAAGAATTTCGACCTGATCGATGTGGCCAATGATCTTGGAGTAGATGGTATCGAGGCTCATCAGAGCTGCAGGAATGGCGAAACTGCTCAGCACGACCATTATCACAATAAAGGGAACGATGTTGACGATCTGAAAAGTATATGCTTTTCATTTTATTGGTGAATTTCAATTGTTCACAAGTTGCGTGTCGCACCACGAGTACTCGAGCGGATTGCAACCAGTTCTTGTCGTTTCTAAAAATGCGATTTTAATAGCGTGTAAAGTAGGTAGCGCAGGTGTGCTGACCATTGAAAGGCTGCATCGGCGAGGAGGAGAATGGGTAGGGATAGGTGACGACGTAGCCGGCGATCATGAGCACATTCGAGGTGACGAACAGCACGCGACAGCTCACTCTGGAGAAGGAGAACGTGGTACTCAAAACTGCTTTCGTACCGGTTGCCAAGCTTGAACAGAATGTACGCCAGTGAGAAGCAGACTGCGAGCAGGCCGACCATTATCTGAGTTTTGGCTCACCCACATCTTCTTGTGCTCTATGGGTAGGTCAATCGTTGGAACGTGAGAAGAATGATTGAGTGCAACAGCAAATTTGAGCGTTTCCCACCTGCGACACGCCTAAGATGACGACCATCTGCGGTCCCTCGTACGCGTACATTATCGTCATCACCGGCCCGATCGTGCTGCAACGGAATCTCGAGGTCGATTTAAGGGTCACTGTGTTCACTCGCTCGCGTCTCATGCGCTGCCGAGATACCGTGTGTGCAATGAAGAGGCGGCGGGGTGCATTTCGGATTCTAGTTGCTTGACGTCTTCCCTTAGGCGACGTCAACGACGATGTGGGACACTCACGCGGCCATGGTGGAGTTGAAGATGCCGCTGACCATCTTCTCGAAGAGAACGAGAGCGACCAGCAACCAGGGAAGATTGAGCGAGCGGAGATGAACAAATCGCTCCTTGATCGACTCGAATGACCATTTGAGAGACTCTTCGTCTGCAAATACATTTTGACTGTGGAGAATACAGACAAAATACCTCTATGCTCGTCCACTCTTTCCACATCTTTCAACCACAACACAGTGATGACAATGGCGACAATGTTCGTTATGACGGAAAACCAGATCGGAGCTAGAAAGAAGTCATAAATTGATATTTGCTCAAATTTGCGAAAAACCTGAATAGATGTTCAGCTTAATGTGAGGAGGAATAATGTCGACGCCCGGATACGGCAAGCCGGAGAAGCAGAGTTGGGCGACTAAAATTTAAAATGTTAATTTGTCATTTGGAATCAATAAACTCACTGGGTCCAACCATGAGCGAGAGGACAGTCGCTCCGTTGAGAAGCGCGAAGCCTGAGGAGCGATTCTCGTCGGTTGTTGTCAACACGATATACGTCCGAAGAAGAAGAGAAGTACCTGCGTTTCATAATTATAGGTAAACGATAATCAAGAATCATTTGGATTACACGGCGTGACTCATACCGAAACCGACGCCGAAGAGAAGATAGCAGAATAGCATCCAATATCGACGATTGGATGGAATGAATTCAACGAAGATGTACATGACGCAGCCAACGAGAGTGATACTCCGACCGACCAGCATCGGGATTCTCAACGAATAAAATATTAAAGACAGTGGCTCTGTAAGAATCGAGGAACTTCTCGCTATAGCCGGACATTGTGTTGAAAATGTTCTCCGATCCGGACCAAAATTTTTTTGGGGATACCCCTTGACATGGTGAACAATACCCGGCCATTCATTAGCCGCTGTGACGTGTCATAAATTTATGGCGAATTATTGAAAATCGGAAAATGACTTTTTTCAATTTCTGAGAAAAATTTTTTTGGATCAAAGTTAGTGTGGAGTATCATTGGGTATGGTTAGTGTATGAAAAAAGTGCATAGTCCGAATTTTTAACTCAATCGCAAACTGACTTTTCAGGCAAAAAAAATCGAATTTCTCATATAACTTTAATAAATCAAAAAACCGCTAAAAATGAAAATCACTTTTTCATAGAACAAGTATTCCCACATCTAACGTGTATTTTTTTGGATTTTTCCTGGAAGACTACTTTAGGGAAAATGGGCCATAAGTGAAATCGGAAAATTTTTTTGCGCTTGAACCCCCTCATATTTATACTCAAAATGTTCCCCTGATCATGCTGATCATTTCTTATATTGATCACTTTTCACCAAAATGCCTTTGACGCGCAGTAGAAGCGGTTAAATGCCAGTTTCTGCCCATTTTAGACATATTTTCGAAATATAAATTTTCTTGTTTTAAAATCAAGTTTTCGGGAGAAATAAACGAATCACTTTGGTAGAACACGTAATCCCACGTCTAACTGGCAAAATTGCTTATTTTTTCTTGAAGACTTCATTTGGGAAAATGGGACCTAATTAAAATCGGAAAATATTTTTGGTCCCGAACCCCATCATATTTATACTCAAAATGTTCCTCTCAGCATCCTGAACATTTCTTATATACACCATTTTTCATAAAAACGCCTCTGTCGCACAATATGACGTTTTTTTGCAAAAACCCTTATGAAATTAGTGCACTCTCAATATGAAGGTGAGTTATTCGTGCCGTCATTTTCGTGAAAAGTAGTGTTCACAAAAGTTGATCAGCTTCACCCAACGAACAGTTTGAGTCGAGCAAACGCAAAATGACTCTGTGAACTGATGGTGAAAATGAATTGCCGACCTGGAGTTTGCTACCATTCAACTTGAATTAAACCCCATCACCATTATTATCATTATAAAGCCGACAGAATTTGCAAACTTCTGATGGCGCCCGATTTTTGATAACATCTCGAGGTAAAGAGAAAATATTTCATATTTTAATATTCGACCTTTTATCAAAAAACGGGCGCCATCAGAAGTTTGCAAATTCTGTCAGCTTTAAAATTATAATAATGGTGAATGGGTTTACTTAAAGATGAAAGGTAGCAAACTCAGGGTCAAATTCAACAAAAATAAATAAGTGAGCACTTCGAGTTTTGTTTATAACCAAATGGCTCAAAAATAACAGGGAGTCATCTAGGCTATTTGTTAGAGTGATTCGACATCGCGGAACATTAATAACACGTTTTATCTTGAAGATATTGCATGATTTCCCAGCCAAATTTTCGAATATTCCACATCATAAATGAATGCAAGCTTCAAAAATATCATGAAAAGAACAACAAAATCACATAAATTAGAAAATCAGTACGTGGGTACTGCACCTTTGAGGTGAAATTTTTCAAATTGGAAACGCTGTAGCGGTCCGCTCAAAGCGCTATCAGACTCAACAACCTGTGGGCTTCACCGTAAACCCCCCTTACCTTCAGCTCCCGCTCGGTCCAATGCCAATTTTGCTCAAAAATCGAAAATTTTGGACTGAATTTTTTTTTCGAAATCAAGCAGGATTCAATCTGAATGTCGTTTTTAATACCTCTGGGCAACACTAATGTAACGCGCATAAACATTTGAGTCTAGCTTTCTTAGTTTTTAAATTTTGAATTTTTGACTATTTCGCACATATTGTCATTTTTCTCCTACCGTATACGCTTGAATCACAAATATGATGTGTTTTGTGCAACACAAGGACTAGGTCCTCCCACCACCCCAATATGAGGTTCTGGGTCTGGGTCCTAGAGGAACGTGTCCGGGGGGTACTCGAAAATTACCGATCCGGTCTCTTAACTCGTTTACCTATGAACCCTGTCTATACGACAAAATAGATGTTGACGACGGCAAAGCAAAGCGTCGTCTCTATCGAGTGCCAGAATTCGACGTCGTTAGGCGGGCAAAAGGTCAACGTCGGCGGCTACATCCTGACGGACACGTGGAGCATGCACATGGACAGGGAGATTTGGGGCGAGGACGCGGCAGAGTTTCGACCGGAGAGGTACGTGATGCGTTCTTTTGAAACTAAGGTCGCTTTGTGATGGGCTCCGTGGATTTGTACTAATTTTGGACTATGTAAGAGCTCCGTGGTCTCGACTGGGTGCCTTTGTTTCGTTCTGAGCCCGTGTAATAAACTTATCTTCTCGTTTCAGATGGCTCGAAGACGCCACTCGTCCTCGCGTTGCCTTCTAATCATTCGGAGAAGGGCCGAGAATGTGCATTGGCATGAGACTCGCCTACATGGAGGAGAAAACGGCGATCGCGCATATGCTCAAAAAACTTCACGATCAAGAAGGCCATCAATACGGTACGAGAAAAGAAAGGTGTATTTATTAGATATCTTTATCGCAACAAGTAAATGCGCGTATACAAAACAAAACAGCCAGCAGCTCGGAGCCGGCAAGAGAGAAATTAGTGGCAGAAGTTGGTAGTAGCGAAGTAGTTGATCGCCGCGATGATCGACGATCCGGATGTAGTTGGAGAACAGATGGGGATAAATTAGAAAGGATAAGTGATGGGGAGATGGGGGAAAATACGTTTGATGAAAAACACGTTTGATGAAAGTGGATAAGTTGCAGAATCCGATCAAGCTGGTCAGTTTGACGGTTGCTCCTGAAAGAGTCGACGTTGTGCTGGAGAGAAGAAGTACGTGAAGAGTACTTCACAGCAAAGATAAAATGTTGTGATTTTATGTGTTTGATTGATATCTTGGTTCTCACAGAACGATCGCTTCAATTATTTTATGAAAATGCTTTTAATAATAACTTGTACCAAATTCTATCAATTTGATACCCAAATACATTAATAATTCAATTAATTAAATAATTATATTTAATTAAATCAGTTTCCGTTTCATACTTTCAAACGCCCTAACTCTTGAGTGGAAAAACTACCGTATCGTCTACGTGTACTTTTTCGCTCTCGAAGTTTCGCGCGCGTTCTTCGTTAGACTTTTTCGTTTTCTTTTTCTTACTTCGTTCGTTCACGACGGCCTGTCGTTCGTTTCTTCTCTCCTTTTCACCCATTTATTGTCGTGTTGGTCACTTCCACACTTCAATCCTCGTTCCAGGTTACTGATAGCGTTTCAGTCGCTTCGCCCTTCTCCCAGACAAGAGCCAGTCTCACTTGACGCTCGAGTCATCAAGTCCACCAAGGATTTCGTCAGTCGTGGCGAGTCCTCAACTTCCTCTCCAACTCCTTCACCAGCGACTCGCTCGAGTCGCCAAGGTTGGTCACACACCCCACCCCCTTCCCCCATTGTTTATTTAGTATTTAGTGTGTGTTTATCCTTGTAAAGTAATTAATTAATGAATATTTATTATTAATTTGTTGCTTGCAAACCACACCGCGACCCCAACACAATTCTCACAACGGGTGGGAATTGCGTACATAACTCTTCCTATGTCCAACCAGACGGTTGTTCTCACAGCATCGTATGGCATGACAGAAAAATTCTCCCATATGACCATGACATAACCATGAGTGTTTTATAGTACAGTGATAGATTGTGATTAGGGATGGCAAGTGAAGAGCGATTTGCTTGTTTTTAATCGTCAGTTGAGCGGTCGTAGTATGCTAGTGAGATGGTAAACCAAGAGAAGAGTTGATTACAATAGTTTCGAAAACCATCAGAGCAGTCATTCCGCTTCTGAACGGCCAAAGATGTTCACCTTCTTCAGGTTTATTCACGAACTCTTCATGAAGAGTGCGTGTTTTCATCGATTTTTCGTTTTTCCAACCCAGTACGCAAATGAGGCATGTTACCTCATCTAATTTATGTTTGGATGGAATCACCATGGGGTCTCTACATAATTCTTGTGCATTTGCTCACATTCGAGTGATCCTGAATTTTATACAATCAAATTCGATTTGTTCAAACTCTTCACTTGCCATCCGTAATTGTGATGCCTTAGTGATGTCGTTGTTCGGCTGACTAATGGATGTCATAAGGGATGGCCTAATCAAAGAGGAGCAAACAGTGAAAACAAACGTAAATCATGCGAGAAAATATCAAATCAGAGATCGCTCGAGTTTGACCCTGAATGCGATCTTGTCGGTATTACGGAGGTCATTTGCAGCGTTGTCGCTTCCATCAGTCCCTTTCGGTAATCAGTGATGAGCAGGATGATCACAGCCAGACATGGAAGCAAGTGGTGAGGGGGGGGGGGAGCGGAGAAATCGTGGAAGAAAGTGATGGGCAGGCGGAGGAGAGGGACGTTGATGGTGCACGCGTAGGGCACGTAGACGAAGAGAGCCTGAGTGAGGGAGGCGCCTGATGATGAAGAGGATATGCGCACATGGCCGGATATCGACAATTATCCACGTACCAATCATTTGCACACTAACCGAAATATTTATGGGATTACTGAAACTCAATTCATTTTCACTGAAATTCCCGAGAAATTTCACATGGTTGAAGATAATAGCTTTTTTGGACCACCGTCGATAAAAAGAACCAAAATTCCTGTCACCCCAACTGAAATGTCCCAACATGTACTTGTGTTATGCTAGAGCGACATGACGGGAAGGTTGTAAAATTGGGGTTTTTTTAGTTTTGCACGAATTTAGAAGTAGCTAAAAAGCAGATCGCCTTTACTGACTATCCTGGATGATGAGTATTTATTTCAGGCGATGCTCTGAAATTAGAACTGTGCATGCACCTCTCTGTAACTACGAATTACAATTGAATAGTCTTCTTTTTGCTTGACATTTTTCTCATTATTTCAATGTTCTTTCTTAGGCTGCATTGTTTGTGGAATTACATGTTGTTTTCTTTTCCATGTGCCCAAGCGTACCCCTGGGCGCGATGTTTACTTTGCGAGGTGAAGGGTTAGAGCGAGGGACCAAGTGAGAGAGAAGGATGAGATTGTATGGGGGGGAGGGGCACAACAATTGCGAGGGAGGCACAAAAAAGTCACATGATGACTCATCATATCGTACGCTTGAATGTTCAACTGTTTCTTCCAACGAGACCAATCTCCGTAGTGCTCATTCCCGCTTCAATTCAGACCAGCAATTACATATTTCGCTCAAATGAAAATGAAAGTTTTGTTGCGCGCAATATTCTTTCCGCTTTCTCCAATGCGAATGGGAGTTGCGGGGGAGGAGACAGTTATGTGGTAGAGAATGAGTTCAGAGAGTTCATAATCCCAGTCGGGTGCGCAGAGAAAGGCGGAGCTTTCGTGATCTTTTTACGACGCGTGCTCAAATTTGACCTTCATTCCCAATTCACATTCAACCCAGACTGGTCGGATATGAGCTGATTTTTAATATTATTTCACCGTTATGTGGTTTCTGAAAGCTGCTTTAGTCGCATTCTTTTCATACTTCATTGGTTTTAGGACAACATGAGATGTCTCATCTGCACTACGCCAATCCACAATTCTCGACTGGGAATAGACTGTTGCCGAGCATGCGCTGCCTTCTACAAGTGAGCGTCCATCATTTTAATTTTACAAGAATTTTGATGGTATTTTATGTGTTACATCAATAGAAAAAGTTCCGTTGTGCTTTACTATGGTAAAGAAATGTTCTAGGCGCTCGGAAAACCTATATGATCAACTAAAGTGCAAGAGTCGAACAAACAAATGCCTAGAGAAAGGTTCGCCATAATTTACTATTGATTACAGTTTCTGTATAGATGAACGTGGTTGCTGATTTTAGATGATTCCTCTTCAGATCCGAAGATTTCCTGTAGAAAGTGTCGTTTGGTTCGATGCAGAGAGGTCATTTCACGTGCCGGCCAAAATTCAACCGTAATCGAGGTTAAAATATCATCCGGATAAAGACAACGATACAATGGCAGGAAATCATCTCTAGAGTTGAACCTACAACTGATTCCCCCTCTAAGCCGCCAGCAATTGACACCTTTGTCGACCATACGAGGCATTTTTTTGTGCCTTTTTCATGAACGATGCGAAAGGTTATTCAGTTTCTACGACACTGAACTGACCAACTCCGAAACGCCCTTGCTAGATAGAATCAGGAAAGGATACAGGTAGCAGCACGTTACCTCCACCTCCTTTTTTCTTCAGTTTAAAAACTTTTCAGTTTTATGTGTGTGATTCGAAGGTGTGGAGAGAGACCGTTGACTGAGGAATACAAAGGAGATGGGGAAGTTAGGACAAGAAATCTGGTAACTTTCGAAAAGAAGTTTAAAATTATGATGTTTCTTTGCCGGTTCTCACTCCTGCATCGTACTCAACAATGCTTCCCATAGTGAGTATCGAGAAGAAAGCGCTGTTCGAATGTGCTAACCATTCATTCGAGGAGTTTCGATCTCTAGAAGACAAGACCAAGGTATGCATGGACAAGCGAAGAAGCGGCACGTGTTCTGGCAAAAATATCTACACTTATTTTATTTCAGGGCCAAATCATAGAGAATGGGCTCCTATTGATTGATGTGCTCGAATCAACGTATCGCGCTTGTCATTATTTCCCCGATGAAATGAAAATGTGAGAGCAAGTTTTACAGTTACTCGACTGTAAAATCGTTGCAGTCGACTTTCGGGTTACACTACGTACATACGCAGTACTGACGTGGAAAAATTTCTGGAAAATTGCCCGGACGACATCTACAAATCGAAACTTATCCAGTGAGAATGCCAGAATCATTTGGAAAAATATGTAATCTATCAGAGGTTTCAAGCAAACGCTGTCTCAACTTTCGAAAATCGTCCGGCAACAATTTGCTATTGTCCAGCCTACTGATACGGAATTCATCGCCCTTTTCGGACTTGGTTTGTGGAAGGAAGGTGAGTATCATGGTAGATAATGGAAATTCTGTGAGCAAACAATTTAAGAAAATGTGAAACACGATGAGAATCTGGTGAAAATTGCGAGTCAAGTTCGTTCGAACATCTTGAGAGATCTTCGATTTTACTATGCGAAGAAAGGAACGAGCAACTATGCTTATCGACTGGGCAGTCTTTTCTGTCTGCTAATGAACTGTCAGGTGAAAAAACGAACGAAGTCAAGACGGTAAATTTCCAATTTCCAGGATTGCTCAACGCTATTCAATGAAGACTTCCGGCTATTCCGACTGTTCAATCTATTCGATAGCTCGTTCAAAGACCCGAAACAATAATGGAATGCGAGATATTTATTCAACCTGTCGCAATTAATAGTAATAATAATAGAGTTGAAAAAATTGGCAAACAATTAAGAGACCTTCTCTGTAAGAATTTACCATTTCACCCCCTCCTCCGGACATCCTCCAGGACTTTCGATTCAGACCTCCATACTATTTCTCTGGAGAGGTGTTGGGCCCATGTTTACAATACAATTGAATTTGGCGCCCCATGTCCCTAACGTGGCCCGCCAGGTTGGCGCGAAATTTGAAAACTCGATTTTCATAAC
>LS593530.1:25189-41582 GCA_900490775.1 Pristionchus maxplancki
TCCTTTTCTTCTGCTTGTTTTCTTGCTGGCGCTCGTACTGTCAATGGCGAGTACTGTAATTATTGATTTGATAAAAAATAAATAGGTCCTTTCCACCCCGCCAGCACCTCACGCACTGTTTTTGTGTAGTTGCAGCTTCCGTTGGCTTTATCATCCCGTAGTCGAAAAAGTAAAAACGGCACAAAAATCTAACGATTAAATCTCTTCAGTTAATCATTAATTGCTTACATTGTCCTTGCGAGGGTTCCCCTTCCTTTATTTCTTGATTGTTGTATGTCCTTGGTGCCAGTAGAAGTCTCGTGATTCTTCCAAACTTTCGCTTTACTCATCAATTGCTTACATTGCTTTTGCTGGTCCACCAACATTTGTTTTTCAATTCGCACTCGCCACGAGATTCTGCCTGAAATGTCTCAGAATAATTCCGTTTATTAATTTATCTGTCCTGTTTTGCCTAATTGTAACCTTATTCGGCCGTCATTTTAAAGTTATTTCCTCTTTCCATTGCCTGCATTCGTTCCTTCATCTCATCCACACTATTTTGAGATGATAAATAAACCGAAAATAAATATTCCCTATCCATGAGAGACAGACACAATGATGTTAATTTGAATGGGTGGTTTCAAGCGTGATTGAACAAATCGGTTGCCGCCTGGCTCTCCATTTGATCCGACTACAGTCCAGCCTTGGGTTAGGCTTTAGTGTGTGACTGAGACATGGCTGAGACGGAGCATTAGAGCTGTCCACTCTTCTCATCTCCTCTCCTTTTCTCTCTTCATTCGTTCTCGTCATCGTCCGTCTTCCTCCCTTCACATCTTTCCCCTCCGGTCCTTCCTCGATCTGTAATGCACGCATGTTTTGCACTGTTTCCGAACGTTTTGCACCTTGCACGCATATTGCACTGTTTTGGAACAAACGATTCCATATTTCTCAGGGTTCTCTCCGATGCTACAAGGCGGCTACGGCAGTGGGCTGATCGACTACGGTAGATAAGGTACGGTATTTCCTACTAGCCGTTCGCCATAAGTGGACACCATTGTTTGAACAAGCATGACCCCCCTTAGCCAAAAGTGCGAAAAACTTGCAAAACTACTGCTCTCTTGGGGAATCGAACCACGGCCTTGAGCATCTCGCTGCTAGCGAGGCCGGCGCGTTACCGACTGAGCCATGAGCGACTCTTAGGGGAGGGTAGCTAGAGATAGATAGAGAATGCTGTATCTTGGCAGAGGCGCTCTAGTATAGTGAAGCAACAGTGCAACTTTTGAAAGGCATGATCGTGAATGCCTTATCTTTCCCAATCTATATATATATATGTTCCTATCACTCTGAGCTGAAACTCTGACCCACCTTCCGTGAACAGAAGTTCCTGTGTTGTGCTACCGCCAGGAGTCCCCGCCTGAGTCCGTCATTGAGTTACGGTAGCTCTGCGGTGCGACCGTGGCTGAACAATACTGTAATCAATACATCGGTTAATTTAGTCCCCTCTTCGTCGGACTCTCTCCATTTCGCACGCTCTCTCGACGGCAGGCACAGCGAGATGGGACTCGCCCCACACTCAGGTATGTCATCATCACTAGTCAATCAAGAAAGATAAAAAATGCTTCCCCGGGTTCCGAGTCCCTGTTTCTGCGCGATAGGATGGGCTTTCTTTAAACGCACAGGTCGCCTGAAATCACCAGCTTGAAATAGTTCTCCGTCCCAGTTACTAGCACGAGACACCTCTTTCTGTACCACTAAATCTGATCATCCGATGTAGACTCGTTCCTTCTTCCCATCGCACCAGACGCCCAATTCAGCAAATGATTGAACCTTAGTGATAATTGCGTTGTTATTATGTTGTTTTTCCCCAAATTAGATCACTGATTGACGGGAAAATCGAATGAATTAGTGAAAGAGTTTGAAAAAGCCATTTGTTCTCGTTGTCGTTCCTCTTTGTTCCCCGCCGTTTCCTCACGATATTTCTCGTACTCGATCTGCAATTATTGCTAACTTTTTCCAAAGGTTTCTAATTTACTTTATTCTCTCAGGGTCCACTCTGATGCTACGAGGCGACTGCGGCAGTGGAGGAGGAAGGTCTACGGTGACAAGGTACGTTAGATATTACCATTGACTGGTGCTCTTTTTGTCAGCCTTTAACCGATTAAGTAGAACGAATTCTTGGGATATACTCTCCTGCAGTCGACTCGATCCGGTTCTTTAACTAAGCTTTTTTTTTTAATTCTGATTTTTTATGGTTTAAACTAGATTAAGAATCAGTTTGTGATCAGTCCTTTTCCTATTTTCTATCCACTCACCTGATTCGAATATCTCCTCCGATTGTATTTCTGGATGATTGGAAGGGTTTGAATACGATGGCATCAATAGAGTTCCAGTCAGACAGTCCGACGGAGGAGCGAGTGCACCGGCGCGGCCGAGGCACGTTCTCGCGACTCGAGAGCACCACGCTCTACTGGGAGAGGGAGGACACGGGTACGGATTAATGTTGATTGATCTACCGTAATCTAAGTATTGAATCAATATTTATCATGTCAAACGACTATCTTCTGTCGCTTCCAACATACCCTTGGTGCTCTTGAATAGTATTCCTTATATTTAATTCCGCACGATTGCTCCTGGGAAACCAAAATCCGGTACTTCTTCGGTTTCTGGTCCCCCTCTTCCCTACCCCTCTCCCTCATTCTTTTCCTTCCATTCATTCCTCGTAATCACCAGTTTACCTCTCGCTGGAGGGATGAGGGCGCCAGAAACCGAAGAAGTTCCCAAAATCCAACTGGTGGCCTGGAGTTGATTGTAACTTGGAGCTGAGTAGGGAGCTTGGCTCACAGATTTTCGAACATTAGTTAGTATTTCGAAATATAATTGTTCCCATTCGCAGTTGCGCGCAAGCTCGCCGAGTGCAAGGACAAGAGCGGCCTCGAGAAGGACGGCAGAGAGGCGTGGAGTGGAGCGGGACTGGTGGGTGGACTAGCAGAGTGAGGGCAGTAAGAATGAAGAGGACGCCATTCAGCTAGACTTGCTGCATGATCGGGGAACCGTAGTTTAGGAGTGAGAAGCGCGATCGATTGCACTTTGAAACATCATTTCACGAATACCCTGTAGCATCGTGATAGGCGAAGTAGGAAGCGTTACTTGACTGTTGTTTAATGATAACCGTCGCAGGTCCGCCCCGACCTCACAACAACTCACAGCCAGCAGCCAGCCAAGTGCGGCAACGAGGACAGTGGAGGAGGAGGAGGGATGAGAGTGGTTCGTATCAGGAACTCTCCCATTTCGTAATGCTCTCGCGCTCTTTGGTGTGCAAAATATCCCGAACTCTCTCATTTCGTAATGCTCTCTCGCTCTTTCTGACCGTCGAGGGATCATTGCAAAATGAGAGCTCGTGAAATGTTGGCGCAGTCCTGGTTCGTGTGATGGACGTGTGATTGTGATGCTCGTTGCTCGCCTGTGATCTCTGTACGGATTAACCACATAGATACGTTAACTGGAGCTGATTGGAAGACAGCAGTTGTCGATAGCTGATTCACCTGGGAGTTTCAATCAAGTACTAACATTCCCCATCTCACAATCAGGTCCGCCCCACACTCGCACCCATTCCCAATGAGGAGCCGCTCGTGAGGAAGTACGACAGGGAGACAAGGGAGGCATGGAGTGGAGGAGGAATGGTGAGTGGATTATAAGAGTGAATGAAACAGTCGGCAGATGAAGCCGTACCGGGCTTGATAGATGCGTCATAGTGCACTATGGATTTAGTGAGTGTAAATAGAAGGAACCGCGACGAGAAAGGTTAGTGTGATGGGGGATCGAGCTGGAATGGTAGCTGGAATAGGCCTACCGAGTGCATGCATGGTCAGGAATTGTTGCTGGGGTATGCATATCGGGTGTATATGCAGCGTAAATACGCTAAAATAAGGGCTTGATGACTAGTTTTACTATAAATTTATGAGAATCGAGAGGGTGAAGCGCGACAGAATCGGGTGGGTGCCGTCAGTGATGCCCTTGTAGGACCGATTGGGTTTATAGGACACATAGGCCTAATGATAACAGCGGGATTGGATTACAGGTCCGTCCCGCCCTCTCGCCCACCACCAACCTGCAGCCGGTCGCTGCGGGCAACTACGGTAAGCAGGTTTTGTTTGTTTGTTATTATTTTTATTATTGTGTTGATGATTGTATTGTGCCAGAAACTGTATCGGGGCAGTGAAGTATGACTGAGGATCAGCTTACAATTCCAGAATCTCTGGCCGTCGACTTTCGCGCCGAAGCAAGCGGTGAAGAACGGAGCAGCAGCGACTGCAGGAGGAGTCGTCGAAGGTGATCTGTGGTCTTTCATCGTTCACATTTGATCCGTACCTTGTGATGATCACCTGTATGAAAGGATTTTAGTGCAATCGAACCAATAAATCTAGAATCAAAGATAAACGACCAATTCTAGGCAGCGACGCCCGCCACGTCTAGTGCTACGTTCGAGGCGAAGAGGTCGTGGTCGTGGAGACGCGGATGTCGGTGACGACGACGCCGAAGGGAGAGGAGGCAGCCTCGGTGGGTCAAGGGGAGATCAAAGATTGGGGCTCGGTGAGCTCGGTGAGCATGGTAACTGGATCAGTGATAAGTGACCTTCCCTTAAGGATTTGCGCGGGTTCTATTGCTTGCATTCTCTCTGGTAAAATCACTTTTCGTGGGTTTGGGTTACAGAAATGGTTCCCACTCGCGCGGGTACAGCCCAACATCTGGGAGGTCGCTGATCACTGAGTCCCAATTGAGTCATGTTCCTTCCTGTGGAAATCCTCCAATCCAAGAGTTATATCCGGGTATGTCGTCACCACTAGGCAATCAAGACAGTGAAACACAAACCTGATAGTCTCGCGCGGCCCATCTGGCTGGTGATGCGGTGCTTGGGCTCGTTACGGTAGCTCCTGAGTTGCGGTGGCTCAGTAATCGATCAATGTTTTCTCGAGTGGTCGGTACGGACTAGGTTAATCCATCACCGATTGACTAGGGAAGGCGTTAATATTCGCTGGAATCTCACCGGCCTGATTGGGAGAAGGGTCGCGGCTTCGTGTAGCTCCTCTTGCTCTTCATCTCTCGATATGAGGATTGGGGCTGATTACTGTAGCATCTCTGGCTTGCGGTAGTCGCTTCGTACAGCTACAATAATATTATTTCCAGTCGCCCTCCGATTCGGCTCGTCATCTACCGGCCACGACAGTCAAGGTACGGTAATTATTTCTCACTTTTGATTTCATCCCATTCTCTAATTTCTTATATTATGTCGATGAAAGAGTGACAGTGCAGAGCGAAAGATCATCGAGTCCTAGAAATATTTAAATAAAAATAATTAAAATTCGAACAAAATCGGCCCTGTTTTTTCATGTTATCCTATTCACTCACTTTATTGGAATGCTTTGCTCCTCTAGCCTTTCATCTCTTGATATGATGAGGGAGGCGGTGAACGGTGGCATCAGTTGCTTACAACTGTCCCCTCCTCACTTCGTTTCACTGTAATTATAATATTATTTCCAGCCGCTTCCCAACTCCGCTCGTCAACTACTCGCCACGACGGACACGATAGTCAAGGTACGATTCCTCTTTCTCACCTTTCAATTCCTTCCATCTTGCTCTGCTCTCTTGATACCGGAATAATTGTATCTTTGTTTCATCGCCCCTCCTCGTCTCCACGTCTCCACGTCTCCACGTAGCCACCACCATATATGGGTGGTCCCAAGCAGAGAAAAGAGAGAGAGAGGGAACTAACAACCGAGATTACGGTAGAAATGAGCATTGAGATGTCAATAGAAAGAAACTCAATCCATGAGTATTTGCTCGATATACGTTTCAAGCCCCGGCCTAGCCAAGTATGGGACCCACTCCCGTCCACTTTTCCCATTGCTGCCTCTGGATAAGTGCCAAGGCAGTGCTTGGGGGACGCCTGAGTTAGACATCCGGTCAGGGACCCGCCCACCCCAATAGAAGGGACAGTTTTCCCCATAGGTGAAGTGAGGATCCCTCCAATGTCGAGAGAAAAGGGATCAGTGGGAAACGAAGATGCGAGTGAGAAAGGAGGAAAGTGATGAAACGAGAAAACAATCCTAGAAATGCGAACAATCCTAGAAATGCGAAACCAGAAAAAAGGTGGTCGGATGTGAGAATTACTGTCATACAATTCAGGGGGTACATTAGTCCGTTATACAATCAGCGATAATGAGATCAAGCGAGATGCGGAAAAAAAGTAAGAATTGTTTCGAATTTTTGACGGATGAAGAACTTCTTGACGTATCGTAGTTGAGGAGAAGGGGGAGTGAATTGAGGGAATGGGGGGAAAACTGCTTCTCCATTTCAATCTCAATCTTCCTCATCTTCGTCCATTCCTTCAAAGTAGTCGATATTCCCTTTGAGAGGGAAGAGACGAAGAGTGTCCACATCGATGAGTGAACGAAGACTGAAAGGTCAATCTTTGGATCCCAGCTTGATCGAGTGTCCATGAAACGCTACTTCCCCTTCCCATTATTTCCCCACTATCTCACCTGTCGCAGATCTAGATCCCGTTGAAGTTTCTCCTGAGTAATCTCTTCAGGTGTCGAATGGAACCTGCAAGCGCTTTTTAGTCTGTCTATTTCGAGAATCAAAAAAGAGATCTAGTGAAAGACAAATCGCGAATGCTCACCTCGCTAGATTCGAGAACTGCTCAGCTCCGTGATCCTTCGAAACTTGGAGCATCTTGATGGCAGTTTCGCGCAGCTGGCTACCGTAACTTCTGAAATATTCGATTTTTTCAATTGTACTTGCCTATGATCTACCATGTACTACAGTAGCCAAGAAAGTACTCACCTGAGTAGATCAATAGTTCTGTTTGCCTTATTCCTCTCTTAGAGGCGGCAAGAAGACGTTGACGAAGCAACAAGTCGGTCGATGAAATCGGGCGAACTCTGGAAATTATTAATTTTTTGAGCTCATTGTCTTGATCTACCACGATTTCCCCGTGATCTATCAGTATCGATTGTTTTTTATCCTACTATCTTACCATGAATTGCTGTGTCCGTCTTCTCCTCTTCGATTTCCTTTGATGTCGATGAGTATCCAAGCCAATCTGAGGCTTGAGCTGTATCTACACGTCGATGTGACTGAGAAGGGTGGTGATTAAGAGGAGATCACAACAAAGGAATCACAAACAATGTGAAATGAAAGGAGAAGAGGTATCATGAACGGGCTTGAAAACCCGTTGAAACTCAACACCGTCAACTCCATTTTTATTAAATCCTTTATTCAGTACATCTTTTATACGTGAGAATTTTCTCCTATTCTCACTCGCATTTTCTGTTTCAATTTCTCTCGTTTCCCACCCCTCCCCTCTCCCTCGCCATTGACGGCATCCTCCCTCCATCTATGAGGAAACCCATCCCCTCTATTGCTGAAGGCGGATCCCTATCTGATTGCCGTTCCCCAGTGCCCCAACCACTATCTTGGGCTCATCCAGTGTCAACAATGAATCAGAGGACGGGAAAGGTTCCCATACTCGGCTCGGCCGGGTTTCACTAGGATGCGGGCGCTGCGCGTGCAAAAATCACATTTTCTCCCTCTCTCTTATTTCTCTACTTTGGAACCTACCCATTACAATGGATGGACTTACACGATTCTGAAAAAAATAGCTTTTAGGATTATTGAGTGAATTCTGTTACTAGGATGATTACCGTAATAGCTGCACAGACTACAGTAATCGAGAGGGAAGGGTAAATGAAACTAACTGAGTTAGGAGCTGCGTAGTGAAGGTGTGCGAATGACATGGACGGCGTCTCGACGCGTCGTCTGAAAGAAGAGTTCTCAATTAGGAATTGCAGTCATATGTATCTAATACTGTCTATCACTCATTGAGAGGACATATCAGTAACTTCTAGAATTAATGGGTAAATCTTATGATATGTTATCGACCAGAAAGTTGCTTCGATACCAATAAATGTTTCATGTTTTTTTTCATTGATACCAATAAATATTTTCAGTCCCTTTCCCCTCTCCTCTCTCTCGGGCGAGACAACGACTGATCATTGGAACGAGTACAGTAGCTAAGGTACGGTAACTATTTCTCACCTCATTTCATCATCCGGTCTCCCTTCATTCATTCACTCGCGAGCGCGCCTTGAGCATATTTACTGTGTGTGGCGTGCGGTGGTGCAGGTACGGTAGCTCTCGTGGGCTTTGCCCCTGAAATCAATAACTTGCCCTCTCTTTGCCTCCACACCCCCCTCGCTTTCTTTTATCGCCTCAAGCGATTGAGGAAAGATCATCCAGGTTTGTTATGGCTTTCTATGAAACAATCGCTCCTAGCCATTCAATCCATGTTTCGCATGCCACTTTAGACTAGACTAGACAAATCGGGGGATAAAGAGTATTGCAGCAATCTTAGAAAACGAGTTACAAAAAAAAATTCAATTGCATAAAATTACTCACTCTCCTTCTTCGCCTCTCTCCTGCAACCTATTGCGCTTAGGCTGCAAGTACACCAATCTCATGTGTCCAATCTTCTTTCCATTCCATTCTTTCCTCTCGTAGCTCGGGCATTAAAGCGGATTCTGAAAAGGAGCTACGTGATTCTAGAATTCCGTCGCCAATTAACTACAAATTCCCGGGAATAGTTGCTGAAACTCTCACCGGCCGGTTGAAGCGAGCTGTCGGCGCCTTAACCCCCAAACAGGGAAGGCTTCCCCGATTCAGCTGCTGGGCCCGTCGTTCCTCTCGCGCCTCTTGCTCCTTGCTGCGAAGAAGGCGCTGCTGCAGCCTCATCTGCCCACTGTAATGGCATTATTTCCAGACGCCCACTCGTTCCGCCGGCCCGCCAACTACCCGCCCCAATGGATGCAGTAGTCAAGGTACGATAACCACAGTAGATATAGTACCGTAAAACCAACGGTACAATAACTCTCACCATGTGTTTTTAATCGTCAAAAGTTGTCCACCATGTGTTTTTCGATGCAAAAAAAATGCCAAAATTCTCCCACCATGTGGTTTTTGGGACAAATTTGCAACAAACCATGTGTTTTTAGAACGACCCTATATTTGGTATTTCAACTCTGACGATAACATATTCTCACCGCTCAATTGATCCATCCACCCTGCCTCTTCACTCTTTCCATTCGAGGGTAGGCGTATTCTTGAACTGCTTATAGTCGACTCCTCCCATGACTCGACCTGATTCTGTAATGGATTAACTATATTTTACGAAACCTAACATTTCCGTGTTTCACTGGATCCAAATCAGTCCCATTTCACCTCACTCACCATAAATGCGCTCCTTCGTGTTCCCTATTCTCTGGCAGTCCTAATTATCCGGCCGTCTCTGTAGATAGCTGGGCCTTGGTCGTGCACTTCCTGCATCGAGATCTGTGGGCTGCGCTTCCTGAACAGAATAGATTACTTTTCTAGATCGAAAAATTTAAAACGCAGTCTCCGTAAGAACGCAGGGAAAGGGTGGATAAGTGGCACAACTCCGCCAAAGTGATCGCCTGGGGCTCATATTTTGGCAGCATAACCCCTAGGGCCAATGTAAACTTCCACATGAGTTTTGACCCAAAATCTTGAACTTTGACCTACCAATATCGATTTTTCAAACTTTTGATTTTGATGTCGTGTGATAGCTCATTCGAAAGAGCATCAAAAGTTATGTTATAAGCTATGTTTTTGTCCGGATCCGACCTGTAGAATTCGAGAAATCAATCAAAACACGGATTTTTAGGCAATTTTCGGCAAACATTGACGTAGCTCACAATGTTGTTATCGTTTGCTGCCCCTGAATTTTTGATATGTTTAGTGAAAAACATCATAGAATCCAAATTTGAACTAATCAGGGCGGATTTTCAGTGCGGAAGAATAGATATTGCCTCCCAAACGAGACATGTTCAAAAGTCGGAATTGGTTTCGGGCAGTATATCTCGATCGTTTGGGTGAAAACCAAACTTTTTTCAACGCTATACATAATAAGTGAAGTGGTTTAGCATTTCTGAGCAGTTTTTACAGTTTTAGAAAAATTTTCCAAAAAATTTATTTTTCAACCTTCAGATTTTCGATTTTTCAATTTTGCTAAAATTAACTGTTTTTCAGGCTAGAAAAGACATAGGGGGTCATTTGACTTGAAAAAACGTCTTTTTGGCGCATTTCCTTCGATTGACATAAATTCGATTTTTTGCCCTGGCCATTTCAATGGGCAAAAAGTCGAAAACTAAGAACTTTCCAAATAGGTGCCAAAATGACTGCAGACGAACTGCCCATGCAAGATAAATCATTTTTGGGATGAAAAACAGTTAATTTTAGCAAAATTGAAAAATCGAAAATCTGAAGGTTTTTCTCTTTCGGGAAATTTTTCTAAAACTGTAAATACTGCTCAGAAATGCTAAACCACTTCACTTGTTATGTTTAACGTTGAAACATGTTTGGTTTTCACCCAAACGATCGAGATATACTGGCCGAAACCAATTCCGACTTTTGGACATATCACGTTTGGGAAGCAATATCTATTCTTCCGCACTGAAAATCCCCCCTGATTAGTTCAAATTTGGATTCTATGATGTTTTTCACTAAACATATCAAAAATTCAGGGGCAGCAAACGATAACAACATTGTGAGCTACGTCAATGTTTGCCGAAAATTGCCTAAAAATCCGTGTTTTGATTGATTTCTCGAATTCTACATGTCGGATCCGGACAAAAACATAGCTTATAACATAACTTTTGATGCTCTTTCGAATGAGCTATCACATGACATCAAAATCAAAAGTTTGAAAAATCGATATTGGTAGGTCAAAAATTGAGATTTTGGGTCAAAACTCACATGGAAGTTTACATTGACCCTAGGGGTCATGCTGGCAAAATTTGAGCCCCGGGCGACCACTTTGGCGGAGTTGTGCCACCCCACCTGCGTTCATATGGAGACAGCGTTTTAATCAGTTGTCGATAGTTTCTTAATGTATGTCTAAAATACGAACCCCTTATCGATCGATCTCTTCATGATGGCTTCTCTGCCTCTCCCCAGCGCGAATGTCTACAATGAGCAACTTATTTGTAGGCCACTCCTCTCTCTCCTCCCTTTGCTTCTCTCCATTGGCTAAGGAGATTCGCCATCACTGGACAGGTATGTGATCATCACTAGGCAATTTGGGTGGTGAAACACAAACCTCGCTGAATCTCGCATCCTCTCTTGTCCGGCTCTGGGCTCGACAGCGTTTGATGCTTACTGTGTACTGTAGGGCGTTGTATTGCGAGTCGTGGCCTGAAGTCACCGAGTTTAAATATTTCATCCCCTGTAGACTCTAATTGACCTAATTTTGATCAATTTTACAAATTCGTCATTCCAAACTGGCGTATCTAGTGCTGTTTTGTTGTTTTGCCCAATGTTTTGTTTCACCAAACTCCGAAACGCGAACTCACCTTGTATTCCTCCCTTCACTCCTTCTTCTCAACTCTCTCGGTCTTGGACACTGTGACGGGCAATGCGAGTAGTTGATGAGCACTGGGCGATTCTGAAATCAATCAGGTAATATTTTCAGTCATCCCTGCTCTCTGAGGGACTCTCTTCATTTCGCGTGGTCTCTCGTGGGGCAGCCAGAGCGAGAGAGGACTGAGGAGTCGAGCCCACTCAGGTATCATCACTATGCAATTTCAAAGAAAGGGCGCCACCTCTGATTGGCTCCCTTGAACCCGTTGCCCTCGTGGCTGGTGTGGTGGTGCTGTAGCTGGATACGGTAGACGAAACTGCAATTAATTAATCAATAATTTCAGAAGTCTTCCTTTCACTGCCCCTCTCTCCTTCCCTTCTCATTCGAGGCTGGAGGACTATCAAGGTACTTTCTCGTTACTCGAAAACACAATACCACTTAGCCGTCTATTCTGCGTTTCGCATTTTGCACTTAGGCTAATTTCTAAAGAGGTGTAGGGTCCTCTAGCTACGGTTGCTCACCTGGTACTAGCCTCTGCTTGGGTTCGGTCGGAGGTGAGGGTAAGCTATGCCGATGGCGAGCGCGGGCCTTTTGCCATTGGCAGGCCCGGCCCCCTCAGCCCCTACACACTCTTTCCTCTGCCCCACTCGTGCAGCCTGCTGCTGCTGTGGCTGCAAGTGGATCGATAAGGGGTAAACAGGGAATGATCGAGTCATTAGGAGGCAGCCTTCCTCTTTCGCGTTTCACTCGAAGCATCTAATGTATCACTGCAGCAGCTAATGCCCACTTTATGTTAGTAGTTGCGCCCTTTGGAGCTGATGAGGTTAGTTTGACGACGAAAAATGATGAAACCCTCGCTGCTCCTGCGGCATTGCCGGTGGCCCTGAAAGTAGATTAGTTAGACCAATGATATCTCGTTAAAGATCCAGCAAGTTTGAGGTTTCTCCCGCAATTCACAAACAAAATTCTATTTTTGTCAGTTCGCTACAATCTCTAATTTCAGACCCCTCTGTTCTCTCTTCCCTCCTCCCTTTCTTCTCTTCCATCGTGGAGAATCGAGCAAGACCCAGGTACATTATCCCCGTTTAACTACCGATTTTGGTTAATTAATCGATAACTGTAAGGGTACTGTGGCTATCATATCTCACCTCTGTGAGTGCCCTGCTTCTCCTTGCCCATCCCTGCTCGGTGTCTTCCGGGTCAGGGTGGGACTTCTTCTCTGGCGCCTTGGATAGGTTGGGATGGGGGACCAGGGCGCCTCCGGCGGATGGATGTGGGCTCCGCGGATGGACTCGGCGCTCTTATCCTCTCCCACCTTCTCCTCTTGCTGCTGCTGCAGACATTCGTGTGGCGCTGCAGATAGAACAATTAGACCTGTGATATCTCGTTCAAGATCCAGCAACTTTGACTCAAAGTCTTTGAGGTTTCTCCCGTAATTTATGGGCAAAGTTATACTATTGTCGCATCGCTAAGAATCTCTAATTGCAGGCCCTCTGCTCTCTTCCCTCCTCCATTCTCCTCTTCTTCCCTTCCGTCGTGGAGAATCGAGCAAGACCCAGGTACATTACTCCCGTTTAACTACCGATTTTGGTTAATTAATCGATAACTGTAAGGGTACTGTGGCTATCATATCTTACCTCTCATAGCGCTTCGGTCCCCGTTGCCCAACCCTGCCGGTGTCTTCCGTGTATTCAGGGTGGGACTTCACTGGCGCTGCAAGTAGTATAGTTTTGACAAATTATAGCGAGTTTTCGATCCAGAAACTTTGAGGTTTCACTCGGAGTTTATGAGCAACGTTCTAGCATTGGCTAGGCTAAGAAATCCGACGCCGACTGCTTTGGAAAGTACCATAGTTAATTGAGGTTTCATTCGAAACGTATGGATAAAGTTCTATTGTTGCCACATCGCTAATAATCTCAAATTGCAGGCCCTCGTCCCTTCTCCCCTCCTCTCATGGATGATGGAGCGAGAAAAGGTACATTATCCCGTTTAATAGTTGATTTTGTTTGATCAATCGATTAAATTGGGTCTCGGGGTTTTGTATTTACCGTATCTTACCTTGCGGGCGCGTTGATGGTCGTCTTCTTCCCTGCTCGGTGTCTTCCGGGTCAGGGAACTTCTTGCTCTGAAAGTAGAATAGTTCGACAAATTATTGCAAGTTTTCGATCCAGAAACTTAGATGCTTCACCCGGAATTTATGAGCAACGTTCTAGCATTGTATGATAGCTAATGTAAGCTAAGAGACCCTAAGCCGACTGCTTTGGGAAGTACCATTGTTAATTGAGATTCCGTGTTACCCATCCAGTCTGTGTTTCATAGCTCCCATATAGTCTAGCTACCATAACTCACCCAGTGTGATCTCTCCTCGGGGCTGGGTCGGTGGTGGAGGGTAAGCCATGCCGATGGCGGGCGCGGGCTCCTCAGCGGATATCTCCCGGCCCCCTCAGCCCCTCCACACTCCGACCTTCGCCCCCTCTCACGCTGCTCGTGCAGCTGCGGCTGCTGCATGGGTCCTTGTTTCGGGTACTGTAGTTGGCTTCCCCCGTACTCATCTTGCTCTTCAGTATGGAGTCCTCTCCTCTCGCTGCGGCTCGTTGTTAGTAGATCATCTGAAATGGGTAACTAGGTGACTGCGTGTTTCACCCCTCTATGATTTACACCAAAGTGCCTGTACATCTAAGAGACCTTCCACGAGAATACGTACAAACCGTATGCACGACTTTTTCACAACCAATCCCAATATTCTATGGGCGACCTTCCCATACCGAGTGCTGATATTTGGCCCAATATTGGGGGCTCTGGTGCACTTTTCGAAAAACGCCAGGGTCGACCCAAAAAAGTCGAAATTTTCAAAATAAGAGAAAACATTTTCTTTTAAGGTTTTCCGTAGTATTTTTTGACGCAGATTCCAAAAAAATTACTTTGGAAGCGATGAAATAGCGAGAAAATGTCGAAAATTCCGATTTTCATAGTTTTTCATCCGTCCTGAAAAGTTTTTCTTCCTATGTACATTTTCTTCCTTGAAATTCCGATTCTGCGTGAAAAAGTACTTCTAGTAGGATTTTTTTCACAAAGATATTTGTGGCTGCCCGGACTTTATAAATCCCGAAACAAGGCGCACTCAGCGATTCGGATTCAGGCCCTCACATCAAATCTTGCGATTGCGAATCAATAAATGAGGTTTATGTGCTAAAAACCTTTATATATAACGATCACGTAATTTTTGTTTCACATTTGAGTCATCTCAACCTTGATATTACCGAATATGGCTATCTGAGCCTGGAGAGCTTGTTTCAGCTTTTTCGAATGATACAGATCGAGAATTCAGAGTGGAATTTTCTGATATGATACAAATAATCTATATTTTATGTGCTTGCATATATGCTGTGTACAATACAAAACGATTGAGTACGTCCTTTCGCCATTAAACATGTCTTAGACGTCTGAAAAGTGGAAAATATCGATTTTCATGAAAATTCGAATTTTCTTATAGCTCCCAGAAGCTAATTTAAGCTTCAATCTCAATTTTTTTGCACAAAATGTATTCTAGGCACCATACCTTGATTTATTTACGCTTTCGGAGACTTTTCGAAAAATTTCGAATTTTTCATTTTTTGATCGTCGAAAAAATTCTCCAAAAATTTTTTTCTTCTGAAAACCTCCAAAGACCCCAGAAATGCTCACAGTAGGGTAGCTGATGAGTCATGAGCGAAAAAAAGCCTGATTCAAGGCCAAATTAGCTTCTGGGAGCTATCAGAAAATTCGAATTTTCATGAAAATCGATATTTTCCACTTTTCAGACGTCTAAGACATGTTTGATGGTGAAAGGACGTACTCAATCGTTTTGTATTGTACACAGCATATATGCAAGCACATAAAATATAGATTATTTGTATCATATCAGAAAATTCCACTCTGAATTCTCGATCTGTATCATTCGAAAAAGCTGAAACAAGCTCTCCAGGCTCAGATAGCCATATTCGGTAATATCAAGGTTGAGATGACTCAAATGTGAAACAAAAATTACGTAATCGTTATATATAAACGTTTTTAGCACATAAACCTCATCTATTGATTCGCAATCGCAAGATTTGATGTGAGGGCCTGAATCCGAATCGCTGAGTGCGCCTTGTTTCGGGATTTATAAAGTCCGGGCAGCCACAAAGATCTTTGTGAAAAAAATCCTACTAGAAGTACTTTTTCACGCAGAATCCGAATTTCAAGGAAGAAAATGTACATAGGAAGAAAAAATTTTCAGGACAGATGAAAAACGATGAAAATCGGAATTTTCGACATTTTCTCGTTATTTCATCGCTTCCAAAGTATTTTTTTTGGAATCTGCGTCGAAAAATACTACGGAAAACCTTAAAAGAAAATGTTTTCTCTTATTTTGAAAATTTCGACTTTTTTTGGGTCGACCCTGGCGTTTTTCGAAAAGTGCACCAGAGCCCCCAATATTGGGCCAAATATCAGCACTCGGTATGGGAAGGTCGCCCATAGAATATTGGGATAGGTTGTGAAAAAGTCGTGCATCGACCTCGCCCAAAAGCTACATTCTCTCGTGGAAGGTCTCCTAAACAATGAACAAACCTAGGCTGAGGGTTTACAATTGTGATTCTCTTATCCTTTACTAGAATGTACCTTGAATTAGTGCCAATCCATTTCCCTCGCCGTTCTCCAGTCCATTTCTTTGTGCTGTCCAATGCCGATTCCCGGGTCCTTCATTCCATTGGGGTCCATCATTGCTCGTCGCGTGTCGTGTGCCGTTTGATCCGTGATCTTTCCCCATCCGAGAATCGCGAGCCTCAATCCCCCTGCCCAGTCCGGGGGAGAGTCATCAGCGATCTCTTCAGGGGTTTCCTTCTCAGTCCTCATTCCGGGTTCCCTGAATATGAATGATACTAATGCTAGGCAATAACAGGTTTCAATATTCTCATTTTTATCATTTCAGACTCGTGGCTCGATGCGTGGCAGAGGGAG